>CM067363.1:39781863-40151863 GCA_034401795.1 Chaetoderma sp. LZ-2023a | reverse complement strand
CAGTCGAACTTCAAATAGTTAACTAGCTAGTCAACTATAGTCAACCGAGCACACGAGCTCGGTTCAAATGTAGCGAGTTTAGGCGTGGGTGTTTGTGCGGGCGGGCGGGCGGGCGGGCGGGCGGGCGGGCGGGCGGGCGGGCGGGCGGGCGGGCGGGCGGGCGGGCGGGCGGGCGGGCGGGCGGGCGGGCGGGCGGGCGGAAGGAAGGAAGGAAGGAAGGGTGGGTGGGTAGTGGGTGGGGTGTGGGTCGGTGGGTGGGTGGGTGTTTGTGGGTGGGTGGGTGGGTGGGTGGGTGAGTGTTTGTGCGTGCGTGCGTGCGTGCGCGTGTGCGTATGTTTGTGTGTGTAGGCTTAAATACTTGGAAAATAAAGTTTTCAATTCCTTATCGTCTACTAGGAGCATAGTCACGGTACTTTAGTTATATTGTTATTTTAGCCTTCTATCAAGCGTTCTATTTTTGGTGCATCCGGCCCGCACAGAATGTGTACATGGACGGACGAACTGACGTACGGACGAACATACTGTCGCAAGAATAAGAAACTTCATCCTCCTATTATCACTCAATCGATCAAGATGCGCCCAGTGAGCCCTATCGTTGCTAGTGTCGGTATATCGAAAGAGTCAAGCATTGTCCTACGTTTATATGAAGCAAAGAAAATGGGTGTATATCCTGGGGCAGGTTAGACATGAAATACTAAGAACTGAATGGTATAGACGGATCAAAATGATACCCTCGCCTCTATATTACGCTTTCTTCAAAGATAGATACCCCGATTACCAGACTGTGTGTCTACATCCATTGCGCAACAATCCTGGAATTACGTAGCGGGCTATAGACCAGCTACCCTTAATGGAAACTTAATGGCGAAAGACGTACGGACATTAAACCCTTCAAGCCCCAAAAATATCCACAGACAATAGTTTGGATAGGACTGGGTATTGTCGTGAATAGCCGCGTGACTTTGGCACTAACTCTGAACTGATACTATCTGGCACGGTGAGTTGTCTGATGACATTAAGGTAAATTGTTCGGGTGTTTATATTCTCTGAAAAGAGATAAATGGTATCTCGATTTCAAGGTATGCGTAACGCTTATAACCCTTTCATGTCAGAAATTATCATAATCTCAATTTCAAAGCAGTTATGTCCGCAAATTGTGTAGTAAAATTAATTTGATTAGAATCTGTTGCTGCCTCGATAGCAACAGATTCTATTTAAATTGATTTTTAAATATTCCACGTAATATCTCTTACTTGAGAACATATATTTTACTCTTGTCTCCGTGATTGAAAGAGTTAATTGGTACGGTACATTTAACTGCCATTACTTACGCAACGCAACTGTTACCTTTTCAATCAGTGTAGATGACAGATGATAGCCGTAGTAATTCCTTACGAGACGGTTTTGTCATTTTCTCTATATCTTGTAGTTTTATCTACGAGATCATTTTTCCAAACAAATGCTTATATTATTACATTAGATTACAGGTATTCACCACCGAGTGGTGTCTTTGTAAACTGTCTATTATCAGAATGAAGAAGCGTATCTTTGCTTCGGGGAATGAATGGGTGGACATGATCGGCTGGGTCAAATACCACCTACAGTTACCCCAACACCACCCACCCAACCCAACCCAACCCACCCCACCCCACCCCAACCCACCCCACCCCACCCCACCCCAACCCACCCACCCCAGACCCCCACACACACATCCCAACCGCCCCCCCAACCCCACACACCCCACCACACCGCGTACCGTCACAACTCACCACCGGGTTGGAATATATTGCAAGTAACTTAACTCATTAATGTCGAAATTTGTTAAAGAAAATTTCAGATTCCTAATATGTCCATTTGCAGATCAAGAAGAGGCTATTTTTTTTTTAAATTCCACTAGAATAACTGGGTCGGTCATCCGAGCCAGTCTTTCCAGTGGTAAAATTTTACAAAAAAAGTCTTCTCTTGGCCTGCAAATTGTAATTTCGCAAGACCACTTCATAGACCATTTTGGCCAGCTTGGTCATTTTAAGGGGTATACTTGATTCTGGCAGTTTAAATGAGAATGTCTCGTATTTGGGAAACGGCGATGAATGGTGAAGTCGCTCGTTCGTTGTAGTGCCACACAGTGTTTCACTTCAACGAGACGACGGAAATCTTCAAATCATGTTCAAGTCGATTCGTCAAGAATGCCTCAAGTGACATAAGTTAACTCGTCCAACTTTTAAGAATCAACCAGCATTTTCTGAGTGGTCTGATTATGTTCTTTGTTGGTGCCTGTGCGGGAATAGTGCGAACTCATCCACGTCACCCACCTCTCAAACACACCCATCAAACACAGATCTAATATCCAAGGGCACTTAGTTTCAAATGTACTGAGCGTGAAAATTGATGACAATTTTAAAAACAATTTGACTGAATGGTCGGAAACACCACTGCGATATATTATGTTGTCTATTTTTAAACCAAAATGGCTGGCACGTGTTGTGACGTAAGGAACTAACGCTGGCTTCAAGTCAAATTAGGCTTCAAGTATGCAATGCCTTGTACTTGCATTTCAACATTTATTCGTTTTCAAAGTCTATTTGACCCATTAAGAATAGTGGGACCCATTTCTAGCTATGCCCCGTCCATGTCTAGCTATTCCATGCCCATTTCTATTTATGCCCCGCCCATTTCTAACTATGCCCCGCCCATTTCTAGCTATGCCCCGCGGACGATGCTTTACGCTTGTTGCGAGCGATTTATATACTTTGAATCCTGGATTCCCTGGAGTATGCAGAATACCAAATTCAATTTAGCTATACAAGAAAACTATTGACTATTTTGAAACTGATTTAACTGGGCGCTGTTGCTGCCTATAGCAGAAACAGCGCCCAGTTAAATTAGTTTCAAAATAGTCAACAGAATGTTTATTAAATAGTAAAGGCATATAATTCTCACATTGCGTGACGGACGAATGAATGTTAATTACGGGCCTATATCTTATTCGTTTGCGTATTTTGATTGTACCGTCAGCTTACATGTGATGTAATTGATTATGACGTCATATATTGAGTGACAGGGCGGATCTATCCATTGTAAAAGGATCTCTTTATTTGACTCATGGTACACATTGGTAAAGAATTTAAATGTTTACTTTGTGAATGTCCAAGTGAGAAGTATTTTTCTCAATTGATCACTGGCTCAGTTTTCGTGTCAGTCATTCTAGTGGTAACTTTTAGAATTTTGACGTACAAATCGACATTTCTAAGACCACTACAGGGAATCTTATGGCCGGTTTTACTATTAAAGGGTTACTTTCATCGGGTGGATATTTATCAGCATTACCATTGTAACCGCCGTTTGATTTTCAAGCAACCATCGGCAACTTCCAGCGACCGATTTAGTCTCCGACAGGTTTGACCTGAGCGTACCTGCGATCTCTTTACTGTCGACCGCCGTCAATTGCCGTCCAAAATGCCTCTAATCGCAGGAGTATAGCATGTTCTACTTCTACGATCGCTTGCCGTCAATCGCATGTCAGTTAATATTGACATGAGTGTAATTACCAACTGAATTATCGGCTGTAGCCAATCAGTGCACAGAAACTGATGGACAACAGGGTCAGTAGTTACGGCGGTAACTTTTCAAAAATCGTCTTTTTATGGCCAGGAAATGAGAAAATTTAATAAGATTGCTTATTTAAAGGGTTAATTACTTAAATCAATGCCAGACGATTATTTAATTCAAGCTAGCCCAGTCTCATAATTCATGGATCAGATCTGTCAATCAAACATCTGAAGACATAATCACATGACGTAACATCAACTGATGCTACTATAAAATGACGTCACTAAAGGTTTGCCTTTGGTCGACATAGTTTGAATGTGAAGTCTTTTCGCATAAAATTATATTTACTATCTCTGTAGGGAAAATCAAATTATTTTAGTAGATAACATTTAGATTAGATCCGGAATGGATCTCCAAAGATTGGTCATGTTCTTGTTTTTTTGGCTACTCCTCATTCAGTTTTCATCCAATCTCGCTAAAACTTCAGACACCAATACTAGGGATATGTACCCACATACGTAAGAGAACCCGTTTTTTCGATTCACTTCCGTTGCTAGGAATCGAATCGTAAGCGACATGGGCGCCCATTTTCCAGTCAGCTGCCGACAGTTCTAGCGCAGCGCGGGTCATCGTAGCTCGACCTGATCGCAGCTTAATGGTCATCTATTGACCACAAGGTGTCGGTCATCCTGTTTGCTACGCCCCCAAACCCCTCGATCCGCCACACACGCGCATCATCATGTCTAATATGCCACCAGACTTGATTCTTTCTCATTACCATATAGAGGGCCGCGTTGTTATATATCAATAAAGACGCATCCTAGTAACGCAGGTTACCGGGTCAATGCGACCCGGTATTGGTCTAGTACCGGCCTGGTAACCTGGATTATCAGCGTATTTTCACGATAAACCTGCCAGTGATAACTATTTCTATAACGTCAACAAACGCTTGTCACAAAATACAAGTTAGGGAAACGCCTTTGGATTCTTTTTTTTAATTGAAATTTGTTCTACCCGTTTGCTGCTAAAAAGCAAGCGTTAACCCCGCGAACATGAAACACCACAAAATCGATTACAAAATCCTATGCCGTTGAATATTTTGAAGCTGGAGGTTTTTGCTGCCATGGGGAGTAATATTACAGATTTCGAAGCTAATTTCGCAGGAACCGGTTAATGCCACGGGACATCTGCGGCAGTAACCTGTTCCTGCTAAATTAGCTTCGAAATCTTTAACAGCTTGCCTGTATAGTTACCTTGAAATTCAGATACGAGTAATTCAGAGTTAAAATGGTTCTGATTTATCATAACGGACGTTTCCAGTTTATCAATCGATCACGTGACGTGATAATCAACTTCGTGAAGTGTAGGATTACGTCAAAATCAACGACGTCATGAATGACGTAGAAAAGTTCGTCACGAACGCTTAATTGGTGACAGACTAAGCGTTGTTGTATGAATTGTCTTTACTATTTAATAAAAGTGTTGTTGAATATTTTGGAACTAATTTGCCTGAGCGCTGTAGCTGCTACAGGCAGCAACAAAACCCGGTAAAATTAGTTTCAAAATATTCAACTGTTTATCTGTATAGTTTTCTAGAAATTGATAGTCATGAAGTTCAGGAATCGATCGATCCCAACGCGAGTGAGGTGTGGGTGGAGTCTAACTAGAGATGGGCGGGGCAAAGCTAAAGTTGGCTTCCTTCATTCACACAAGAAGGATCGGAATGCTTCATTCCAGAAATATTGTTTTCTAAACCTGTTGCTCATGATCTTGCCAAACAAGTTACAGATAAGTAGGTCCTATGGTACGTAATAAATCAGCAATTGGCAAGGACAACACAGCGGATAAGGCGCAAATTAGGCATTAAACTTATTATCTTTAATTAATTGTAACTTTGAGTAGGCGTAAGCCGACTTTATTTTTTGGCAGACACGGGTGTCTGGGATATATTACGCTTATCAATGCAACAAATAATCAACGGTAATTCTACCAAACATCTAAATAAATGAATTCCTAGACAAGCTCAAATTTCCCACAAAAATGTCTACCGTTCTGTTATTTCAATATCAAGGCTGTGGGGGCGGATTGGATTCTTTGAAGACTTCGTTCTTTGACAAACAATAACTACGTTTTCAATTCAATGCATTAACAACGCGTATAACTAATCGTTTGGGCTTCCAAGTGCGGTTAAAATTCGTACAAATATTTAAAAGCTTTAACTCAAACGCCATTTTCGACCCGGAACACCCATTGTCCGCTTTTTATAATTAATGTAATAATACACATTCCACGCGGGAAGAATTTAAGACTTGTCCGAGACTATTGTCTGGCGATGTGAAACCTCTCGCAAAGCACCGAGATAAATAGAGACATATTACTCGCTCCTCAGAAAGGTTGGACAAATTATTTGTTCCTTTTGAAATATCAATAAACTTACACGACGCGTTTGGTTCCCCTTTGTACCTCAATTGTAATGATACAACGAGAATAAGAGCCTCGCGTATAGGGACTTAGAAAGGTGCTTTTAGTGCATAAAATATATAGATATCGTCATTATTATTATTTGACAAATCCGTGTCTGGTGGGAACTTGGTAGCGGATAGTGCTGCTGCCAGCACTTGTGACTAACAAAAAACGCTACCGTACTTCTGCACGCGAAATTACAGCAATGTTTTCTCCTGTCAGAGTATTCATTTTGAAATCACTGTTGTTGTAAGCCGTTGCTGTCACAGATAGCAACAGCTTGCGGCAAAATTGATTTCAAAATGAGAATCTGTTTCCACGCTAACCATAACAGGAAACAGACAATTCCAGATTACTTGGGTTAACATACATGATTAGAAAATGCACAGGAAAAATATTATATTGTTGTTCAAAAATTGAGGTTATTTAGTCAGTGGTGCCAATATTTGAGCAGGTTGAGCTGAGAAACCTGTTTCGATTCTTGATCAATACTCATCCATACGGCACATGGAATACAGAATGGGCGTGGGAGTTGTTATTGATATCTATACGTTTTTGTCATTTAACATTATCATGTCACGGACGGACAAAACAGGCCGCGGCAGCGGCGTTGAGGAATGTTGATTTACAGACCAAGAGAATTTTATTTTTGAAATTTACCACTGGAATAACTGGCTCGATAACCGAGACAATTATTCCAGTCGTAAATTTTCAAAGATAGCTCTGTCCTGGCCTGCAAATGGACATTCAATAAGAAAATGTTGAGATTTTCTTCAACAAATTTAGCAATTAAATGGTTAATCGATAACTTAACTGTTTAACAAGATTAGACGCATAACGAAAATTAAGCCAGTACTCACAGAATCTCACATATCTCAATGGAAGTAACCGATAGGTCACTCATGTGTATGACGTCATTATCAATTACGTCACATGTAGGTTAACGTCACAATCATTACGAAGTATTATAACTCAACAGTCCGTCATGTGTACGTATTGTATATCTTTGATGAATTTGCCATTTAATAAACATTCTGTTGAGTATTTTGAAATTAATTTGAGTTGGAGCTGTTGCTGTCATAGGTAGAAACAGCTACGCCCAACCCCACCCCATCCCCAATATATTCAACAGCTTAGTTATATAGTTACCTTAATATTGGGATTCTGGCAATTCAGTGTTCAAAGTATATAAATCGATCCCAACACGCAAAAGGGTTGGCAGAGATTAGCTAGAAATGGGCGGGGCAAGGCTAGAAATGAGCGGGGCATGGCTAGAAAATGGGTCCGACTTAGCTAGAAGTGGGTCCCTGTATTTCAATGCGCACATGCGTGACATACGACGACGGTGTGTTTATAACATAGGTAGAGGCAGGTGGTCGCAACAAGCAGGTTGTTGAAAGACCACGTGTGTTAAAAAAACAAAATTTCCAGGTAGCACATTGAATGGTATTATTTGATAATTAGCTTGCATAGCAGCGCTGCCACACCCCATGCCATCGTTCACACCTGGCCCCACCCTAGCCATCCACTCCCTCGTGTGACAACAAACTTGTATTGAGACCACACATGTATTTAATAGTCACATTTTGGTGCCGATATGGAGAGCGTTTTCGAGTTTGTAGATAATATTATTTTAACTTGCTTTTTGTATATAACACTATTATTGGTGCCAAGATAAATATGGCGTCAAGGACAAGGACAGGAAATGTGATGATTTCCACGATGATTTAAGCAATGGTGACATCAAGAACATTATGTAGTCCGCCATAGGTCATATACGTTATTATTTCAAAGATCATAAATATTTCCAATCCTGCACCCTACGCCCTAAATAGTAATCATTAAAACCCGTGCTTTATACACCAGTCTACAGCAACACCTGTCCCAGAGACCAACTTCCTTTAGTGGCCAAAAGATGGCGGTTCACTGAGACAGGTGGTTTCATAGCCACCAGTCTTAAAGGCCCGCCATCTTGTGTTCCCTAAAGTCTGACCCTGTGGTGTTTGACATATAGAGATACCTATTTCTAGCTATGTCCGCCCACTTTGTCATGTGTGCTGGAATTAATTTATATAGCCCCCCTACTTTGAATCGTGAATTAGCAGAATCACAGGTAGCTACAGATAAGTTGGTTGCTTATGGCAACAACAGCGCCTAGTCTAATTAATTTCAAACTGTTCAACAGAATGCTTACTGTATAGAAAATCCATCAAATAATACAATTCGTACACTTGACGGGATTTAGATACGCTACTATGTATAATAACGTCAGCCCAGACATGACGTAATTAATTATGATTTCATATACTTGAGTGACAGATCGGATCCCTCCATCAAGTGACCACGTGTCTTAATGAACGACTATTTTGTCGCCACTAAAGGCATGTCCTATGATTAGTAACTTGTATTAAGAATCCACAAACCGTGAGTGACGTCATAAGGTGGTGACCTAAGAGAGGGTTATCTATAGCACAGGCAACTGTTGGCCATGCATCTAGTTAATGTATGTTGTTAGAGCGGTGGTAACTGTTGGGGTCATTGTCATGTTTGTGGGATGCAAGAACCTCGATTCCAGTGAGTTGGCTTTAGACACGTCCACTTCCCCTAAGAAATCCCTAATATCGACGTATTTTGTATGAACCCCTCAGCATCCCTCCCGTGCATATGGTCATTGCAATAGACTATGACTGTGATCAACTCTATGGCATGGCGATGGGTATGTCATATGCGGCGAGGTCAAAGTCGGAGTGGAGGTCGGGCTCGAGGTCGAGGTCATATGTCGAGGTCTGGGTCATGTCAGTGTAATAACTATGAGTATGATTAGTAACGATAAGTAGAGGTCCTAAGCAAGCCCAAGCAGCACATGGTCTGTATAGCAGATATTACGATAATATTTCTACTTACCATTTTAAGTGTTCAGCTCTTCGTCTAACGATGTTAATAATGACGACTATGACGACGATAATGACACTGATGGTATGTTTGTGTATCACGCTCTAGATCCGGCGGAAGAGCTCAATCACCGTCAGTCAGCTTGCTGTCTCAAATACTGAACTTTTGACAAGACGAAATGAAAACATTAAAAGATTTTAAGAAAACATTCAACTACTGGTAGCGATTCCTTGGACATTAAACTAACCACGACCCTCTAAGCTTTCTAGTGATTTTAAAAGCATCAACAGCAATAACTATCGGCGGTGTTTGATCGGTGGCGGGGTGGATGGGAGGGGGTGCAACAACACACTGTTTGATTCCTTATTGTTGCACAGAAGCACATTGGCACGACTATTGTCTGCGTACATGCCCCGTGGCTATGTGCTGTTATCTGGAACTATTACACCATCAGGCAGCCAGGTAGTTTGTCCAATCAAACTACTTCAGGTGGAAGGAATGCCATTTAGACAAGGTTTGGAACGAAATATTGCAATTATGTTCTCTAAGCGACTACCTCTTTCGTGAGAGGCTCTACACGAGGGGGATACTGTCAAACAATGTACGTTAGATTAACTGTGTTATCGTAAATAGTGCGCGATATAAACGGCTTTGTCAGAAATGTAATAAAGGGCGATAGACAGACCGACCGACACATCGACAATCTGGCAAAGCGACCGCCTAATGGATGAATCCAGTTTGCGCTATGACCCACGCACGCATCGCTAGCTAAGCTCCACCCACGCGATGTCCATGTTGAGATCGATCGAACCCTGAACTCCCTGAATCTCAATTTCCAGAAACCTACACGGATAAGCTGTTGTGTATTTTGAAAGTAATTTAACTGCGTGTTGTTGCTGCATATGGCAGTAACAGTGCCTAGTCAAATTAGTTTCGAAATATACATAGAATGTTTATTAAATGGTAAAGACATACAATTCGTACAGCTTGACGGATTAGTGACTACTAAACCGTTTTGACGGACTTGGATGCATCATTCATGACGTAATTGATTGTGATGCCAACCTACATGTGACGTAATTCATTATGACGTCATATTTTGTCTGACAGATTGGATTCACCCAATGCGAGTCCCACATAAAAACAAGAGCGATCAGAAATTACAGACCTCCACACAACAGATTTCACACATTGTAAAGATTTCTTTGGATTTTCATAATTTTGCGGATTACAAACAAAGCTGTGAAATCCCATTGTACCCGCAGACACTTTCTTGTGTTAAGATTGAGTCAAATCGGACAAGCTGCAATAATTTTACGACATCCTGCAGTTGCAACCATTCCTTCCTTTTCTTCTTTGGTCAATAATTTTTGTCATCGGGGAGGGTCCTAATTAACTCCTTCTGGTTCTTCTTGGTCGTCAGTGTGCCCAACCACGGCTTCTTTTATATTGCTACGTAGTCCCGTTAGCAGGTGTGTACACTGGCGTCCTCGAAGTGCTTTGTAGATGTGTGGACCGAGTAACGCAAATGCCAAGGCTTTCTGTGCCTGGATGCTGTGTGCCATTCGCAGTACATGGCCAAGCACAGATAATCTTTGTTGAGTCTGACCTTCGCTGACAGTGGGACCAGGGCCGTATCTAAGGGGGTGGGGGGCGAACAAGCGGGGCAAATCCCTGGGGCCCCCACAAGCAAGGGGCCCCCACAAGTTAAAAATGAAAAAAAAAATGATGCACTTCTTTGGAAGGTATAGGACATTTAAAGCACACTTTATTAGTTAATTAAGGGGGGGTGGGGGTGGGGGGCAAAATCCCTGGGGCCCCCACAAGCAAGGCCCCCCCCCCCCACCATTTTAAAATGAAAAAAAATTATGCACTTTTTTGGAAGTTATAGGACATTTAAAGCAAACTTTATTAGTTTAGAACTCTTAATCATGCATCATAATTCTATTCTAATATTTGTGGGGGGTCCAATTCTTGTTTGGTGTTCGGCAACAATGTTAATTACGAAAATTTGCAAAATAAGATAATTTCAAAACGAAGGGAAGCGCCATAATCCACCCTAAAAGTAGACTCTCTGGCCGTCTCAGAACACTTAGATGTTTATAATGTGCATGATTCGTTTGGAGATGCTATTACAAGCATACTTAATGAATTCATTGCTGCTGCTGTTAGGTCCAGATGAGCGCGCATTCCTCAGGGCCTTAAGCTCAGTTGTTACGATTGGTGTGTGTAGTCGCATAGGATCGCTTACCAATGATTGTATTGGCTGGCTCATCGTCTGGATCTGTGAACTGTTTCATAAGCGATTCTCTGATCGCACCTTCCTTTCCATTGTCGGTCCTAATGTTGTGCACAGAAAGCGATAGTGGTGGACAAATAAGACTCAGTCAGAGCCATAAACATTTTACGACAATCATCTGTGGCTGTAATATCATCTGCCAAATGGTCTGCATGTAGGGTGTTGATGTCTTTCAGTCGTTCACTGATTAGACGAAATGTGGCATTGTGTTCTTAGCTTTGTTCAGTCTTTGCTCTGAGCACTTTGATAGATGAGGAGCGGTATTGCCTTCTGTTGTTCGGACAGCTTTACAACGAGTTGGAATAGTGGTTACCCTGGGAAAATAAGCTGAGCACGAATATCACTCATCACGTTACAACTTTCCATATGCAATCGGTTTGATTGGCACAAGTGATATGGAATGATATTTAAAAACTGTGCACGTCTACCTCACAAAAGTTTGAAAAATGTACACGTCTACTTCACAAAGCTTGAAAAATGTGCACGTCTACCTCACAAAGCTTGAAAAATGTGCACGTCTACCTCACAAAGCTTGAAAAATGTGCACTTCTACCTCACAAAGCTTGAAAAATGTGTACGTCTACCTCACAAAGCTTGAAAAATGTGCACGTCTACCTCATAAAGCTTGAAAAATGTGCACGTCTACCTCACAAAGCTTGAAAAATGTGCAGGTCTACCTCACAAAGCTTGAAAAATGTACACGTCTACCTCACAAAGCTTGAAAAATGTGCACGTCTACCTCACAAAGCTTGAAAAATGTGCACGTCTACCTCACAAAGCTTGAAAAATGTGCACGTCTACCTAACAAAGCTTGGAAAATAAATTAGCCGTTTCTCTATAATGTCGGGGATCCGTCAAATCTTTTCCATATTTACCCCAATTTCCATAATAGGAATGAATGAAAAAACATTGACAATCTTGAAAATCTCCTCTCAAGATTAATATTATTTACACACCTGCTGCCAAAATCCGTGACATATTACCAGTCTTGTCACTATTTGCAAGTTCAAGTTCAAATTCAATATTATTTCTTTCACGATGTATGTACCAGTGTTTTGGTGAATATTGTGTTGATGTTAGGGACGTCCAGTGTACCAAGGGTAATTTCAATAGTTTTCTGTTAAAAGATTCCTTACAGTTTTCTTGTATACGGTCTTAAAAGTTGGTGTGTGAATGTTTGCATCTGTATTATTCCATAATTGTATTGCCCGTGTAGAGGAGTTTTGCATGGATGTTCGTGTATGGCAGTGGCTCATGTAAAGGTTTCGTTTTGTTCGAGTGTTATATGAAGGTATTTCGGTGTTGTGTTTTAAGAGATTTGATGGTGATTTCTGTAGGTTGTCGTTGTGGTAGTCTTTAAGGATTGAATATAATTGGATTTTCCCAATGTCTTCTAGCTTAAGTAGATTTTCGGTTTTGAAAATGCTTTGGCCCTCTGCTATTTGTGCAAATAGTTTAATGCTTTTCGTTTGTAGTGCTTTCAGTTGTGTTAGTTTATTTTGGTAGGTGTTAGTCCAGATCATGTTGCAGTAGGTGATGTGCGGTAATATTAATGTGCTGTAAAGTGTTTTTAATAAATTATTTGGCACGTATAGTTTTAGTCGTCGCATGGTACCCACATTCTCTGCAACTTTAGCTGTAACAATTTCTATATGCTTCTCCCAGGTAAGATTCGTGTCTAAATATACGCCTAAAAAATTTGCAAATTGAGCTTTATGTATTTCCTGATTGTCAATATAGAGTTTTGGGAGATTTTTGGATTTCAGTTTTTTTGTGAATAATAAATAATTAGTTTTCCTTACATTTAGTGACAACTTATTTGCTTTAAACCAGCGGATTACATTTTCCATTTCATGATTTATATTTTTATATAGGGTATCTATAACTTTGTGGCTACAAAAAGCATTGGTATCATCCGCAAACAGGATTAGTGATAGTTGTTTGCATATGGTGGGTCGATCATTCATATATAATAGAAAGAGCAGCGGGCCAAAAAATTTTCCTTGAGGAACACCACATACTAATTTTTCATATTCTGATAAGACTCCATTATATTGGACGCACAGCACTTTGTCGGTTAGATAGCTTTTTATCCAATCGATTGCTATGCCGCGTATTCTATAATAGGTGAATTTTTCAATTAGAATTTTATGATCTATGGTATTGAATGATTTTGACAGGTCTAAGAATATTTCTAAAATGTGTTCTTTATTTTCAAGTGAATTTGAAAATTTTTCTATCATGGCGATGATGGCCATCATAGTTGAATGGTTCTCTCGGAATCCATATTGTGATTGATAAATAATAGAACTTGTGTCTAGATATTGCATTAGTTGCATATCATGCAAAATTGTATTTTACAGTATTTTGATAGTTTGTTTCCATGGAAACAAAATCAATAAAACTATTTAGAACATGAAACAAAATTGTGCAACCTTATTTCTCGATTCCTGAGTGAATTATATTCAATATCGTGTAGGTTTTGAGGTATTCTAATGTGGGGATCGATTCAATCCACCCCACCCCAACATGGCTCCATAGCCGCTGGTCTAACAGCGCAGTTACCTGTTATGAGGGCCAAGAAGTAGGCATCCATTGGAAATACACGAAGAATTGATTGTGAATCTGTGTACTTTTCACAAATGCATTTATAAGTCAAATTCCATCTCCCATTCCAAGATTGTGTCTACCGGCTCGAGTTAAAGTTCAAGTTCTCTTTATTCTTCCAGGCTATACAATAGCATATGTAGGTAAATATATTTACATCATATAGTGGCGATAGAGTAATATATTTCAAATTTCAAAGGAAATGTGCATTTGTCCTTAGAACACTGATATCTATGCGTTTGTGTTCCAAACCCGTGATTAGAAAAGCTGCTGAATCTATTTCTAACCAGTCCGACCGGATGTTGCTGCTGCCTTAGGCAGAAATTACCTCCAGTCAGTCTAGTCCCAATATACACAACGCCATATTCCTACACCTTTGTGGATCTATGGACGTTATCAGTCAACATAAATGCATGAAGGTGTAAGGGTTCTGTTACGTGTTCGTCTTCTTTGATAATATAATATATTTAATCAAAACAGGTTTATTGCATTTGAATAATATCCATTCTGTCTTTTCATCATTGTTGTTTAGCGCATAATATTTTGGAATGCATTTCTGCCGTTCTGTGTTAAATTTTTGGCAGTAAATAAGAAGTGATTCTCATCTTCGACAACATTGCATCTATCGCATAATCTCTCATCTTTATCTATTCCAAACCACCTTTGAGTTTGAATGTCTAGTTGGTGATTTAAAGTCATAAAGTGACACCGTGTAATGGCTTCCTTATATGGAAGTACCGTTAGATATGGCTCAAGTTTAAGTGTTCTTTAATCTTACATAAAATGTTAACCTAGTTGATGTCTGTATTTCATTTATCCAGTTGTTTTCGAATTGAGTCTGTAAGGGTTTTTTATTTGCATCATTACCCGTTTTTGTCAAAAGATATGTATCTTTCCCGTTGTCATTAAGATATTTTCTATATATTCCATCCTTTTTATCTTATAATTAATTTGTCTTGTATAGTCTAAAGCAATGAAGTATAACATGGACGATAATTTGCTATATCCTGATTTCTGCATGCGTCATTACTTTCAGGCTTTGTGACTTGGCCTGATCAGCTTGTCTGAAAGGTGTATGGAGCTCCACCTTAGTACTGCTATGAGAAACAAAGGCGTGTGTGTCTTTCCTTTGAGTATTGTCCTTGACATGATTTTCGATTGGTATTGTTAAATATATTTTATAGCCGCAAATTGTTTCTTTTAGAGAGTCTACGTTGGTGATGGTAGTAAACTAATCTCTGTCCCGTCATGCAACGTAATTCTTCTTCCTGTTGGTCGTCCTTCTAAAGACATATCATCATAACTGTTATGTACCGCCGTAGATCAGTGTATCTTGACAACGCAGGTTACTGGGCCGGTACTAGGCCAATACTGGGTCAAAATGGCCTGGTTTTGGGGCAGTACTAGCCCAATAACCTGCATTATCAATGCATGCCATGGAACTGTAATTTTCAGATTCGTGTGTTACGGCTTTCTGAATTAGTTCCGCCTTTCGACACAGTACATCCGATTTCAACGTGATTTTCTTTGGGATGTGCTTCCTCTTGTGTCGTCCAAAACACACGCCACATGGTATCGGGGTGGGTGAGAGTTTTGGTCAGAGCCGTTCAGTCTTCTAGATGGACTATGCTCCGTCCAGTGAGGTTTGAAATCAGTCCGGGTTGGTCCTGATTGCCTGCCAAGGCTGCAGCGTCAATAATCCGGTTGGACACTCAATCGCTAGAAGCAGTTTGGTTAAAACATGAGTGTCAGGAGAAGGCACTGCTATCAGAAGTTTGAGTATGACATGGATTTGCTGCATCCACGAGGGGTAGACAACAGGTACTAACTCTAGAAGGGGGTGGGGGTGCGGTGGACTTTGTCGCTGCCATTTAGCACTACTGTCGGGCTGGGGTGTGTAACCATAATGCATTAGCTATGAAAATTGATTCAATGCTCAGAACTTAACTACAATCACTTTCTGTTTCAAACATGGATATGGTAGAGCGCAGTTATAATTTTGTGATTTACCAGACAGCATTAGCATTGATTCAGCTAGATAGAGGTTGGTAACCTACATAGTTATATTTTAAAATAGAGACTGGGATAACAAGGTCCGATTTAAAAATTCAATGTTGTTACTATTTGTAAGATTCATGATGTATCAAAACACACAGAAATGTGTGAGATTATCATAGCATGTGGGATATTAATGAGAAAACCAGGAAATGGCTTGACAAAGCTTGCTATAGCAGCCATCTTGAAATCCAAGATGGTGATCTTAATGGATGGTCGCATTAGCCATGTCATTGCGTCATTAAAATCTATGGTCAGAAACATCGGATATTTACGATGGCAAGAATATTCTGTTGAGAAATTTGAAAATAATTATTCTTAACAGGATCACATCAATTCAATGTCAACGTGTTGAGTTAATTTATTGAATAAATGTTTGTAACTTTAAACAGTAAACTTCATGGACGAATGTGTTTCCTAAACACCACAATAATATACCAGAAGTCACCTTTCCAGAGTACCCACCCATCATATGACGTCATAATGAACTGCGTGATGTGTACAATGACATCATAATGAATGACGTAACGAATGACATCGATAAGTACGTCACGATCGCATATTTGAAGACGGTATATGCGTTGTTGTACAAATTGTTTGCTTTTACTATTTAATAAATATTCTGTTGAATATTTTGAAACTAATTTGACTGTTTGACTGGGCGCTGTTGCTGCCATAGGCAACAACAGCACCCAGTCAAATTAGTTACAAAATATTCAACAGCTTCCCTGTATACTGTTCAGGAAATTGATAGCTAGGGCATTTGGGGATCGATCAATCCCAACACGGCGAGGTGTGGGTGGAGCTTAGCTAGTGATGGGCGGGGCATGGCTAAAAATGGAACGATCCATTATCTTAAGTGAAACTGTCTGGAAGAGTAAATACGTCTATGACCCTTACATTTACTGTTCGTGCGTGAGTATAATATATGTACGTGCGTTAGTGAGTGTATATACCCGTACATACATAACTTACAGCCAAACATCCAGAAAGTTCACGCAAATGTCACAGAGAATAATACGCAATACATCGTCTATAGAATTATCTGTCTACATAGCAAACAAGTTAATTCCCTCCCTCCCTTCTAGAGCCTCACCAGTTCTCCAGGATGACCAATGGAATGGTCATTCGGTCATTCTTTGGTCGCAATTATTGTCATCAGATCACGTGATTACTGAAAGGAATTACGAGTCTGTCAACTATAGTAGCCTGGGGCGAAGGAATGCCGTGAAAAGCGATACTAACGACACAAGCGACAAATAGTCCTCTTCTGGCCCTCGATTGTGAAAGACGTCTGTGCCGAAGATAGCAAGAAAACGTGAAAATCTACCAACATGGTAAGTTTGAAAACTTATATTTTAACTCTACCCCTAATGAATTTGTTCATAAATTTGGATCTAGTAAGGCTAACTATAAAGCCTGCTGAATATTTACAAAACGATTTGACTGAACATCGTTGCTTTCCGAAACAACAGCGAAACGTTGTGAAAATAATAATCATGATTGTAAAAAAATAATATCACACCTGTCGTAAATTGTAATTATCACTGGATTAATAAGACTAACATAAATTAGCACGGATCCTGCTGAATAATTTTTGGCAGTCGGACATTGAGCTTGGCCTCGCTTCATTCTTGGCAATAAATATATAGTCTGGATGCAATAAAGCAATTTTGATATGCCGATGTTGGCAGCCTATGTACACAGATTGTATAACTGATTTTCATTAACCTGTATTTGGTAAATATTTATTTATTTCATCGTTGACTATTAGATATATTGAATTGTCAGGCTTGCCAAAACCAGCCCCGTGTAATGGTCTTGACCACCGTGCATTTGACTAACTTTTTACATTTCGCCACTAGAATGGCTGGCTCGGTAACACAGACAGTCATTCCAGTGATAAATTTTCCAAAATAGTATTCTGCTCGCCTGCAAATCGGTAGATGGGTAGATCTGATCTGGCACTCAAGTATATGACTTCATAATTAATTACGTCACTTGTGGGTTGACGTCACAATCATAATTGATAGAGAATACTTCGTCACGATGATGGAAAAGACCATCGAGTGTAGGAATTGTAAGTTAATTGATGGATTCCCTGTTTAATAAATATGATGTCGACTATTATGAGGCTAATTTTACAGTATATCGTTGCTCAACAGTGACCAGTCAAATTAGTTTCAAAATATTCAACAGCTTACTTGCATAGTTACCTTGATATCGGGATTCATTGAATTCAATGTTCGATCGATCCCAATACAGGCACATCGTAGGCGGAGCTTAGCTGCAAATGGGCGGGGCATAGCCAGAAATGATTCCCTCTATTAATAGACTAAAGGAAAATTATGTCTATTTGGCAAGGAAATGCATGGGATCATTTATCATAGTACACATTTTTTGCGAGAGGCTAGGTGGACCATCCGCTGCCCTTCCCCACTCCTTGTCATAAATGTCTCGAAGGTGGGTATTTTGTTTCCCATCCAATCAGTTTAATAACGCATCGTTAAGTCAAATGTAATATATAAATAGACCAATATTCGAGATAATTGAATATAGTTTTAAAATTGCCTCCCAAACCCATGGACAACAACAGCTTCCTGTAAAATTATTATCAAAATATTCATGGTCATGAAGAATTTGTCGAGGAATTTTTCTGTTCTGGTGTTCAAGGTTAAAGTGGTTAATTGGCACGGATGCAATAGATGTCCATAACTGTTGTAACCACGATGGGATATGGCGCTAATTCATTGTTAACGCTTTAACTCTCGAATTTCGTCAGGAAAATTTTAATTTTCTCATAAGCAATGTTTATTTAAAGACCAAGAGAGGACTTTTTTTTTAAATTTACCACTGGAATGACTGGCTCGGTTACCCAGTCATTCCAGTGTTAAATTTTCAAAATTCTCTTCTCTTAGTCTGCAAGTGAACATTTCTACAGACCACTGCAGAAGTTGGTTTTAGCTGATATGAGTGTTAAACGTTTAACGAGATCGTGGGTTTGGGATATATCGTAAACATCTTAGGGTCATCTTTTCTGGCGTAATGACCTCTTAGGTGCAGGTGACCTATGGCCATCACATGGCGGTGGCTAGTTAAGTGACGTCACACACCAGCTAATCATGGTCCGAAGTCAATAACTGTCATCATGCTGAATTACTGCAGACCATATTTCCCCTGTGGATTACCTCTGCATATGTTGAATATTTTGAAAACCAATTGACTGAACGGTGTCGGTGGTTAAAACACCGACAACTTTCAGTCAAATTGTGCTCATAATGTTCAGCATGCCCAGAGTTATTGCCCATTGAAATTATTGTCTGGTGGCTTGCAGAGGTGAGACGATTAAATCCAAAACACACGTACAGACAAGTTGCGTACCAGACGTTGCCTAGAACGAGTTGGCTCGTATGTTTATTCTCATCCAAGCTTTTCGCGCCAAAAAATGTGTATGCAACGTGTTGGTCACAGCGCTTCACATGTCATCTAAATTTTGATGGTAGAAGGGATCCCACATCTGTGGGTCCCAAGCTCAAATTTGTGGTTCACAGACCGTTTTTCTCATCCATGCCAAAGTTAGAGTGTACCGTTTAACTCAGAGCTATGAATTATATGGTCCCCATCCTAGATTCTGTCGGTAATTTTCGTGCAAAAACTTATAAAACTAATTTGCATTTAACAATCACACACGATTTACAGTGTCCCATGGCACCCATTGCCTCTACTTTTGGGAGTCCCAAACTGCATTTTGGGCGTGTATACTCTCAAAAGGACAGTTGGACACTTATGGCCCGCTTGTATCAGTTTCGCCCAAAAATGTCATACATCTGTTTATGGGATCAATCATCTAGTCCTTAATAACATGACTTACAGGCCCGCACTGGACAAATACGCGACTAATGTTTCCGGATATTGCCGGCCCAGTATCCGCCCAGTGAGGTTACCGTACAGGTCTATAACCTAATGGGAGGATTCCAGTTTATCCATCAATCATATGACGTCAGAATCAACTACATGACGTGTAGGCTAACGTCATAATCAATTACGGCATGAATGACGTAGATAAGGCCATCACTAACGATAAATTGACAACGAACTAACCGTTATTGCTCTACGAATTGTATGACTACATTATTTAATAAACATTATGTTGAATATTTCTGAAACTAATTTGATTGGACGCTGTTGCTGCCATAAACAGCAACAGCGCCCAGTCAAATTAGTTTGAAAATAGTCATCCTAGTTACCTACATAGTTTTCTGGAAATTGATAGTCAGGGAGTTCAGCATCACTACAGTGCAGCTCAGAAATAACTTTACATGTTTCCAAAAACAACAAAATGCGCTGTTGAATATTTTGGACGTAATTTGCTTGAAAGCCGTTGCTACCTAAGGCAGCAATGCCCTATACTCAAATTAATAATACTAACCAATATGTTTCTGGTTTTTCAATTGGAAACGTGTTCATGTATTTCTGAGCTGTACTGTATATTTTCTCTCTATTTCCGTGATATGAATGGTACCCGATGCACAACTTTTTAGGGTATTCCTATGACACTTTAAAAATTTACTACGTGACGGCACATATTTTATTATACGTAAAGCGTTATTATCCTGGAGGGGTTTTAGCACATTTCAGTGTTTTGTTAACTTTTCAAACGCAACGTTTTGACCAAATGTTAAACTTTTACGACGTTGCTGTTATTGTCGTAAGCGGCATTGAACGAGCGAGAGGAATGTGACGCCAGGGAGTGAGGCGATATATCGGTGTATTTATTGCGACGTCATTTCGCGGTTACAATTCCTAAGTCACAGAATCGCATTGTGACGGTATCCTGGTATTTGTGGAAGGTCATATTGGCGGTGAAGGCATATTACTTTGTAACGGCGGTCTCAAAGAATCAACTACCACCCCATGCCCACACCCAACACGGCAAATCATTAATTTTAGACCATTCAACTCTGTACATATCGGAACAATCTGAAGATACCACCCCAACCACTCTCCCCCACCACACCCAACACTCTCACTAGAAATCTATTGGTACAGATGTTCTTCGACCTCTAAATGGTAGTGCGGGCATCTGCCAGCCTTTCTGCAAAATCTTCCTCATCTTCTTCCACCCAACCAAACCCAACCCAGCCCCACCCATCGATGCGGGTAGAGCATGGTACTGTTTTATATCAAAGGCATTAATGGTAGCAAGAAGGTATTTGGGGATCTTATAAAATATCACTGACTTGACTGTACCGTGTATTTCAGCCAATGACTGTCATTTGTGTTGAGTGACCATGTTTCCGATACCAAGTGCCCATGAGTATCTATTTGGTATTTGGGAAGAGTCTAGTTTTACGGTTAGACTGTTGGTTTATTGGTCCAAAAGCGATTGCATGAACTCGTGGTTTTGTCGTACAAAAGTTTAGCGGGCAGTCTCCGTATGTATCGCTGCCTTGAAATCTAGATTCTGGGAATTTTGATATTAAGCCTCGCCTCATATATTTAGGAGGTTGCGGGAGTTATAATTGCAATAGATAAACCCAGGCTTAGCTATTCCCCGCCCATCTTTAGCTAAGCTCCACCAACATTTCGCCAGTGTAGGGATCGATCGATCGATCGATCAGAAAACTATACGGGTAAGTTGTTAAATATTTTGAAACTAATTTGGCTGCGTGCTGTTGCTGCATATGTCATCAAATAAGCGTTCGTGACAAACCTATCTACTGCATTCGTGACGCTATTAATTATGACGTTATCTTATACGTCGCGTAGTTGATTATAAACTGGAAATGTCCATTGGATGTGATGTTCTTGATGCGTTTGTCTCAGCGAATGTTGTGTGACATCTTGATACCAATGTACCCGATGTGGCTGGAGTGTTTGAGTCGAACAAGAGTTAGTGGCCATGGGTCTGGATGGTACTTCCTTTGTTGACAATCCCACATTCATCGGGATGTAACTCCAATCATCCGGGTGCTGTCCTTTTTTACCCAGTCGGTCGAGACCTCTTTGTAGTAGGTAATTTCTCTCTCTACAGCCAAGTAGATCATTGTGTCACCGGCATAATAGAAGCGTGGTCGGGGTTAGGTCATTGACTATGCCATGTATGCATAATAGCAATAGGCACACCCCGAGTAGTGAGCCTTGTGGGACACCCGATATAACTGGCACACTCTTCGGGGAAGCTCCCTCCACGACTCCAGCTTGAGTCATGTCAGTTTAGTATTTCAGTCACTGGTTTGCTTTGACATTTATCTCGAACCACTTCCTATTTTAATGAGTTTTGCATGGTCAACTTGCAATGGATAAACCCAGGCTTAGCTATTCCCCGCCCAGTTGTAACCAGTTGCTTTCGTGAAGTCAAGTACGCACGTAATTGTTGAAGACAGGTTTTCACGGCGTACGGAATCAGGGCATGCAGCTTTGTCGAGTTTTTTCAGTTGGTTATATGCACCTGTACTTGAGGGATCAAATTCTAGTTACGACCCGCCCATTTCTAGCTAAGTTCCGCCGCTATATACACGTATTGGAATCTAAATTTCACTGCAGCTACACAGGTAAACTGGTGAATAATTTGAAGCTAAATTGACTGTGGCTGTGGCATCAACAGCTCCCAGTCAAATTAGTTTCAAAATATTCAAGGGAAAACTTATTAAGCTGTAAATTCATCAAAGACCATTCGAATTCGAACACTACTGACGGACTTTTCGATGGTCACGACGGACATAGACTATGATTTTGACGTCAGCTAACTAGTGACGTAATTTAGTGTGACGTCATATGATAGAATGGCAGAACGGGTCCCTTTGTTGCTACACATTGATTTGCATTTGTATGGCGTCATAGTAAGTTAGGTCACATGACGGCTGATGTCACAATCGCAATGCATAATGAATGGCGTATCTAGCTCCGTCAGGAGCATTAAAAGGTCCGTCAAGTGTGCGAATTCTGTCTTTGATGGATTTACAACCGTAACTAATAAACAGTCGATTAAATATTTTTAATTCATTTGACTGGACCATAGGCAGCAACAACACCTAGTTAAATTAGTTTCAAAATATTCAACAGCTTACCTGTATAATTAATGACATTGGCAATTTCCGGGTTCAAAATAAATAAATTGATCATAACACGCTCAAAACGTTGGCGGGGCTTAGCTAGAAATGGGTGGGACATGGCTAGAAATTAATGCCCCCCCCCCCCCACCATCTTGCTGGTTGTCAGCTGTTATTGATATTACGTGTTCATCCCAATATTACATGCAGCACATATTTGCCATCATAGTATCCACTCTTGTTTAGATTGTGGTTGCTTTATCCAATCAATACCATCGCTAAATCAATCATTCTTGTCAGCCCAAACCCACCAATCCAGCACCCTTACCCAGTATGTCAAACAATGTGTAGATTCCCCAAGATAAATCGTTTTGTCATCGATACGTACCACCAACAATAAAACAACAACTTACTACTGTGTGTGTGTGTGGGGGGGGGGGGGGGCCGGTTGGTAATGCGCACATCATCGCTTTTGATTACTCCGCTTATAGAATACAGGTGCTCCTCGGGGGAATTTACTGTCTATTCATAGAGGTGCTCCTAGGGGGGATTTACATTCTATTCTCCTCTTGACATCACAATGAGATAAGCGTTTTGATAACGCAGACTGTTGCATAAGAGAATCAATGGCTGTCAAAATAGTTCTGGAATTCCGTCGATTATCGATTGTGTCTATTGACTAGTAGGCTATTAGGGGTTATGAGGGGCGAGAGGGGCTTAAGTCAAAGAAAAGTGACATCGATATTTTAAATGTCATTACAGTTCAATGTAGCCAGAGCTAATCGCTTTATAAAACTTTTGTTGCTACATTGATCTCAAATGTCAAGGTATTTAAAACATTTTTAAAATGAAAAGATTTCATTTGAGAAAGCAGCCAAGGTATTTAAAACACGTGTCATGCAGGCATATAGCTTTGTCAGGAATGTCAAACATTCGATTCACCTACCGACCGACCGGCAGGCAGGCAGGCAGGCAGGCAGGCAGGCAGGCAGGCAGGCAGGCAGGCAGGCAGGCAGGCAGGCAGGCAGGCAGGCAGGCAGGCAGGCAGGCAGGCAGGCAGACTGGCAGACTGACATGCAGGCAGACTGGCAGACTGGCAGACAGACAGACAGACAGACAGACAGACAGACAATGAAAGTTGGCTTACGCTTATTTTACATAATCGTTGAATGACTGAACTGATCTGAACTTTAATAACTAATGGAATCCTGTATGAATATGAAAATCAAAGGAGAAAGAAATAAACTGCTCAGCACAAATGACATCTCAGATGATGACATCACCATCCATCAATGACAGAGTGGAATGCATGCACGTGCATAACAAGGATGGGATGGGGGTAAATTGTATAAGACGTCTACAAAATAATCCTGTCTGAAAACAGTAATGATATTACAGTCTGATGTTGTCTGAAATATGCGCCCGAGGCCGCCAAAAACTGGCACAGCTTAGCGTTGCTAAATACACCGCCATAATCCGCTATTCTTAATCAATTAATTATAAACAGATTACTAATTCGATTTAAATGGCTACAACTTTAGATGTAAATATATAAACAAACTAATCGCTTTGTGTACAAAATTATGTAAACACGATTATGTGATTTCTCGGACCCGTAACCCACTCAATATCTCGCGGATTACCTGGCCTATTGTTGGACGCCAAAATTATTTGAATACTTTAAAATAATATTACTATAGTGATTAAACCGGCAATTAATATCTTAGATTATCCATTTTGACCCAGAATTCCGGATATTGAAGGCATAGTTTGTTGACTATGTTGACAACTAACTTAACTGGAAGTTGTTGATACATTACACAGCAACGTTCTCAGTACAATCAGTTTAAAAATATCCAATTTAATATTGATTAAATTAAAAGAAACACTACACTGATACTAAAAATACTAATACTTTCTTAAAATATATGACGAGAATTGACAGGTTGAGAAAGATGTTGGTATCTTGAATAGTAACAACTTTTAGCAATACCATTCTCAAAATGACCAGCGGCTATTATCCTAATAATATTCACAAACGTCTTCTTGATGGGGAAATCAATTTCTAGCAACGCCCTTCATATTTCCAGCTAAGCACCGCCCCCACGTGTTGCCTATGGCAACAAACCCCCACCCAGTCAAATTTGTTCAACAGATTGTATATTAATCTGTAAATCTTTAAATCATTAACGAGAAACTTATCCACATAGCTTTTTATACAGGCATATACTCACGGACGGACGAAGAGAGCGACACGCACGCACGCACGCACGCACGCACGCACGCACGCACGCACGCACGCACGCACGCACGCACAGGCGTGATAATTACAAGCGTCTCGCTTCCACACATCGTAGCAAGAATGATTAAGTAATTCTGATTGTTTTTCAGGCTAACCTATTACTGTACATCACAGCGACTCTACTCGCGTGCATAACATTAGCGGTAAGTTCATTAGTCCGCTACATACAATGATTGTGACAACAACGACATTGACAACTACAATGACGACAACAACGACAACGATAGTGACAACGGCTATATACGACGATAGTGACAGCAACAATGACAATGGCAATGCCAAAAATACAAATTCAACAATAACAACGCGCGCGCACGCACGCACGCACGCACGCACGCACGCACGCACGCACGCACGCACACACACACACACACACGCGCGCGCGCGCGCGTAGTGAGATTAATAACAATGCACTTATAATTTTAATTTTTCACTGTTTGTGTTTCAGAATGCTCTGGCCCAATCAGGTAAGACATTGACGTCGTAGTTTTCGTTATCATCGTCCTCGTTGTTTGTGATGACGCTACTATTAATTGTGCTGATAGTGTTCTTCTTGTTGGAGATGAATATGTTGATCATTGGTGGTGGTGCTGCTGTTGTTGTTGTTGTTGTTGTTGTTGTTGTTGTTGTTGGGTTTTTTGTTGCTGTTATTTTTGTTGTTCCCTATGGCGATGTTTGTGATTACCATTGTTGTTGTCGTCGTCGTCGCTGTCGTCGTCGTCGTCGTCGTTGTTGTTGTTGTTGTTGTTGTTGTTGTCGCTGTTGTTGTTGTTTTCGATTGTAGTGATGGTGACAGTGAACGTGATACCCGTTCCATTGTTCTGAAACTATTACTTGATGTTTCTTGTATTTCAAGCACATTTGAACACTTTAAATGCTTTAAGTGTTCTTTCTTTCATTTTTCCAAACATATTTAATTGCGTTGCTGAATTCCTTTATTAGTTATATCAAGATATTCAATGAATTTATCGTCCTCGTCGCGGTCGTCGTCGTTATTATTATTATTATTATTATTATTATTATTATTATTATTATTATTATTATTATTATTATTATTATTATTATTATTAAGGTATGCAGTACTGTTGGACAGATCCTACCAGCAACCTGCCGCAGATTAAATTTGTGGTAACATCAAATGACGAAACAATAAATACCGTATTTTCATACCAAGACAGCACATGCGCACTGACGTCGTATAGCGGTGGTATCTTCGAGATAATCTTCAATCCAGCCACGCAATGCGGAGCGATCAGCGTAAGTGATAAAGAGTAATAGAGGAATCTATTTCTAGGCACGCCCTGCCCATTTCTAAGCACGCGCCGACCATTTCTAGGCCTGCCGCCCCAACCACATTTCTCGGCACGACCCGCCCATTTCTCGGCTAGCCCGCCAATTTCGATTAAAGCTCGCCAATTTCTAGTCATGCCCCGCCAATTTCTAGACACGCCCTGCCCATTTCTAATCAAGCCCGACAATTTCTAGGCACGCCCAACCATTTCTAGTCATGCCCCAAAGTATTATATATAATGATGGTTCTGGACCCAAATAACCCCATTAGAGACCACACGTCTGGCCTATGGACCACGCCTCTGGACCACCTGGAACATCGAGCTCACCTGGAATAGGCGCTGAGAGCCGCCAGATTATCAGACACAACTCGAGTTGCGTTTGAGCCTCACCTGGAACAGCGAAGCGAGCCGCCAGAGTATCAGATCATAGCTCGAGTTGCGTTTGAGGCTCACCTTGAACAGCGATGCGAGCCGCCAGAGTATCAGATCATAGCTCGAGTTGCGTTTGAGCCTCACCTGGCTGAGCTGCCGATGCCGCATAGTCGAGCTTTGCAGCCTTGTAGTGCTCGTCGAGACTCTCATCTGCTTCTCTGGGTAATCAGTTTGAGTTGATTATTGGCTAGAGTGTTCGTGGATAGACATGGCAACAATGGTGTAGCCCAGCTGATGGCTGAGATTTTCTCCACCTCATCATAGGGAGGCGCGGTGCAGAGGGGTGTGGTTCGGAGGTGTGGTTCAGGGGCATGGTCCATAGGCGTGCTCAACTGACGTGCTCTATTAGCGTGGTCTAGAGGCATGGTCCAGAGGCGTTGTCCATAGCCGTATCCCATACGATGGTCCAGAGGCGTGGTCCAGAAGAGTGGTCCAGCGTGGTGTGGTCCAGAGGCGTGGGCCAGAGGGGTGGTCCAGAGGTGTGGTCCATGGCGTGCTCTCTGATGGGGTTATTTTTGGTCGAGAAGCGTGGTCCAGTAGCGTGGTCCAGATGTGTGGTCCAGAGGCGTGGTCCAGAGCGTGGCTAATTGGGTTATTTGGGTACAGAGCTATCATTATACATGCTATCCCGACAATCTTTCGTCACGCCCACCCATTTCTAATCATGCCCGCCCATGTCTAGCCATGCCCCACCCATTTTCAGTCATGCTCCGCCCATTTGTAGTTATTCCTTGCACATTTCTGGTAACAATAACACTTTGTTTGTGTGTTGAAATCGATTTGAACCATTGAAACCTGAATATTTAGAATCTAAATTTCAAGGTACATACAGGTAAGCTGTTGAATCAGCTAATTTAACTGTCAGCTGTTGCTGATGCTGCTACTACTACTACTACTACTACTACTACTACTACTACTACTACTACTACTACTACTACTACTACTACTACTACTACTACTACTACTACTACGGCTGCTACTACTACGGCTGCTACTACTACTACTGCTGCTGCTGCAACTACTACTACTACTACTACTGCTGCTGCTGCTGCTGCTGCTGCTGCTACTGCTGCTGCTGCTGCTGCTGCTGCTGCTACCACTACAGGAGGAATCGCAACGTAAAAGTAAAATTATCTGGAATGTACACCATCCATTCGTGTGGTTGTGAGACGGATGGTTGAAAGCTAGTCCGGTGAAAGAGGATCTTGTCCTCTGAATGATGGGCTAGTGACTGAGCACTCACCTCCCAAACGACAGGCGGAAGGTGTCGCAGAATTACCTGGATTCGAACCCCGCTCAAGTCGAAAACTGAAAAAGGTAAAACCATTCCGATGATGACTGAGCTTTATCCTAGTGTTAGTGTGTCGTTAATGACAGGGTTCATAGAACCAGTGCTTGGCAATTAAAAAAAACAATAATAAAAACTACAACGTTTGTTCAATAGGATGGCGCCGGAGGTTATAGTATTCAGTTTCGAACACGCAGTCTTCCTGGCGTCTATGTTTCAACAGATACCACATATAACGTCACGTGTTTAGCCTCGAATCTGACAGCACTAGCATCTGAAGGAACAAATGCAGATATAGTCGGAGTTAGGTAAGTGTACTCAACCATAAGGTATGTTTTGTCTAACTCTACCTAATAGTTTTTGTCAGTCTAACAAGTAATGGCTGAATCCAGTTTTTGCTCTGTCTCACCCATCTCTAGCTAGGCTCCGCCGACGTTCTGTTCGCATTGGGATATATCGATTCCTGTACTTCCTGACAAACAATTTCCGAAAAAATATACAGGTAATATTTTAAAACTAATTTGACTGGGTGCTGTTGCAACAGTGTCCTGTCAAATTCGTTTCAAAATATTCAACAGCACGTTTATTAAATAGTAATGGCATTCAATTCGTACAACAACGCTTAGGCGTCATTAATTAAGCGTTCGTGGCGAGCTTGTCTACGTCATTCATGACGTAATTGACTATGACGTCAGCCAACATGTCACGTAGGTGATTATCACGTCATGTGATTGATGGATAAACTGGAATCCTCCATTCACACACATTCGTGACAGACGTTTCTACGGGGTTTTTAAACTATGAGGCTAGTTAACGTGTGACGTATTTGATTATGACGTCAACTACTTGGGTAACAGTATCAGGGCCCCTATATTGGTATGTCTCATCAATTTCCTCTCGTAACGCTCCATCAAATGACGAATAGTATAACCATTGGCTCAATGGAACTTTCCAGAGTAATGACGTCATATGACGTCATAATCAGCTAAGAAGCGTGTAGGATTACGTCATAATCATCACGTCATAAATGATTCCATGCAGCCGCATCTTTAAGTCTTAATAGTCAGACACGTACAAATTGTATGTCTCTACCATTTAATAAACATGTTGTTGAATATTTTGAAACTAATTTGACTGGGTGCTGTTGCTGCCATAGGCAGCAACGGCACCCAGTCAAATTAGTTTCAAAATATTTAACAGCTTACCTGTAGGCCTATAGTTTTCTAGAAATTGATAGTCATGGAGTTCAGAGATCGATCGATCCCAACACGATAGAGGTGTGGGCCGAGCTTAGCTAGAGATGGGCGGGGCATAGCTAAAAATGGAAAGGTCCATTATTTGAGACATACAGTACTTCTCATCAATATAAGTTAATATGTTTCCAAAACAAAGCAGTTTTGAACATGATGTAACAAATGTTAGTTGTGGATCTACACGTGGCCTCATGTGACCTCGTGTGACCTCATATCATGACACCTCTCGTGTCAAGTTAACCCTTTAATGGTCAATCCGGTTAAAATAGCGTCTGCGGTGATCTTGAGGAGTGTCCATTTGTATGCCAGATGTGCATTTTGAAAATTTACCACTTCAATGACTGTCTCGGTAGCTGCGTCAGTCAATCTAGTTGTAAACTTTGATCATAAATACCCTTCTCTTGGCCAACAAATGGACATTCAATATTTTAATATGGTTGACCGAAGTTAGCCATTAAAGGATTGATTTACCACAATGTTTTTTGTTTTCTAAAGTCATGGTGATCACTTCAACATGTCTTAGTAAACTTTCACCTTAAAATTTAGGCGTATCAAACTGAAATCTGGGGGTCTCAAACTGAAAATCAGGGGTTTCAATTTCTCATTCGTGCTAAAATTATAAGATACCATGGATTCACAACTATGAATTATGAGAGTCTCGTGTCATTCGGTGTGTATTTTTTTGTGTGGAAAACTATAACACAAATTAATATTTAATAATTATACATGGGAGCCACTCACACTACTTTTGGGGTTCCAAGTTGCATTTTCGTGTTATATTTATATCATTAAAAGGACCCTTATGTGAATCCCTGATTAGTGATATTATTTCTGTTATTTTCATTCTCACAGTGACCCGGTGTCTGAGAACTCACTGACTGGATCAGTGGAAACGCCTATGTTAAATGTCATACAGGTGAACGGTAATGGAATATGGGAGTTCGGTGAGCAGGTGTATCTACGTGTCAAGCTGACCTCTGACAATGGTAAGGAAACTTAATTATAGAACATATTTGTTGACACAAAATTAAAATCTTGTGTAACACTAAGGCAAATGCAGAAACTCCATACGCGAGTCGAGTCTGTCAAGTATATGACGTCATAATCAAATATGCAGTCACTTCTTAGCTGACGTCGCAAATAAAATGACGTAGGTCAGTTACGAAAGTGTCTGCCTTGAATGATATAAACAATCTGCTAAATATTTTGAAGCTAGTTTAACTGTCAAACGAATTTCGAAATATTCACCTCTCGCCTGTATGTGTGACTGTAAAATTTAGATTCTGGCAAATCGGGTTTCAAATTTTCAATTCGATTTCAACGCGCGTACAAAGTGGGCGGAGCTTAGCTCGAAATGGGCGTGGCATAGCTAGAAATGGGCGTGACATGGCTAGAAATTGGTGGGCATAGCTAGAAATGGGCATGGCATAGCTAGAAGTAGGCGTGGCACAGCTAGAAACGGGCGTGGCATAGCTAGAAATGGGCGTGGCATAGCTAGAAATGGGCGTGGCATAACAAGAAATATGCGTGGCATAACAAGAAATATGCGTGGCATAACAAGAAATATGCGTGGCATAACAAGAAATATGCGTGGCATAACAAGAAATATGCGTGGCATAACAAGAAATATGCGTGGCATAACAAGAAACGGGCGTGGCATAGCTAGAAATGGGCGTGGCATAGCTAGAAACGGGCGTGGCATAGCTAGAAATGGGCGTGGCATAACAAGAAATATGCGTGGCATAACAAGAAACGGGCGTGGCATAGCTAGAAACGGGCGTGGCATAACAAGAAACGGACGTGGCATAGCTAGAAATGGGCGTGGCATAGCTAGAAATGGGCGTGGCATAGCTAGAAATGGGCGTGGCATAGCTAGAAAGGATCCCTGTATTCGCTTTATTTTGACTTTAATAAAAAAAACCGACGTGGTATGGGAACGTGTAATTACACAAACACGCCACTCCTACACATGTCTCCTTAGGTGCTCTCCTTCACACATATCTTGCTCCTTCGCACTATAGCAAAGCTTATATAGATGCCAAACGCACGCACGCACACACGCACGTCATGCCGATGTGACGGTGTTAAGGCATTCATGTCTTGCGAGATCTCCTGTGATACGAGATTGAGAAACTCGGCACGAAGCCATGCCTTTATTTTTGTATTGGGTGCTTAGCATCAATCTGAGCAGTTACTGATCCTGATTCATGACTTATAATCTTAGTCAGGCGGGAATCAGGGGAAGCAGCTCGCACACTGAAGGCATGGTCAGCGGTAGAATTATCTCCCTTATCACATTGAGACATTTACGTTATACACCATTACACCCATCACGAATCATTAACCTTTTAATAGCTAAATTGGGACAATGTTTGCTGATTGAATGTCCATTTGCAGGTCAAGAGAAGTCAATTTTTTGACAATTTACCACTGGAATGTCTGGCTCGGTCACCGAGCCAACTAATTCAGTGGTAATTTTTCAAAAGTAGTCTTCTCTCGGCTTGCGAATGGCCATTCCCCAAAACCACTGCAGAGGTCGGTTTTTCGTCATGAAAGAGTTAATTTATTTCATAATATTCCTCCATTACAGTTGTCAAAGGCGTGAAGATTGTTGATTGTTTTGCTGCTCCAACTTCTGCATTCATCTCGAACTCCACTATACAGCTCATCCAGACTGGGTAGGTGTCTTAAAGATTGGATATTCGCTCCTATTTTTACACACTTATTATCTAAGCAATGTGAGGATTCAGTGAGGGTGCAAAAGCAAATTTGCGGAGAAAAAAGAAAAGGAAAAATGGTTCTTTGGGGTTTTTTTTTACATCAATGTACCCTCTAGTATCTCAGAGAAATAATCCTAATGTACTTGGCTTCGGGAATTTTTTTTATCAGCACTTTAAAATTTGAATTTTATTCACCAATAAAAATGGGGGGTTTCCGGAACTTATGGTAGGCATATGATGATGATAATTGGTAGAAATTCATAAACAGCATTGCCCTTTATTGATGTCATCGTACAAGCTTAGTGTGATGACGTCATCATAGCGAAATTTATGATGTCGTCCATTTTGGCGGGAAATTGTTTTTCTTCTCATCGATGATTCTATATCTTCATTGCTAATTATTGTTTAACATTGATTACAGCAATGTTTAGAGGTAACTCCGTGGCATCCTCCACAGGCTTCTACACACCTGATTCCATGTCTGAAGCAGCTGCACAGTTGCACACCACATTGGTTGGGACTTTGACTATTACGCTTGCACCCAGATGAATTTCAGCACACGCTGGTGTTCTTCAAGTCCAAAAGGATCGTGTTTGCAACAGAATGAACAGGAACCAGGCACTTACTTATCCAACTTCGCTCATTGAATAATTTGTAGAATTACCCAGAGGCTGTGGACATGTGCGGCACGTACCCTCGGAGGCATCCACTGCGGTTCCAAAATATGTGACTGTGCAATCATCGCCTGGCACTTGTGAAAGCGAATGGGCGTCAAAGACATTCGTTAAAATTGTTTACTCCTAACAGCGAGCAAAGCAACTAAAGCTATGCCAAGTGTCCAGACAGTGTCTTGAATGTTCATTTGCTAGAGCTTGCATTAGAGTAGTCTTACTATGCCCAACTGTTGAGGATGTCGTGTCATACACACTCCACCCATGTATATAGAGCATTCCGCTAATGAATGACCAAGCTTTGACGACATACGTTTTATGGAATGAATTCACCTTTCCAGAGTATCCATCCATCATCTGACCTCGTATGACGTCATAATCAGCTCAACGCGTGTATGATGACGTCATAATCATTACGTCACAAAGGGTTCCATAAATCCCGTCACCAAATCTCAAATGGTCCGACACGTTGTATGAATTGCATGTCTTTGTAATTCTTTGCTATTTAATAAACATGCAGTTGAATATTTTGAAACTAATTTGACTGGGCGCTGTTGCTGCATTAGTTTCAAAATTAGTTTCAAGATATTCAACAGCTTACCTGTGTAGGTTTTTTTTAAATTGGTAGTCAGGGTGTTCAGAGATCGATCGATCCCAACACGATGGAGGTGTGGGTGGAGCTTAGCTAGAGGTGGGCGGGGCATAACTAAAACCGGAAAGGTCCATTGTGGAACGGTCCATTAGTATTCCCATTGCTCTACCGATAACCTTATGAATGTATATATTAACCATATCATCTACCCAGTGATACAGAAGCAACACTAAGATATTCGTGTCATTGGCGATTACGTCAACTGTTTGCTGGTTCTTGGCATAATCTAGGGTGGTAGAGCCAATCAATGCACTGGCATCTGGTAGTGATTGATTTACGACATGTCTATTCGCATTGACGGGATCAGTGAGTATAACACTAAAGACAAATTTATTTCTGAAGATCATTGTACCGACGACGGGATGGCTTCATCGTAGAAGCGGGAAGTCAATATGATTTCCGTCGCAAGTATTCGTGATCCTTAGTTGGAAATTAAGTATATTACTGGTATAAGCGATGTGTGAGGTATGATGAGCACTGCTCCGAGATATCGTGTGTTACATTTCCATCTTACATAGTGAAGAAGCCAACCACAATCAACAATGTACATTCACTCACTAGACAGACTCGTATCGGCTACATCCATGTACCATGCGATAGCTAACTCAGACTTCTCTGGATTTCTCATGAAATTCTTCTTGAATAAGTATTGAAGAGCCACATATGTTTTCCATTAACAATATGGTTCCAATCTGTCATCAAGTCCTTGTGAGATGGTCGAACATCGACTGAATCGAATCTCTGAATCAATGCAGAGCGTTTCGTTTTATCCTACCGTGACTCCAAATTGAAGATCTTGGAAAGTCTTAAATTGCTCAGATCTCGTCATCTTTGCATTGACGATAGCTTAGAGCTTTCTTCCTCAATTCTATCACAATGAATACCATCCACTTTCTCTTGAACTGGTTGACAATGAATGCAAATCATGGGAGTTGCAGACGAATGGATTATGATCAGTAAACTAGTCTAACATTTTATGAAGATCAACGAGATCGCGATATTTTCGGGCACTGGTAACATTTACGTGTTGATCTATATCCGCTTTTGCAAGCGTGTCAGCATTGCTTCGTGGATTGCCACACTGATGGGTAAATTGAACACATATTGGTGACGTATAAATTCGGTCAAACCTTGGTCATCTGGCAGACTACCACAGGTGTATGCAACTCTATACACTGGACGCATGGGTATTTACTCTGTTGTCAGGTCTGACCAGAGTCTGTTTAAACAGTGTTCTGTTTGTTCAACAACATGAGCATATTCTATATACTTCTGATAAATCCAGGGATTATGTTCCGGTAACTTTGACATGATTTGCACGTACAGCCTTATATTTTTCGAGTAGTGAATACGCCCTGTTGCTGCGTATAATTTCAAAGCCTACCTATGTGCTCGCAGATGTCCATTCAGGTCCTTTATCGCTCATATGATACACTATCTTCTATTTTCAGAATATACGGTAATAATTGGATTCATAATTTTGCTGTTCTACACTGTGATGATAATGAGATTTTCAGTTTTTCGACGCACTTATTTAACAAGTTATCATGCTCAGTGATTACAATATCATCATGAAGTGTTTGAGTATCAGAATTCGATATGTCACTGAGAAGGTTTTGCAAGGCCTCTACATCTTGTGTTTTCCCACTGGACTGAAATGTGATATCATCATCATCATCATCATCATCATCATCATCATCATCATCATCATCATCATCATCATCAGCAGCAGCAGCAGCATTATCATCTCAAGCAAGCATCACGAACAATGGTGTTGCCACACAAGATGTGCACGGTAGAATCTATTCCAGATCCCCGGATTGTATAAATGCCACTACAGATTGCGCTCACGAATGTATGTAACCCACCAAAGTTATTGACAGGTTCGCTAAGCAGTCTGGTAGACGCAACTTCAGTAGCTTTATGAATAACGGTTAATTAAATGCAGATGTACTCGGAAGCTTCAGTTTCGTCACATGGTCCTGTGTGTATGTTACGTAAGACAGTGTGGCGTATACGCAGGTTTCATTACTAATATTCATGTCTGTGATTGGAAGTGTCAACACTTCATCTGTACTAATGCCATCTCGGTCATGTGTTAGTATTCACGGCTAAAACGAGCCCGAAAAAATTGCATTGATAAAAAAAATGTCACAGACACACAACCTTGGATGAGACCGCAGACTACGTAAAAATGGACGCCATCTTGGATTTCATCATCATGATGATGTCATCACACCACATTGGTACTACGATCACAGTAAATACGCATTTTGAAAGATTTCTGTCGATTTTCCTTGACGTAGCACCAGCATAAGTGCCGAGAAACACACATTAATTTGTCAGGCATAGGCCTATCCCTTAATTTCAATGAGCGCATAAAACCAAAATTTTAAACTGCTCACCAAATAATTCCCCAAGGCCCACACATGGGGATTTTTTTCTAGACACTATGTGGTGTACTGATTCAGAAAAACTAAGAATTATTTTTATTTACTTTTTCCCCGCAAAAGTTCATTTCAAGAGTTTTATAACTGGGCTAGTTTGAACATTTATTTGAGTACAAATAACCAATATTTGGTACAAATAATTAGCATTCTAATTAAATCATAGTGAGTCGAGGACCTGAGAAATATTGGTTGTCATGGTTGCCATTATTTGTACAAGCCCTACTTTTGGTTGCTACTCGCTGGCCTTTTAGCCGTTAAACTCGTTTAATCCGTTACCGACAAAGCCGGACAAAACCGGCATCCGTTGTGGTCTTTGGGAATGTCCATTTCAGGCGAAGAGAAGACTATTTGTGAAAATTTACCACTGGAATTACTGGCTCGATAATCGAGCCAGTCATTCCGGTGATAAATTTTCAAAAATAGTCTTCTCTTGGCCTGAAAATTGACATTCAATAAGTAAATATTTTTTTTTTTTATTAAATTTAGTCATTAAAGAGTTAACGCCATACCAATCAAAAGGTCTCTTTCCATGATTTCAAAATCATATCGTCTTCATTCGAGAGTTCTGAAATGCGTCCATACCTGACGTTGACGATGACATTGACATTGACTTTGACGTTGACGATGATGATGACGATGACGATGGCTATGACGTTGGCGATGACGTTGGACTGATAGATATGCAAGAAGATGATAAGACTAACAATTTTTCTGTTTGTTCCTCCAGGCGGTCGGTTTGTCATTTGGTTAGTCTGGTAGCTCAGTCGTTCATTTTTTTCATCCACTCAGTCATTGATTCGCTCATTCATTTTATTTTCAGGTGTTCGGTGATATCGACTGGTATTTTCAACCCAAGCCAGAACAACACGGGTTTCACAGAAGACACAAATCGTACCGAGCCATTTGCCGTGGTCTCCGAGCAGTTCAGCCTGTTTAAGTTCATGACACAAAACACGATCAACCTGAAATGTACCTATGAATACTGCTACACAAGCGCAGCCAACTGCTTCACGGTAAGGACTACAGGGATGATCACACAATTAAAAAATACAAACCCTCGTACCTAACGTTTTTGTCACTTTGTAAAGATTTTTGGAACTTTCCGGAATCTTTCGGATGCGAAGTTTTTCATTGTAACGCTAGTTGGCATGTGACGTTTTTCATTGTGACGTCAGTTGACATGAGACGTTTTTCATTGTGACGTCAGTTGGCATGTGACGTTGTTCATCGTGACGTCAGTTGGCATGTGACGTTTTTCATTGTGACGTCAGTTGGCATGTGACGTTGTTCATCGTGACGTCAGTTGGCATGTGATATTTTTCATTGTGACGTCAGTTGATATGTGACGTTTTTCATTGTGATGTCAGTTGGCATGTGACGTTTTTCATTGTGAAGTTATGTTGACATGTGACTTTTTTCATTGTGAAGTTATGTTGACATGTGACGTTTTTCATTGTGGAGTTATGCTGACAGGCATGCCTGGATGATTTCTTAGTTCTGCATTTTGTTGTTGTTTATTAGTCCTGTGCCACTAGCAGTAGGAAGAAGAGGAGCTCTCATGACGAGGAGCACCCAGAAAATGGGGAGGTGTTCGCCAGAATCAACTTTAACGACCACACAGAAAATCCAAGCACGATCGTCAGAAGTAAGTCATTAACAAATAATCACATTCAAAATATTTTGAAAACAATTTGACTCAAAGTTGTTGGTGGCCCAATGGAAAATAATAATATAATAGAAATGCAGCAGGCGGACACTTAACATGCATTATGTCTGAAATAGGTATACGCATGATACCTCATACACCATTACGCATATTACTGGGCCGGGACTGGGCCAATACCGAGCCAGTGTTATAGCAGGAGCATCATCTTATACTAGTTGTTGACGTGAAAGAGCGATTGGATGTGCAAACGAGGTAAAGTTTTTCTCTGTTGCCACGTCAAACGAGTCAATTTACTTTTGTGAAAGCTAGATTTTTCAAATTATGAAATCTGACGTCATTTAATTTTTTGCACCCCAAAAATAATCACAATGGTCAATGCATCATAAATATTTTTTGCGTTATTTGTCCAGTAACCATCGTTATCAGGGGCATGTTCAAGTATCAACTGAATTAAATAAGCCATTGTCTTGTGGGCCCAAAACTAAGTGATTGCAGCGAAATATTATTTGTATGTTTCTGTAAAGTCAATAGTAAAGGATGCGTTTACAGACAGCTACACCATGTGACCGATGACGCCATCACATATAGATGTCATCGTCGATTTGACCAATAAGAATGTATTGATTTGCTACAATGGCGCGTGTGACTACAACGTGTGGCCGATGACGTCATCACATAGTGATGTCATCGTCGATAATGACCAATCAGAATGCATTGATTTGCTACAATAGCGAGTGTGGCTACAACGTGTGGCGGATGACGTCATCACATATAGATGTCATCATCGGTAATGACCAATCAGAATGCATTGATTTGCTACAATAGCGTGTACATGTAGCATCACACCCTGTCGACATCTAGGTCAAGGGCATCAATATTTCTATATGGGTGACATTGAGCTACCTGCATTAATGGCATTGACCTAGATATAGAAGTGGCCAGACGCAGAGTCACAGGTGATAATGTAACAAGTACAAGTGTTCTAATTGGTCAAAATTGACAATGACGTCATCAATATATGCAATGTCATCAGTCACGCGCTCTAACTTTCTCAGGGCACATAATTTACCACAAAATATCTGAGTATATATCCACGCTCAAAAAGTATATAGGTTTCCAACATGCCTTGAGGCATAAATACATGTCTGTTGTTGAGAAGATACGCACGTCCGCAGACATGCACACACGTACGCACGCACGTTACATGTACGAACACACGCACGGACGCACGTACGCACACAATGTATATGAATAGATGATTCACGTTTTTGAACATTTATTTATTTATAGCCATTTTCCGTGACAGCATGCCGATATACAGGACTGACTGCACAGATCCCCTTGTCTTCGTCACCGCTATTGCCGTTCTTACAGTGTTGCTCATCCTGGCGCTAGGCGTCTCTGTATTCGCCTTGTTCAAAGTTCGTAGAAGTGTACCACGCCATTCACCCATAGATTCACAGAACAAAATGGGATTTGAAAACCCAGGATACTAAATTACCACAAATGAAATCTTATTTAATAATTATTATTATTATGATCCAAAGAATAATGTTTTGACTAGCGAGGTCCTATATTGGTGATGTGATATTAACTGCCTGCCCGCCGCATTTCTGCAGACTTCATTTTCTATAGGGCTTAACTCTGGACCTGTTGAATATTTTGAAAACAATTTGACTGAAAGTTGTTGGTGGCTAAACCACCAACAAATTTCAGTCATATTGTTTTCAAAATATTCAGCAGGTCCAGAGTTAAACCCCATGGAAATTATTGTCTGGTGGTGGTGCAGCATGCAGGCAGTTAAATTGATAGCGAAGAAGGATTTTATGTAATATATGTAGGCGAAGAAGGATTTTTTGTATATATGTAGGCGGTACTGATAGAGATATTACCTGTGAATCAAGAAACATGTCCAAAGCATCACGGTGGATGCATCCAGTTTGTCAGTCAAGTATCTGTGGTCATAATCAACTGATGAATCCGATCTGTCACTCGAGTATCTGACGCCGTAATCAATTACGTCACATGTAGGGTGAGGTCGCAATCATAATTGACAGAAAACAGTCAGTCATGAAGCTGGAATAGTCCGTCCAGTGAACGAATTGTAGCCTATGTCTTTGATGGATTTATTATCTAACACATATTCTATTAAACATTTTGAAACTAATGTGACTGGGCGCTGTTGTTATCATAGGCAACAACATCACCAAGTCAAATTAGTTTCAAAATAGCCAACAGCTTACCTGTATAGCTCTCTGGGAATCGAGATTAATGGAGTTCAGGTTTCCATCAATCCCAACACGGGTGAACCGTGGTGGAGCTTAACTAGAGAAGGGCGGAAATAGAGCCAAAATGGGATTCATCCATTGAGCCTGAATATCCACAAGGTATGGAGAGCAGTGGTATCATAATACTACGCATATAACCGATACACTTGAAAGTGGCATCGTTGACGATGGAATAACCTTCAGGAAATGCCGTATAAAACAGTGCACGCATCTTGCCATAACATGAAATATGAAAGAGTACTTCTATCTTTTGAGTGTAAGGAACTAGAACTATGGATAATATAATACCGCCATTATATCAGAAGGCAAGACGCATTATGGGCAACGTGGTACCGCCATCTAACACATCTAAGATCTAAGAGTTAAAATTTATGACAATTATTTTTAAAATTCAGCATATATTATTATTATTATTATTATTATTATTATTATTATCATAATAATAATACGTGTCCATGTACAAAGAATTCTGGACACCATTGTCTGCTTCCGGTTCTCTTTACTTCATAGTTTCGCTTTATTTCGCAAGTTGTTATTAGTTTACAGAATCCATAGTGTTCATTCACAGAGCCCACTCAGGGAGTTCCTAACGTTTTCCCCATAACAATATAAAATGGATAGTAAATTGGCCATATCAAGCGAGATAATCTTCAAATGGGGTGTTAGCGACATATATTTAACCCTCTGGTAGCTGAGTTCTTTGCAGACGATATATTCCAAGGTATATATCTCTGGACTTGTTGAATATTTTGAAAACTATTTGACTGAAGATTGTTGGTGGATAAGCCACCAGTAACTTTCAGTCAAATTGTTTTCAAAATATTCAGCAAATCCAGAGCGTTTGCTCATTGAAATTATTGTCTGCAGCGAGGCAGTTAAACATGGATAAGAGACAATATGATTAAAAAGTGTTGCTCTGCAATGTATTGTATACTACTTTATATTATACATATTACTTAAAAGCTCCACCCACCCCCCCCCCCCCACCCCCAACCACCCCACCCCACCCCCAGTGTCCCATTACATATAGAAGCATTTGCGTGTTGATTTCTCTGCAATTTACCCAGCATGCAACATCCTGATTTCATATTTGTTCAGTCTATGTCTATGGTTTGTACAGGTATTGATTTTGCCGCAAAGAAAAAGTACACATCTGCACGTGCAAATGGTCATTTGTAGCAATATTGATATCCAGCTGATTGTATGGACAACAAGTTGACACAGTTGTTGGTACCTTAGTAATAACAACGTACAGCCAAATTGCCTTCAGAACTTTCAGTTGAAACTTGCTGCAGATTTGAAACTTTCGAATCTGCAGCAAGTTTCAACTGAAAGCTCTGATGGTTATATTAGAATATGTAGTCTGAAAGCTCTTGCAGCAACAATGTTCTTGTAAACTTGTGTCAGATCTGCATCGAGCAGCACTCGCTTTGCTTACTAATTATTTTGACTATAATTTTACTGAATACTGTCAGTGTCATTGACAGCAACAACTTTCACACAAATTGTTTTATTTTCTTCTGGAAATGTATACCCTGGTGTTGAACAGTACTGGAAATATTCCGCCATGAATAAGTCATACGCGCTTACATCTCAAATGCTGACTTACAAAGGACCAGTTATAAGGCAAACGCAGATATTTTCTTTGAAATATAGTGGTCTGTACAGACAAATGACTTACCTAATATGCCATCCAATCGTTACAATGAATATGGAGTCAGGGCATTGCATGCCGGGTAAATTGTGCAGAAATAAACAGACAAATGTTTCTCTTTATAATGCGACACGAGAGCTTTAATAAAGTAATATATTACTTAATAAAGCAAATAGACCAGTTCACTTTATGTATAAAATAAGAACATTTTAAAATTATTTTATTGAATATTAAATAATTATTATTTTTAATGTGGAATTATTATATTAACCATTTAAAAATACTTTCTTTTATCTTTAAAACTAAATAATGTTTCATCACGATTTCCAATCAAAGTTCATTCACGGAATATAACCTATCCTATAGCAGGTGCTAAAAATTTTGAAATTAGTTTGACGGAAAATTGTTAATGCCTCGGCTAAATTGCTGTGGTGGTGGGGTGGGGCTCTCATAGTTCTCATATTATTACTTCACATGCCCGCCATACACTAGGCGAATATGTACATGTTTTTGTAAATAATCTATACAATAAAATATATTTTGAGAATAATTTGACCCGAAGTTGTTGCTGCCATAATAAGCAATAACATTTGGTCAAATTGCTTACAGAGTTATCAGCGTACAGTGAGGGGTGGGGTGGGTGGGGTCTTGTAAATAGCTTTCCTTAATCCATACTGGTTCGGTGTGCTTACACAATTATGTATATATTTGAACAATTGTAATTGTTAAATTTTTGCTCACAGCTACATCAACTCCATAATAAATAAAGAATATATATATTTTATACGTTTTTCCTCTCATTTTTGCTTGAGATAGGGCCTCCCCAGAATTGTGTAATGTTATTGGAAGTGTAGCTCGGGGGGTAGTGTCGGGCCGTTCAGGTGTCTGGTGTCGACTCGCTGCGCCGCCAGTGCACGACGAATGATGACGCTTGTTAGCTTCCGGTCTCAGGGTGACGGATCCTGTACGATACTGCCCTACGGGTAACAAAGACCGGCTCCTAAGGCCGGTGGAACTCAATCGTTCAGGTGGGGCCGTGCGACCATCGTCGCGAACATTAAACACTACAGTCTCATCCCAAGAGTTTGTGTCACCAGTATGACTGTCCATAGCAATTTCGTGATCTATGGAGTTACAAGATTTGATTTGGTGACCTAATTAACATAAGTCTATACAATAGTTTTACCTAAACAGACCGTCAAGTATGCTAGATAAATATAATGAGCATACGAAAATACAAGACATAGAGTCAGCCTGATGAACTTCTAAACGTCGGGCTCCGGAGGGACCAGACAGATTACACGAGATAACTAATTAACTTAATATAAGCTATTATACCTCTAAGCTGAAAGGAAAGAAAATTATCTTCTGTACTGTCGGAAAATCATGTGCCTCACGCTGGCACTACTCCTAGTGCTATTTTGGGTGAGGAGTATTATCCTCGCGTGGGCCGTCGTCACTGAATCCTTGCGAGAGGCAAGTGCCTCGCACGGGCCTCCGTCACAGGAAAATGTCGCCATCGCTTAAAGCGGGAAAAGAGTATTGGCCGAAAAGGGGCCCACTCTAATATTTAACCAAAATGCTGTAAAGAAAAGACCATACCTAGTGAGATTATGACTATAAGGTTGCGTGCTGTTTTACGTGAAGACGGGATTCCCACGTCACCGTCTTATGTAATTCTCAATATGCTGAATTAGTAGTTGCCGCTTTTGTTCATGCGGGCCTTCTTCCATGCTTAACCTAACATTTAATTTTTAGAGACAAGAACTATTTTATGCCGCAAATGGCTGGCGTCTACCTAACTTTTTAGATACGGCTGTCATTGAGAATGGATGCCCTAAGACATCAATACCGAAGACAGCGTGCATGCATGTTACTTTGCAAAACCTCCGAACTGGGTAAGAATCCGGACATCTCGCACCGCAATCACATAAAACGTCACATAACATTGGACACTTTCCACAAAAGCATTTTTTGGTAACTGATCTATCCTTATGGTTGGAGTAAGAGAGACGATTACCCACCGTGAATGCCTTTCCCGTGAGGGCGTGGCAGATCTTAATATCATAGCCAGACATTCTTATGGAATTTGGTGGGGATGCGCATCTCGCCCGTCACCAGGTCCTACGGAACTAACTTTTTAAGCTGGCGTTAGGTTTAAACACAAGTTGCCCAGTTATGCACTGCGGTACAGGAGGATTGTTCAGCAGATTAAAGAAAATAATAATTAAGATATGTTTTCGCAGTGCTTTCCAACATTGGCAAAGGTAACTAACTACTGAATATCCGAAGATACGCTGGGAATGTGTGTGACACCACACCCTGGCCATCACCGCTCGGAAACCCCAATAGTTTCCCAGGGTCGGATTAGTCCATGGTGCAGATAAGGGGCATCCAAACAATTGAGAAGCCATAAGGCTTAATGGAACATGAAGAGAGACAATAACTTAGAAATATGAGGCCCTTTAGGTATGTTGGCCAATCTTACACAACCTTGCCTGAGTGCGGGGCTAAATTATCGCAACTACTGGAAAGGAGGCATACACTAGGCTAGAGATTGTCTAACCAGAACAATCAATACAATGTGAAATGATCAGAATAATATATATAGTACAGGTTGAGGAACCTACTAGGTGCGGTTAGCAAAAACACCTTACAGAAAATAAGGATAACTATAAACAGATACAGAAATTATAACTAGCGGTCCTAAGACTGTTACAGTGCCTTTTAGTCATCGGGACCATTTATACAGATACGATATAATTATCAAAGATGTAATTAACGGGATAATTAAAAATGTCACATATAGTTACTTGAATAATCGGTAGCCATTCTTACGCCTGGGCTATTGTGTTACTGAAATTAAATGTTAGGTTAAGCATGGAAGAAGGCCCGCATGAACAAAAGCGGCAACTACTAATTCAGCATATTGAGAATTACATAAGACGGTGACGTGGGAATCCCGTCTTCACGTAAAACAGCACGCAACCTTATAGTCATAATCTCACTAGGTATGGTCTTTTCTTTACAGCATTTTGGTTAAATATTAGAGTGGGCCCCTTTTCGGCCAATACTCTTTTCCCGCTTTAAGCGATGGCGACATTTTCCTGTGACGGAGGCCCGTGCGAGGCACTTGCCTCTCGCAAGGATTCAGTGACGACGGCCCACGCGAGGATAATACTCCTCACCCAAAATAGCACTAGGAGTAGTGCCAGCGTGAGGCACATGATTTTCCGACAGTACAGAAGATAATTTTCTTTCCTTTCAGCTTAGAGGTATAATAGCTTATATTAAGTTAATTAGTTATCTCGTGTAATCGGTGGTGCTAGTGGGTGTTGAGGCGGTTGATGCTGCGGCCTTCGTGATGGTCATGGTGGCTGTGGTGGTGATGGCAGTGAGTCGAATCGTAGCTTGAGGCAATGACGTGGGAGCGGATACGGCAGGTGATGACATCTTCCGAGACTTGGCGTACTTCAAGAGGCGATTTGCAGTGACATTGGGCACAGGCTGGATGTCCTGCGTGTGAGTGATACGTCCTTTTCCCACGTATGGTCGTTCAGGCGTAGTCCCCTTCCTGACAGGTGGATCAAAAAGACTGGGATGCGGATGCTGGATGACACGGGTTGGAGTGATGCTAATGGATGTATGCTGCGATGGTCCCAGTCCCTCGTCTATGGTCAGGTCAGGAGGAGATGGTGACTGCGGGTAGCTTGGAATCTCCATCTCTGTAGGCGTCATGATAACTACCGATATTGGCTGACTGGCTGCGATTGCTTCGGACACTAGATGTAGTGGTTGCAGTTTTGTGGCTGGTTATGGATGCAGGTGCTGCCAGACTGGATTCTGTGGAGGATTTATGCTTCTTGCTCTGCTTCAGGACCAGTGTCGATGTGGTGACTGGAGGTGGCATAGTGCTCCCCGATGCGGCTGCGGGTAGTATTTCACGTCTGGCTGCCGGTCTATTGGCCAAGGTTGCCGTGGGAGGACGATGACTAATGGGATGTCTACAGGTAGTATTCTTCGTGCGGGCCATCTTCTCGGTCGGGAGAACTTTAACTGGAAACAAAGATTCAAAACGCGTGGCTAAAACGGCACGATCATCGTTTTCTTCCCCAGGAATTAATGTCACTTCTAACACATGGTGATGATGACGGAGCACATGGGTCACTCCGTAGTGGGTAACGGTATAGAGATACTGACACGTTACACAGAAGGCTGTCTGGAGGAGATGATCCTTGTTAACATGAAGTGTGCGGTCGGAATTGTTCTCTGCTAGCTAATAACAAGCTGCACGGGAATCTTTTTGAAACTGGTACCGATTCTTCATCAGACGAATCCGAAAACGCTAAATCTTCGAGGAGTGACATCTCGTTCCCGCATGGTAGTTGGCTGCGGGAACCTTATTTAAAACCTAAAGCCCTATCTCATTTTTAACTTTCCAGGCCAAGTATTGTAATAATGAACTAATAATAAAAAAAACGAACAGCAGAATTTAGTTTTCGACACGAAAGAAGCCTAATGCTCTTCCCCGGTGTCAAGTTTTGACGGGAAGACGAAGTTTCAGAGCGCGCTTCCTCCTTTTATACTATTTGGTGACATCATAGATGGCGGATGACTACACCTGGAAGTTTTGACAGGTGATTCGGTCAGCCCTATATGGAAAGTTTCTCCTTTTTCTATTCTGATCGTCACTGGATTAATTCTTCCCATATAAAGGGAGTACATTTAACAATAAGAGGAATGGCTTACTAACGTAGTCATATTTTAGCACATTAAAAATTTTCCGATCAACATAAAAACACGATACTATTTATTCCCGAGGAGCATCACCTTTTAATTAGTGTGATGCGGTTTTACACATTGGATGCTGATAGACTTGCCTATTTTAATTTTAGGCAGAAGCAGAAGCTGGTGACGTCAGCATTAATTACCCCGACTCACCATCGCCACTCCTCCATCATGGCGTGGTAGTCGCGTATTTGGGCGGCTCTTTGGTTTAAAGCGTTTGATCCAATTTACTGGAAATAGTAGTAAAAGTCACGTGGCCCTTGGAAACACGTGCTTGATCGGAAAAATATGTGCTGTGTCTTATAGTTGTCTGTAAAAGGTAGTTCTCAGCCCGTGTCGATTATGGACTGGAATGCAGAGAAGAGAATTTTTGAAATTCACTTTGTAATTATACTGTTAGATTTTTTATGCCCCTTTACCGGCCCGTGCACTAATGATTTGTAGCACGGTAGAGCAGTTCTGTTTTAAATCAAAAATATAACAGTAAAGTTGTAGGTAATTTGATGTGTGGTTTAAGCAGATCTATTCAGGCGGCAGATCAAAGTTACTGATCCAGACAAGATAGCTGCGTTTTCCGAGCGGGAGGGCTGCCAAGCATTCTCCTCAATGGGTAGAACTAGCTCCGTTCCTGCCTAGACCGGACACATTAATACCATTCAATAATGGTTAAACTACAGTACAACTCGGAAGTGGGTGCACACAGTGTTACAATTTACAATGCCGTCGTTTGGAGATTGTGAACACAGTCAACCTGTGTGTCTATGTCCCTGATATGTTGGTTATTTGAGTTTGATAAGCGTAGCTGGTTATCTGTGGATGATACTTGCGCTGTGGTGAAGGTGACGTTTTTATTGCCGCCAGGTGCAGGAGTGGGGGAGGCGGCGTGATGTCAACTATATCGAACCTTGAGGGTTTTCGCTCTGAAATTGGCCGAGCCCATGGGCGGGACAGAGTTACTCCAGAGCGCAGATGACCTGTTGGATGCTGTCGTAACTTTAGTCAATCCATTATCGAATTCAACCTTTCAGTAGCAAACTCCTACTCGTGACTGACGACAATGCGGGCATCTTGCTCTCTTAATAATATCGACTGTTATTACGTGTAAATAATGTATGTAGATTTTGGCTGTTTCTGTATGACGTCGTGGGGGAGGGAAGGGGAGGAACGTTGGACAAATGATCCTCCCGTGACGCGTACTGTAGATGGCTGTCGTGCAATCCTTCTATCCATATGATCAGTTCTCCCGTAACTAGATAAGAAGGTGTGTGTGCGGGAGATTTGTTGGCTGTTGTTTGTTGACGATAATGTTGTTGTCGGGATGTCCGAGCTGCTGTATGATGCCAATGTTAAAGCGAAGTTGGCGCATTCCAGTTTTCCACACTGGTGAACGCCGAGTCTGTTGTTATTGTGGGAAGTGGGGGTTTGCGGGAGATATTATTTCTCCCGCATCTTGTGCGGGTAGAACTGTTGCAGGAGATGTTATGTCTCTATCGGGCATTAATTAATACCGGTAGGTGCTGCTAAATGATGTTGTTGCCGGTGTTGAATGTCTCTATTATGCTGAGTATAACCGAGTATGTATGTGATGTATGCGCAATGATGAATTGACGTATCCAGCCTTGAGGGCAGGTGTGTTCTGTATGTGATGACGTTCTGTCTGTGGTGTGATGTCCTGACTGCTCACGGGGGAGTATGGTAGGCCTAATGGATGGGGTGGCCTTTGGACAGGGGGATGTGGTCATCTCCCATTACACAACGGTTGGTGTCCTGTCATAGTTTTTAGACACGGGGAAAATTTGAGCCAAGAGTCTGCTGAACAGGCTGCTTCCCTGCCCACCGTGGGGGGTAATGTTGGTCGGTGCGGTGTGGGATGCTACCTCCTCTGTAGCAGCAGTCTCTCTCATATCTGAAGATTGACGGTCAACATACGATGAGTGGAGTGTGAAATGGACAAGGCCGGTGATGTCCGAACTTGGTGTATAGATGAGGGATGCGAATTGTAGTGATGGCGGTTGTGGAACTCCTGGAGAGGGTGTCCCTTGGGAGTGGTGTGGTTCGCGTTTTTGGGAGGTGGTCGGGTACATCTTGCTGTACGGTTTTGCGGCTTTAGACACACCATGGCTTCATCTAGCCTCTTCACTTCCATGCTATTCATCATATGTTCCATCCCACGGGAAGCATGGCTTGGGTCAGCCTCAGCTTCCGCTTGTGGCAACTATGATGGGGGGGGGGGCATAGCATGAAGTGGTTGGGAATGGGAAAAGATTGGGGGAACAGCTTCTCCCTCCGGTCCTTTGGACAAAACAAACACAAAGTTCTTCAGATACAGCTTCCCAGATCGAGTAGACCCATGCTGAGGATGGAGAGGGCGAGTACGTATCTCGTCATCGTCGTCAGCATTAACCACTTGTTCACCCGCATTCTGGCATGGTAGAAGTGTGGTCGAACTGGCACCGCAGTGCTCTGCGCTAACTATGGGAACACTATTTTCCATGGAAATATCTGTCTGGGTGTCACGAGAAATGCCCAGTCCGAGCTCTGGTGCGGGGTCGTGACTGACATATGGTTTAAGCCGATCGAAGTGGATGACTGAGGTCAGGCCATCCAAAGCACGGATATGGTAGGTCTCGTCCGACGTCTTACCTACTACAACATAGGGGCCTTTCCACTGGTAACTCAGTTTACTTGGCATGTTTGCAGACCATCGTGAATCATGTACCCAGACCATCCTTCCTGCTTCATATGGATCTCCATGCACTCTTCGGTCGTGCCATGTCTTTTGCCGCCGGTGTGCAGTGGATAGTGTTTCTCTCACTAACTCATGGGCTTGTTCTATCCACTGCTGCAAGAGTTCAACATAGAGAGATGGTGAATTTTTTTCTCCTGGTATCCGGGGCATGGCCAGATCCAGGGGTAAGGCTAGTTCATGGCCTAACATTAACCGAGCAGGGGTATAATCCGTGCTGGAATGTACTGAAATGCAGTAAGCCATGAGTACAGATGGGAGCCATAGATCCCAATCTCTACAATCAAGGCGTGCTTCCTTTGTAAGCATCTCCGCGGGAGTTCTATTGAATCTCTCTCACTTCGGGGATGGTATGGAGTCGTCCTTGTGTTGACGATATGAAACAATTTGCAGAGCTCTGATATGAGCTGGCTCTCAAAATTACTTCCTTTATCGGAGTGCAACTCATAAGGCATACCAAAATGGCAGAACACATTGCTTGCCAAGACCTCCGCTATGGTGGATGCCTCTTGGTCTGACAAGCAAATGCTTCTACCCACTTCGTAAAATAGTCTTGCAATACGAAGATGTATTTATTTCCGTCATACGTCGTATTCAAGGGTCCGAGCACATCGATAGCCACTCGCTCCCACAGTTCACAAACAATCTTAATTTGTGATGGTGCGATATGGTGCTGGCCAACAGCACGTTTTTGGCATGGGATACATTTGGCAACCCATGCCTTGACACTATTGCGAATCCCGATCGAGTGGAATCTCCATTTGATATGGGCAACAGTCCTTTCCACGGCCAGATGCCCGGCATTATCATGTAGTTGTTTTAAGATAAGGTCACGATAACTTTCCAGGACTACCAGATGGTTATTAATGTATAGAACGTTATTTATTAGTTGACATTCTTTGAACCGTTGGTAATAGTATTTTGCCGTGGTGGATAGTGGTGTTACAGATTCCTTGGGAGGACGTACCCCCTCCTCGATCCACACATATATATTTCGTCTGTTGTTTGGTCGTATACGATTTTCTCCGGATTCCACTCTGCGCACTTCAATTCGGGCAACTCCGGAGATGGCTGGGTTGACTGTGTCACGGTGGCGGCCTCTTTGTGTTCAGCCTCTGCGCCAACTCTACTGAGGTCGTCGGCATTCCCATACAATTTGCCGGGATGGTGAACAACGATGAAGTTATAGGCCTGCAGGGATTCCTGCCATCTCGCTACCTGGCCCTCCGGATATTTTAGGTTCCTGAGCCAGCGTAGTGAGGCATGGTCTGTACGGAGTGTAAAGGGGCGCCCATACAGAAAGTGTTTTTAGTACTTGAGAAATGTACTGCCGCTAATAGTTCTCACTTGGTGGTTGCATATTTTCTCTCCGTTTTATTCAGAGTACACGAACCATAACCCAATACCTGCTCCGTTCCATCTTCTGTGACCTGAGACAGAACAGCGCTGATAGCGTAAGCCGACGCGGCAGTGTCTAAGATGAAATCGAGGTTTGGATTAGGATGAGCAAGAATCAGGGCGGTCATCAAGAGTTCCTTCAGCACCCTGAAGGAACTTTCACTCACTCGTCCACTCGAATGGTCGATCTTTTTCGGTGATCTTGTAGAGGGGTGAAGCAATCTCACTGAAATGACGGATATAATGGCGATAGTACTGGCATAAGCCAAGAAAACTCCGTGTCTCTGTGACTGAAGAGGGCGTCAGTCACTCCGCTACTGTCTTAGTTCTTGACGGCTGAGTAGCCACTCCATCACCGGATGTGACGTGTCCCAGGAACTCAATGCTCGGTCTAAAGAGATGACATTCTTGGGTTTAAGTTTCAAATTGGTGCGGATTCGTGAAAGCACGGTGTCCTAATTTATTAAGGTTTGCTCAAACGTTGGTCCAAAGACTATTATGTCATCAATGTAACAGAGACAGATTTCCCATTGCATCTTGCGGAACTGGAAAAGACCAGCCCTACAAACGAATGCGATCTTTTCCATGTCAGCTTCATCCATGGGCACTTGCCAGTAATGGCTAGCTACGTCAAGGGTACAAAACCACTTGACTCTGAACAAGGAATCCATGGCCTGATCTATTCGAGGTAATGGATAAGCGTCATTGACGCTAAGATCATTAAGGCGGCGGTAGTCAATACAAAACCGCAAAATACCGTCCTTTTTGCCTGCTAGTACTATTGGGCTAGCCCATGGAGATGCTGAGGTTTCGATAATACTGGACCGCAACATGTCATTCACTTGTTGATGTGCTTCCACTTCTTTATGAATGGGGAGACGTCGTACCGGTTGACGTATGGGGCAATTATTGCCCGTGTCGATGGAGTGTTGCACAAGATGAGTTTCTCCGAGATCCATGTCTCCGGAGGAAAAGCTATCGTGATATTTGTACAGTAGTTTCCGAATTTCGTGTTTCTGTGATTGCTGTAATCCAACTGTGGCACGTAGATATAAATCATGTAAATGTTCAGGTAAATCATCAGTCATATGCTGTTGTCTGTCGGTAAGTGTAGGTGATTCCAATGAGATTATGTCCACTAAATGGCCGCAGCGTACTCCTGGTTCAAGAATGATGGGGTCTGCGGTACCATTGAACACTCTAAAAGGTATATATTCCTTATTAGTAGTTTCCACTATCATGTGAGGACTTGCGCATTGTGAGGCGATCATGTAATCAGGGTCGGGTTCCAGCATGGCGATGTGTGTGTGTTGCTTCCTAATTGTGGTGCGGTGGCCCATAAGATTTGTTCTTGTCCCGGCTCAACTGTGGCGGTATTTGATAATATATCCGCACACATGTCGTATAATGATGATGCCGGTGCAAGAGGTATTTGTCAGCCGTGTATGTCGAGTTCCTGTTGTTTGCAATGTATGATGGCTTCGCTGGCACTGAAGAAATCAGAGCCAAGGAGAGCATCGTTATGAATAGAGGCGATGACAACTCGCTGTATGAATTGCATCTCCTCTATTTGGATGACTAGATTAACTACACAGGCTACGGGCACATCAGCTCCCGTAGCCCTCTGTAGGTAAATGTTTGTAGGTTTAAGGGGAGGCTTTTTATGAGGTGGGATGATCTCATATAAGCGGTTGTTGAATACAGTGATTGAAGCGCACTGGTGGAAACACTGCTAAACAGACAGGCACATTTGTATATCACTTTGCGGTGTACCTGTGAAAGAGTTTCCAATGACGCCGCCCATGACAATGGTGTCAGAGCGGAATCGTTCTGTATATAATCGATCTGTTTCCGAATGGCTTCTTTTAATGTAGTGGATGGCTGAGTGAGGAAGGGGCCAGTCCATCATCGCCACTGCTGCGAGGGCTTCGGTGAAGGTGGAGCTGGGGGTAGCAATGCTGATGGAGATGTTGCTGTTTCTGGGTATAGACAGTGGTGCGTACGGGATGACGGATAAGCTCCACCTGCACGAGCCATTTCTTGCAATGCTTCATTGGATGCTTTGGCAAAGCACAGAAGAAACAGTAAGGCTGCCAGGGACGTGTTTCTCCCCGTCTACGTCAGCGTTTGCGAATCCACGAGGCAGAGTGAACATCCCTCCTGAGTCGCTGCTGTCTGTGGATGCAGGAGATGATGTCGTGCGGGGCAGTGTTTTGCATACCACCAAGGGACACCGAGAATTCAGTGTCTTGGTGGCGGGACGTGGTGCTTGCAAAAACGTTGTTTCAGCGGAGGTGCTACAACCTACCACTGCCGTTTTACAATGGAAAGAAGGCTTGTTAGGTGCGGATATAGAGGGGGATGGCGATGCTGCGGATGTGGGAGGCATCGTAGGCATCGACATATATGAAGCCGTGCGTTTTGGTGTAGGTGTAAAAGCTGAATTAGGTTGGTAATAGTTGGCCACCGAACGTTGTTGTACTGGGGCCGCACTTGAGCCAGGAAGCAGATACGGACACCGATGTGACTCTCCAATCAGTGTCCTTAAGAGTTTTGCTTGTACCCTTTGGCCTTCCCAGTGTGGTTCACTATACCCACCACGCCGGACGGACGCCCAGTTCCCCACACAGGATGCAGCCTAGGCTATGTACCTTCCGTATATGCCTGAGATAAAGACCTGTCCAATTTATGGGGCCATAATCCGGGACAGAGTCAAGATGCACACTGACAACTCCTGAGCCGAGTGGACACAGTACTGGGTGCCAATTAAGGTCGTTTTGGCATGGGCCGCAGCCCAGCTGGACCGTACTATGGAGGTGATGCCCGCTAGATGCATCACAGCTAAGGCCCTCGCGTAGATCGTTTTTTGACGTCATTTTAGCTGAGAGGCCCTGCGCAGATCATACTAGACATGTCATCCACTCCATGGGTACCTGGGCACCAGACTGCTCCACCCACCCAGCAAGTGACAGGTTACGCCGTCTCACGCACATACCCTCCTGCTTCCCAAAGAATCACTTTTCATGACCTCTGATCACAGGAGGCATGACTCGCAATACGAACGCTTGCCATGGCCTGACTGTACATTGAGCCATCTTGATCACACAGATGAACTGACATTACCAAGCCGACCGGCTGGTGACCCAGTCGATAGCGATCACCATCTGAGCTCACGCTCAGGGGCAACCGACGGTCTGATCCGTACCTATCTGTCAACAGAATACGAATTTTGACCGTTTTCCCCAGCCTTGGCTGCAGGGCACCTCCAGCGGCCTTCGGCAACCCGCCAGAGGCTTGCATTCCCTGGGTGTGGACTGTCATCCACGTACCACGCATGTCCACTTATGATATTGGATGAACCAAAAATCTCAGCAGCCCGAACAATGCGCGACTAGACGGTACCACAGTAGGATGTTAATTCATCCTTCGTTAGACACGGAGGCCGTCAGTATCTCCTCTGCACTATAGGAGGATGTTTCTTTTACGTGTCCCCGGACCCTCGTGGGCCCACTTCCGCCTGTTAGCGGCAACCTTCGAGGAGCCTGTCCCTCTTGGTCACCGTTCCCTCCAATGGCCTGGCTGACTGCATCCGAAACAGGTGTTTGGTGGCGGTGTGGTGTTGGTGGTGTTCGTTGTTCTAAAGTGAATGGTGGCGAGGTTCGTACTGAGTGTGGTTACCAAATTTGTTAATGCTGAGATCTATTTATTGATCTCGTCCATTCGTTCCTTCATGTTGCCGTTATTGTTATTGTTGCGCTGGTTCCCGCAACCGGGGGCTCCGTTGTAGCTTTCTCTGTGGTTACGCACCATTCTTCCAGGCACTTGATTCTGATTAGAATTCTGTGAATTTGTTTGCTGTGGTGTTGGTGCGATAGGTGTTGATGATCTGGGGAAGCGTTGGTGGACGTGGCGATAGCTGCACCCTCTACCTCATTGATAGGGTGAAGTTGGCGTCGGTTGTTCTTCTCCTGCTCCAGAAGGTTTTCTATGCAGACCGCGGTGGCCGTTAATTGGGACAAGCTCCCATGGTCGCCAAGAAATAGTTATTCTTTCATGGCAGGTTCACTGCTTAATACATCGATGAATGTGTCAAGATGCAGATGTGTTATGCCTTCTAAGTTGGTGCTAGGATATGCATGGGTGACTAGCCTTCTGATTTGGCTAGCTAGCTCAGGAAGAGTTTCTCCCGCACGTCGTTGGAGATTTTTAAGTTGTAAATGGCTTGTTTCTCTGAGAGCCGTGTCGCCAAATCGTTCAGTTAGTGCTCGTTCCTATTGGGTGTAAGTGGGTGTATAATCAGTCCCTAAATCCGCAAGAACTTGAAGGGCTTTTCCGGAAAGATTTGCGGCGCGATATTCACCCATCTGCTGATCGTTGCAGTGGTTAGTATGACTTATTATCTCGAACTGTATTTTATAATTGGTCTAGTCACTCTCCCCACTAAATTCGGGAGGGAGAATGACTGGGCCAAGACCATGGGAAGAATGAAGTGGGTGAAAGCCAGGCGGCGGTGGTATCTTGGAGACTGACGAGTGTTCTGATGCTGGTCATTGTGCAGGTGGTGGTGGTGGTGGTGTTGGTGTTTCCCGTCAATGCCGATGCCGAGGAGCGAGAATGCGCATACTCCAATCTAGTGAAGCCTGCCCTGTTGTAGAACCATAAACCGGCATGGGTCTATGGATGGGAGGCAGAATATTATGAAGATTACGCGGATGTTCCTCTTGAGGTGAGGACAGATATTCCTCATTTGGCGGTGGTGCAGTCGGCTGGCGGTCATGGCATGTAGCATGGCTGATGTACCAGCGAAAAGGTGGTGCCGATTCCTACTGATGATGCCGCGGTGTTCCCCTCGAGTATAGTGACGTGTTTGATGGGGGTGGCACGGGAAGTTGTCTATGATATGGATTTTCAATGATAGTAGTCTGAAGGATTATGAGTGTGCCCGTAATCGGGTCTTTGTCATGATCGTCCACGATTCGGCCCTGATGGAGTTGGCCTGTCACGGACGTCCGATATGGTTCTAAACTCTGTTCCTGCCTGTGAGGCATCCAGAAAGGTGCCGTCACTGACAGGCGAAAACAGGTTATATCGCGGAGTTGTTGATTCCACTGGTGATTTTCTGGCATAGTCGGTGAGCATGTGAGCTTGGAATCTATCGTATGACTCTACCTCTTGGTCGAGGGAGTCGTCGCTAAATGGAGATGCTATAGAACTAAGCTCACTATATGGTGTGGGCGTGAGTTCCCTGCGCATTAATAATGATGTTCTTCGAGACCCACATCGGGCACCACTTGTAGCTCACGGGGTAGTGTCGGGCCATTCCGGTGTCCGGTGTCAATTCGCCAACCCGCAAGTGCACAATGAATGATGACACTGGTTAGCTTCTAGTCTCGGGGTGACGGATCCTGTATGATACTGCCCTACAAAGACCAGCTCCGAAAGCCGGTGGAACTCAATCATTCCAGTGGGGGCCGTGCGACCATCGTCGCGAACATTAAGCACTGCAGTCTCATCCCAAGAGTTTGTGTCACCAGTATGCCTGTCCATAGCAATTTTGTGATCTATGGACTGGCAAGATTTGATTTGGTGTCCTAATTACCATAAGTCTATGCAATGTTTTTACCTAAACAGATTGTCAAGTATGCTAGATAAATATAATGAGCATACGAAAATACAAGACATAGAGACAGCCCAATGAACTTCTAAACGTGGGGCTCCCGTAGGTACCACACAGACTCGTAGGTCCGCAGAGGTATCCCCGTAAGGGACAACTAATTAACTTAATATAAGCTATTATACCTCTAAGCTGAAAGGAAAGAAAATTATCTTTTGTAGTGTCGGAAAATCATGTGCCTCACGCGGGCACTACTCCTAGTGCTAGTTTGGGTGAGGAGTATTATCGTCGCGCAGGCCATCATCACTGAATCCTTGCGAGAGGCAAGTGCCTCGCGCGGGCCTCCGTCACAGGAAAATATGCTGAATTAGTAGTTGCCGCCTTTATTTATGCGGGCCTTCTTCTATGCCTAACCTAATATTTAATTTTTAGAGACAAGAACTGTTTTAGGGCGCAAATGGCTGGCGTCTACCTAGCTTTTTAGATATGGCTGTCATTGAGAATGGATGCCCTAAGACATCAATACTGAAGACAGCATGTATACAAGTTACTTTGCAAAACCTCCGAACTGGGTAAGAATCTGGACATCTCGCTCCGAAACCACATAAAATGTCACAGGACATTGGTCACTTCCCACAAAAGCATTTTTTGGTAAATGATCTATCCTTATGGTGGGGGTAAGAGAGATGAATACCCACCGTGAACGTCCTTCCCATGAGGGCGTGGCAGATCTTAATATCATGCCCAGACATTATTATGGAATTCGGTGGGGATGCGCATCTTGCCCGTCACCAGGTCCTATGGAACTAACTTTCGTTAGGTTTAAACACAAGTTGCCCAGTTATGCACTGCGGTGTGGGAGGATTGTTCAGCAGATTAAAGAAAATAATAATTAAGACATGTTTTAGCAGTGCTTTCCGACACTGGCAAAGGTAATTAACTACTGAGTATCTGAAGATACGCGGGGAATGTGTGTGACACCACACCCTGGCCATCACCGCTCGGAAACCCCAATAGTTTCCCAGGGTCGGATCAGTCCATGGTGCGGATAGGGACATCCAAACAATTGAGAAGCCATAAGGCTTAGTGGAACATGAAGAGAGACATTAACTTACAAATATGAGGCCCTTTAGGTATGTTGGCCAATCTTGCACAACCTTGCCGGAGTGTGGAGCTAAATTATTGCAACTACCGGAAAAGAGGCGTACACTACGCGTCTCCTAATGAAGAGATTGCCCCTAATCATATTAAACCTATCCTATCGAGCTGAATAGAAAGGTTTTTTAGTCGGTAGCATGCCGGGCTAAACAGAGTTATAGCATGAACAGCGACCCCAGTGAAAAATTGTTGGTGGTGGGAGAAAGCGCTGCATATATAAATGTTGCTGTATAGTGTTTTCTATGTGCACTGCCGTCCTATAATTTTCTTCAAATAAACAAAACATATAAACTGATGACCATTTGCCATATATAAACTAACCAGAACAATCAATACAATGTGAAATGATCAGAATAATATATATAGTACAGGTTGAGGAACCTACTATGGTGCGGTTAGCAAAAACACCTTACAGAAAATAAGAATAACTATAAACAGATACAGAAACTATAACTAGCGGTCATAAGACCGTTATGGTGCCTTTTAGTCATCGGGACCATTTATACAGATACGATATAATTATCAAAGATGTAATTAACGGGATAATTAAAATGTCACATATAGTTACTTGAATAATCTGTAGCCATTCTTACGCCTGGGCTATGGTGTTACTGAAATTGATACGTCACCCTTGGTTTGACGTGAGTTGATGCGTTCCCTGGAAGCTGGAAAGTTCCCACATGTCTGTTTCCGCAAACAGGATTCCGGCAAGCAGCCCATGACAGGAGCGGATCGAACTCAGGACTGTAATCACAATATAGAATGTCTAACAAGTAGTCAGCAAGAGATACAATAACATTACTGCTATGACGAAAGTTCCCATACACCGATGGTATGGATGGAAATTGCCAACAACCCGATCATAAGTGGGGGTTGTTGACTGTGGAGGAAAATACATAACTAAGCTCAACGGTGCGTGGTACGTCAGCCAGCTCTGAAGACATACCGTGCAAAGTTTACTTTGCTGCGGTCAAAAAGTTTAGATAAACCTGCACGACATCAGTGCGGGCATGGCTGAATAACCACTTTTTGGCGTGGCCGGCAGATCCGGCGAGTCATCCACCAAAGAACATCGCGGCCTCTACATCTGTAGATTCACATTTTCAGGCCCGGAAAGGCCTCACCGCAAGTTCGTGTTCCGAGTTAGTTCTTGATGTATTCGTGAACAATATTCAAAAGTTCCAAAAATGCTCCCGCACCAACAGGAGATACAAAATTGCTTTAGTGTGGTGGATTGGATTGCTGCTGGCTACAGGAGAGAAACCGACAGAGACCGAAATGAGCTGTTTAATGCCTGTCTTGCTGATTGTAGCTCACACAGATCCCACCTAATCGGCCCCTGGCCGAGGATGCTCTCTAGCTCTGGATTTTGTCTCCTTTTATACTATTCGTGACGTCACAGGTGCAGGCTCCAACCAATCATCGGTCGAGCAACAGCCAATCAGCGCATGGCCAATATTACGCAGTCGAATGCTCTAGAACATTCTAGAAGTTCTGCGTGCACGTGGTTATGACGTCACAGCAATACCTTGAAGATAATCAAAAGGGGGTTTCCGTGGATAACTCAGCCATTTCTTAACCGATTTTGAAATGGTTTACAGATTTGGAAAGCCCGTCGAATTCTGATCTGGATTAATGCCAGATCCGGCGGGAACAAGTTATTAAAAAGGACTACATTGTACCTTCTCTGTACACTAAAAGCGTCATCCTATCTTGGTCGTGCATGCGCACTATGCGTTTTAATGAACTTAGTCGTTTTTACAACGCGATCTCTCTCATAGGCTCATATATGCTTATAGGTCTACCCAGGGTGGGGGTGTGTTCAGGGAACGAATCCAGGATGGGCGGCGCGTACTCAGCTTAGCTGGTACCTGACCATTCGATCCGAACGACAGAAGTCGACTACAAAGCAGCGGTGTTATTTGATCTGATCAGATCCAGCAGGAAAGTGTACGGATTGTATGTTTTGCTGAATTTACTACAGCCAACTAGAATGCACTGGATGGCGACGATGCTGACTCACGCACTTGCCCTTACAATGCCCTCAGTGATCTCCGTGACTTTGATAGTTGGTTCTTTGACCTCAAACACAAAGCAATCATAAATTGTGGTAATACGAAGGTTTGTCCTAAATCTGGCGATTCTACCTTCTTGCAGTCCTGAGTTATGGCCAAAATGTTTACTCTAGTATGCACTTTGTGACCCCGTGACTTAGATATGTTATGCTTTGTTCTACAACTAATAGAACTTCTAGCCAACTATAATATGAACGGATGTGCCAAATCTGGTGTTTCTACGTGCTTGTGTTCCCGATTTATGGCTGAAATGTGTATTTCTGGGTGCACTTAGCGGCCCTGTAACCTGGATATTTGAACTTTTGACCTGAAACTAAATTTTGTTAAATACAGACACAATACATCGTCCTATGGCATGGTCTCGCCATCCCACTTCGCTCTCGTATCGAGTCCCGTGCTTGCACACCTTTGATGTATGTACTAAGTTCGCAAATCTTCATAAATGAGGTCAGTCAACTACCGCTCAATAAAACTGCCTGGTTTATTATCATCCTATTAAAATACGCCCAATCACATTGCTTGACATTCGTGTCTCACGAGCTCTCCATCGATACTGGCATGAAGCCACGTCTCAATTTTTAGATTGATAGCCAAATTGAAGTAGGCAGAAATCTGATTGGCTACCTCCAGCCCACTAGCTTAATGTTACTTCACATAGCGAGATATCACAGGTCTGCAAGTACGGCCTCGAATGGCGAAGCGATGTAAGTGGGCGTATGTTAGTACGATGAACACAATATGAATCTATGTTACTGGGTGATTCTACCTTCTTCCACCGCAGAGTTATCGCCAAAATTGTGTATTCCGGTGTGCACTAAGTGACAATCTGACCTACATATTTAAACAATTAACCTCAAACAAACCTTTTCTAGCTACTCATAATATGAATATATGTGTCAAATTTGGTGATTCTACCTTATGGGATTACGGAGATATACCACGAATAAACAGACAAACATACAAACAAACAAACATACAAACAAATAATCAAAGCCAAACAGACAATCAGATGGCACCAACTACAATGCTCATGCTGGCCTTCAGCGCCATGCCATATTAGAGATACATGTCGCTTTTCTATAAATCAAACGCCCGAGTGCAGTTTGCAGCAAGTGCTGTAGTGAGTCTATCACTTTCTAATCAAGATATATTTCTCTGATAGCACAGGTTAGTGTGCCAATAGCGAGGTAGTATGGATCATTATTGACACAGCACTGGTCCAGTCACCTATCCGTCATCATGGATTTCAATAAATGTTAATGTTATCATTCCCTTCCTGCCGTTGAACTAACTCGCACCAATAAGAGACGAGTACAGCATATATTCATCCAATCAGATGATGAATGTCAGGTAGTGGCATGGTTATCAGTCAATCAGATGATGACTGTCTGGTAGTGACATGGTTTTCAGCCAATCAGATCATGAACGTCTGGTAGTGACATTGTAATCAGCCAATCAGATCATGAATGTCTGGTAGTGACATGGTTATCATCAGCCAAGCAGATCACGAATCTCTGATAATGGTTATCACTAGCGACCACTGCCATTCCGGATGTCACGTCTTAATTAATTATTTTAAAGTAAATACAATTTTTGGAAGTAGTTTCATTGGATGGAGCCGACCAGTCACTCAAGTATATGAGGTCATAACAAAATAGCCCTACATCACATCAAACATTGCTGAGGCAAATTATATGTTTCTGAGATTTTGTCCAGTGTACCTTAAGGAACTATTGTAGGCCTGCTATTGTTTTCAGTCCATATAAATGATATAGTCCAGGACATTTCCTCCGATATCAGGATATCAGGTTATTCGCTAGACCTTTCCAGCTTATCAACCCATTCTATGATGTCATAATCAACTACGCAACGCAGAATGACATCATAGTGAATGACGTCGATAAGTACATCACGAACGCATATTTGAAGATGGACTATGCGTTGTTGTATGAATTGCATGTCTTTACTATTTAATACCAATTATGTTGAATATTTTGAAAATAATTTGACTGGGCGCTGTTGCTGCCATAGGCAGCAACAGCACCCGCCAAATTATTTTCAAACTATTCAACAGCTTACCCGCATAGTTTTCTGGAAATTGATAGTCAGTGAGTTCAGAGATCGATCGATCCCACCATGAGCGAGGTGTGGGTGGAGCTTAGATGGAGATGGGTGGGGCTGAGCAAAGACTGGAAAGGTGCATTGTGTACATCAATAGGAAATTGATAACCCTAAGGAATGTGAAGTACTTCAATGCGATATAATTGGTTAATCAACTAGGCTACCGATTTTGGGAAGGTGCTTCCAATGAGCAAAATGCGACATGATGTGCCTAACCAGAAAAAGGCAAACTAGGAGATTTGACTACACGCTAAGAGTAAACATGCAAAATGTTGTTTCAGCAATAAAGTATTTGGCTGTCAACGTCGCAAATGACCTAAGCTTGAACAAACACACCACAGAGATTTATCATTCTGTTCCCAGGATATCAAACTTCAAGAATTCCACGGGACTGATCAGTTTTGGTACATGAGTACAATTTGGGACCCTCGTCAAATAACTTTTCAGGACAAAATAGAAAATGTGCAGGAACGTACAGCTAGGTTTATCATCTCAGACTATTTAATGGGCAACCTAAGCTCCAGAAACAAAACCACCGCATTCCCTTCCACAAAGGTCTACTACAACAATCAAAGAGACGAGCCCAGTATGATTGAACTGACATAGTCTACAGACAGCAATTCGGAAAATGAAAAACAGGGGAAATAGCCACTTCGACCAAGTTTATACTAGGACTGGCATCATGAGATAAGGCTTTATTCCCAGCATCATAATGGATTGGAGGAAACTGCACAGGATCTTGGAAGCCGGTCAGAAAATAAAAGGACTGCTTGATACTGGATGTTTCCAAAATTAATCAGAGGGAAACAACTTAACTACTTGAAGAATGTGCAGTGAAAACATGTCCTCTGTATGTATCACCATAACTAATCAAGACAACATGTTAGCTGATTCACAATCAAAATGAAAACCCAAACGGCTGTTACGAATTGTATGTCTTGGTGGATTTACAAGTTAATAAACATTCTCCTGAATACTTTGAAACAGTAGCGGATTATAATAGGGGTGGCGGGCGCATTTTCCCCCAGCCCCTGATCATGACCAGCTCTTGGTTGGCCATATCCTGTGCTAAATGATGTTCAACCTTGACACAGGTATCTGTGGTACTTATCCAAATTGGGCCTGCAGCTTTGACGAGACAGTAGCGCTTCTGTGGGGACATGCGATAACATCATAGCTGAATGCAGTCCATTTTCAATATCAGTGAATGTAAATGAATATATATATATATACATTAGTGTAAGGTTGTTAAATGTCAGAATTGTAAATATCATTTGTAATGCTTTTCACCATTCGCTAAATACAACTGCCTGTAATGGTGATTGTACACCTAGCGAGGGATATACATGAATAACAAAACGGATGTAAGTAGCCTTTTTCATTATTGATTTTAAATGAATCTACTAATTAAAATTGTCCTGTTGTATTAGAAAGAGAATATATAACCTGCGGATGGAAGGACTGTGGTGAGGCGTTATTGTGATGGGGTCTAGGCACAGTTTTCTAGATGATTAGGTGCAGTGGATGTTCGATCCTCGTGACCGATGTACTGTTCTCTAAGTGATACTGCGTTGTTTCATGCCTTCAAGGGTTGCTTGAAATGCTACAATGTTGACTATTTCTGACTGACTACGGGTTTTGTTTTTGTTCATTTACGTAACATTGTATGGTGATTGGGTTCATTAAAGCTGTTAATAATAATAATATCTATATTCAGTTCGTTGTCTGTAGATTATTGATAAAGCCCCACCTTACATCTTTTGGTGTCAGGAGTGGGATTAACATTTTGAAAGCTGGTAGGTTAGTCAGACGTGAGCAGAGATGGTCATACCAACAGGAAAATGCTCACCAGAGAGGTCTTTGACTTGGAGCAGGATTGCTACGATGATGTCATCATCACATGGAGGATTGGCCGCAGTGATATGAATCAGTCCATGTGATATCTGACTTTTTATTTTAGGACGCGTAATTCAAATAGGGATTTCTCTTATTATCATTTACAGACAAGTAAATCGTATTCACAGTAGCATTAATATTTTTTTTTAATTTGTTTTAATATTTTGCAAGAAAAATATTTCAATTTTTCTTATCACTTCAATAGGAAGTTTACAGATGGAGCGATAGTTATGATTATTATTATTATTATTATTATAATAATTGTTTATTTTGCTATTCAGTTAATCTGACACGGTGATTGATCCCCTGACTGGGTAAGGGTGTTTGTTAGACAATTATGTTGTTTATGAGTATTTAATATCAGAGATAATCATTATATTTGTTCCTTTTTAAAAGGAATTATTCACAGAATTATTTTTATCATCCACTCCTCCCCCCCCCCACAACCCCTTTCACTTATTAAAGTTTTCCCTCATGCACTATGGAAATATAATTGGTCATAGCCGTGTTATTGAAAATTACACTCAGCATTTCTTTGTTGATGTACAGATTTCGAGTGTAGATGTCGGTGTTATGCAATATCATTGCTGTGATTTAACTTTGGACATCTGAATTTCTGTTTTATATATTATAAAAGGGATATGCTGTTGACATTGAATCTTTCAACATATTAATTAGTCGCCTTATCATTTGTGCAATTGAAATTGCTGTATATTGTAGGACATTAAGAAAAATAAGATGACTGAACAGGCAAGTTGTTTTTATGGGATGTTCATCCATGGGCAACAACCTATTATAATATCATTGTCCAGGGACAGACCTACCAATTTTCCAATTCACTTTTGAGAATAATTTTCATGGTTGGCTAATAAAATGTTCAAATAGGCTAATTCATTGGCTAATGATTTTACATATGTATGTTGGTAGGTCAGTTCCTCTTAAACAATGATGATACATCTAATTCTATCCAATATTTTACTTCTTACATGACCTCCTGGTCATCTCTTACTTGCTTATCAGCCTTAAGATCTAGTGGCATCATAAAGGATTACATTGATAGGTCAGAGTTAGAAATCCAGATTTGGCTAATGAAATCCCAAAATAGGCTAATTCACTGGCTAATGATTTCAAATGAGTAGGTCGGTTCCTGATTGTCTAATGTTGGGTGAGTTAGTGTTATAATTTTTGTTCATAATCATTTACATAATTATTTGATGTAGTGAAATTATTTGCGTGTATTCCTCATGGCAACAGAAGAGTTAGCTAAACTGAAAATTCAGCTGGAAACATTGGAACTGGAGAAGGCAAGAGGTTTGGGAAATAGTAAAGTCTCTACAGCCTGAGAAATGTGATACAAACACAGCGCCACAACCAACAGTTACAGTTGTTCTTCCGTGTGAGAGGAAGTTGCGCCATTTTTCTGGTGAGACATATGTTGAAGAGTGGATCGAGGAGGCTAAATCCTCAATTAGACTACAATCCTTAGAAGGTAGAGATGCAGTTGCATTTCTGAAAGCCCATTTAGAAGGTGCAGCTCGAGCTAAGATGAGATGTCAACCTGGAGATATAGAAGATGATATATATAGTGGACTAAGGAAAGCCTTTGGTGAAAGATATATTGCTTCTCAGCTCCTGTGTGCATTTTATGATCGACAGCAAGGTGAAGTTGAAACATTATCAGCATTTTCCCATGCATTGGTAGGATTAATTGATCGACTTAGTCAATCTGATGCTCGTAGGGTTATCAACCATGATGTTATGTTACGTGAACAATTCACCAACAGTATGCGTGGTCCACGTTTACGTTGGGAACTGCACAAACAAATAAATGAGTATACAGACAGTACATTTTTGGACATCAGAGAATCTGCATTAAGGTATACAACAGAGGTTGGTGATACCAAGGTGCGTAGTAAACCTCAAGTAAATGAGTAGGTACGTAGCTTCCAAGAATGTTGTGCCGATGTAGAAGCGCATGGTACTGATGCATCAGTATATTTTGTCGATATCTTGGCTAAACAAGGAGGTGTGTTGGAAGAACTATGTCAGCAACAGAATACTGTGTGTCAACAGCTACAAATGCAAAATAATAGTGATTCCGGGACAGTTCGTTTAGCACGTAATTCGGAAAGGTCAATTAAGTGTTTCTTTTGCGAGAAAGTAGGGCATAGAAAGGTGAAATGCCATTTGCATAAGAGGTGACTAGAATGCAGAAAGAAAAAAGAAATAACTTAAAGCAGATTCGGCTGAATGCATGTCAGATCTGTTAAACTAGACATTCCTGCTGCTAAAAGTGTAGCAGTAGGGCATGAAGTTACTGAAAGTGTTAACCAGATGGGGCAGAAATGTTTTTCATGGACAGTCGGAGGAGTCCCTACAGTTACTGCAAAGTTTTGTGGTGTCCATGTGAACTGCTTAATTGATTCTGGATCAATGGTTACCACAGTAACTGAGGTTTGTTAATAAATACCTTTGTTCAAAAATGTGTAGAATGCAAAACATTAATTAGCTTAAACTTAAAACTGCAAATAATACAGAAATTCCTTATGTAGGTCTACTTGATATGGATATTGAGATTAATGGACCCATGGTTTCAACTTGTGGTGTCTTGGTTACTAAAGATAGCCCTGCGGATATGCGAAAAAAGGAGCTTCCTAGATTGCTAGGTACAAATGTCCTTCAACGTTTGCCACATTATGCTGATCTGTTTCAAATATCTCAGACAAAGAGTTCCAGTGGTTTTGTACGTGTGGCTGGAAGAGAGGTGATTCACCCGGCCGAAAGTGTATGTGATGTATGAACAGTTAGTGCACTGTGTGGTCCCTGTGCTGTAGTGGAACCATTAGCTATTCCTTTAGTTGGAAACATCCAAGTTCTTAGTACTCTGATAGATTCATCTACTGGTACATTCTATGTGAAGAAATTTAATTTCAGTAAAACTGCAACAACATTGCAACCAAGAACGAGAGTTGGAAAAATATCTCAAGCTGAAATGGAGAATGAGACAGTTAACCTAGAAGTTGTAAATAATGAAATAATAGTATAATAGTATCTAGGTGTGTTGAGAATGAAATTATACATAGTGATGATAAACTAAGTAATGATGTTATGCTGGAAAGTTGCCAGTTGCCACCAGACATTTCCATTTTTGCTAAAGATGAAAATGATTTAGGTTATATTGACATTATCAAACATAAGATACCAACTATTGATGACCAATCAGTTAAACTACCTTATCGGAGTCGCTTTCAATCAAATAGAGGAGCTTAGAGAACATCTTCAGCAAATTAAAAAAAAGTAATCATCAGGCAAGACAAGTGAGTACTCCAGTCCAGTGGTGTTAATACGTAAAAAGGCAGGGACATTAAGGATGTGCATAGATTATCGGCTTCTGAATTCTCGTACTCATAAAGATTCACATCCGCTACCAAGGATTAAAGAGTCGTTAGATGCTATGTCTGGAGCAGAGATATTCTCAATGATGGGCATGCAGTCAGCTTACCATCAGGTTGAAATGGAAGAAAATGACAAAGGGAAAACTAATTTACCACCCCTATTCTTTCGTACGAATTTAATCGAATGCCCTTTGGTTTGTGTAACTCCCCAGCGACATTTCAACGTCTTATGAATCGTTTTTCGTGAGCAGTTATTTGGCTCCATACTAGTGTATTTGGACGACTTGTTGTGTTACTCTAAAACTATGGATGAACATCTAACGTGCTTAAAGGTAATTTTTTAAGAAACTCCAAAAGTATGGTCTAAAATTAGAGCTGAAAAACTGTCATTTCTTTCAACATGAGGTGACTTACTTGGGTCATCATATATCTGGAGAGGGCATTGCCACTGACCCCACGAAGGCTGGTGTGGTTTCAAATTGGTCAATTCCATCAACGGTTAAAGAACTGAGATCATTTGTTGGTTTTGCAAGTTATCGCCGGTTTGTGAAGGGATTCGCGAAGATAGCAGGTCCACTGCATCAATTAATCGCAGAATGTAATGGAGAGTTCAGAAAAAAGGAGGGAGAAAATATCTTAAAATGTCAATTTTGCTTGGGGACAAGTGGAACAGTGTGTGATGAATCTTTTATGCTCTTGAAGTGCTCTTACACATACACCAGTGTTAGGTTATGCAGATTACTCACTTCCTTTCATCATAGAGACTGATGCTTCAGAGAAAGGATTAGGTGCGATACTTTCACAGAAACAGAATGGACAACTCAGAATCATTGCCTATGGCAGTTGTGGTTTGAGACATGCTGAAAAACAGGTCGAAAATTATAGCAGTCAAAAGCTTGAACTCCTGGCTTTAAAGTGGGTTGTATCAGAAAAATTCAGAGATTATCTGCTCGGATCTCGATTTACAGTCTATACTGAAAACAACCCATTAACCTACTCAGACAAAATCCAAGCTTCCAGCGATGGAACAACTTTGGGTGGCATCACTTGCTTCATTTGAATTTGATATTAAATACCTTTCAGGTCATCATAATGTTAATGCAGATGCACTATCTTGATTGGATGTACATGTAGACAGTACCTGCGTAGCCTCAGAATTTCCAATCATAATGAAATCAACTCCAGTAACCTCAGAAGTGAGAAAATGTTTAGAGGAGCATTCAAATCCACTCATAGAAGATGAATCGGTTAGATATGGTGTGGTTTCAAGTTCGATCACAACATTTCCTGTATTGTCTGATGGACAGTTAACAGACCTACAGAAGACACTCACCTGTCAATACCTTTGCACTATTGGAAAGTTATATGGAAGCCATATAAGGAAGAAAGATTAGATATGTCAACGCAATCGTTAGTGTGGTTTAGACATTGGGAAAGACTTGTCTTAGTAAATGGAGTCTTGTATCGTAAAGTTACAGATCAAAATACTGGACCTGTCTTGCAACTTCTTATTCCAGAATGCCTTAGAGACAGTTATGGAAAACCTTCATGACCATATGGGACATCAAGGAGTAGAGCGCACAGAACAACTGATACGATCTCGTTTCTTTTGGACAGAAATGCATCTTGATGTACACATTGGATTGACAGATGTAGTCGTTGTATGTTGGCAAAAATGCCCCATGTCACGGTACATACTCCTATGAGCCGGATTACAGCAACTAAGCCACTTGAGATCATTGCGATTGATTTTACCAAACTAGACCCATCTTCGAATGGATTGGAAGCCATTTGTTATGACAGATGTCTTCACAAAGTTTACAGTCGCAATTGCTACACGAAATCAAATGGCAGAAACAGTTGCCCGTGTATTAGTTAATGAATGGTTCTTTCAATATGGAGCCCCACTTAGAACACACAGTGATCAAGGTCGAAACTCTGAGTCGAAAATTATTTCATCTCTGTAAACTGTACGACATTACCAAATCTAGGACTACACCATATCATCCTCAAGGGAACGGACAATGTGAACGTTTTAATAGGAATCTGCATGATCTGTTATGCACTTTGCCTAAGGAAAAGAAAAGATGGCATGAGCATCTGAACGGAGTTGTCCACACATACAATGTCACTCCACACCCTACAACCGGTGTATCGCCATTTTATCTAATGCTTGGAAGAGATTCTAAACTTCCAATTGACATTAGCCTTAGTTCTAGTGATAAAACGGACCATCCATTAATGCTTTCTGACTGGGTTTCAGATCATCAAGTGAGGCTACAACATGCTTACAGGATGGCAAATGAGAGGTTTGAACAGTCTGCAGCTGTATGTAAGAAAACATATGACCGGAAAATGAAGGAAGCTCCCATTTGCATTGGCACTAGAGTTTTTAAAGGAATCGTGTGTTGGGCCGAAATAAGCTTCAGGATGCTTGGAGTGACCGGGTGTATAAGGTCATAAAAACAGGATACTAATGATGATTATATAGTTCAAGCAGCAGATAGATTTGGTCCTTCAAGGGTGGTGAATCATCTGGATCTACTAGTGTGTACACAGCCATCTTCAGAACTGACCACACCGCTGAAAAGTCAAGCAGATTATAAAGTGACCAAGAGTCCAGTGGTATCATTGGAAAGTGATAGTGAATCATCTGATGAAGAATTTTATAGTGAATGGTCAAACCGTAGATTTTATAATATACCAGATATTTCTGTTGATATGGGTAATATTAATGGCAACAATAATTCTCCCAGTCATGAGCTGTCGGATGAGTAAACCGAATACGTACACGAACTACGGCCGGAATCCAGAGAAATAGACATCATCTGCCAAGATTGGTGTTGCCATTCTAAGATGTTTTACTGTGTATAATCTATTGCTGATTGTATTTATTTATTGTGGATGTTTGCTCGAGGATGAAGCAAATCGAATGTGGGGCGTGAATGTAAGGTTGTTAATTGTCAGAATGGTAAATATAATTTGTAATGCTTTTCACCATTCGCTAAATATGACTGCCTGTACTGGTGATAGGCCTCTTAGCGAGGGATATACATGAATAACAAAATGGATGTAAGTAGTCTTTTTCATTAGAATTCGGATACGGGGCCAAACTCATTATTTTGTAATGATTTTAAATGAATCTACTATTAAAATTGTCCTGTTGTATTAGAAAGAGAATATATAAATTGCGGATGGATGGCCTGTGGTGAGGCGTTACGGGGATGATGTCTAGGCACAGTTTTCTCGATGATTAGGTGCAGTGGATGTTTGATCCTCGCGACTGATGTACTGTTCTCTAAGTGTTGCTGTGTCGTTTCGTCCCTTCAAGGGTTGCTTAAAATGCTACAACATTGAGTATTTCTGACTGACTATCAGTTTTCTTTTTGTTCATTTACGTAACATTGTATGGTGATTGGGTTCATTAAAGCTGTTAATAATAATATCTATCTTCAGGTCGTTGTCTGTAGATTATTGATAAAGCCCCACCTTACATCAGGATTATGGAACCAATGAATGACTACAAGCCATTGGCTAGAGCTGGAAAATTAGACAAATATTGTGTTTCCCTCAAGGGCCAAGTATGTCCTTTAAATTAGGTTGCCCAAATGTACTTCCAGGTTGACCCATTTCTGTAAGACTACAGAATCCTTGTAAACACCAATTCAAGCAATATATTAACGCTTTATCAACCATATCGACCAAATGCCTTCTGCACTGGTCTTGAGAAAGGTCCATTTTCAGACCAAGGGAATATCATTTTTGAAAATTTACCAAAGGAATGACTCGGTTATCAAAAACAGTTATCTCTTGGTCTGCAAATAAACATTTTCTATGAGAAAATTGAAATTTTCTTGAAAAGTTTTGAGTGTTAAAGGATTAAGACTAAATAAAATAATTAGTCACCAAAGTACATATACAGACCCTGAAAATAACACATACTCACCACGAGTACATATACAGGCCCTGAAAATAACACATACTCACCATGAGTACATATACAGGCCCTGAAAATAACACATACTCACCATGAGTACATATACAGGCCCTGAAAATAACACATACTCACCATGAGTACATATACAGGCCCTGAAAATAACACATACTCACCATGAGTACATATACAGGCCCTGAAAATAACACATACTCACCATGAGTACATATACAGGCCCTGAAAATAACACATACTCACCATGAGTACATATACAGGCCCTGAAAATAACACATTATCTAGGTTGACCCCCAGGGCTACCCTACCGTGTGTTAAAATTTGGTTGACGTGCAATAAAAGATGGTTGTCCTGGACCACAGGAATGTGTAATTTCAGGGCCATGAGTGGAAGAGGGCAGACATGTTAATGTTGGTAGCCGCGACCGCAGCTTTGATTTGAAGAGTTCGGTCTTTATCTATTGCAGAGCGGATTACCCTTTCTTGAGAAGCCGAGACTGAAACCTAAGTACAATACTGAAATCATGCGATGCTAGGTGTAGCAATTCAGTTCCTACATCAAAACACATCATTTAGTGACCAATATAAACAGAGCCAGCTTAAGCCTATTTGGGTCCCATGGCTAACTGGTTGTGGGGCGCCCTTATAGGATGGGTCAAGAAAGGAATGGCTGTTGCTCCTGCTGCACACAAATATAATAAATTCGCTATGTATGTGTCAAAATAATGTTGAATATTTTGAAACTAATGTGATTTGAAGCTGTTGTTGCGTAAGGCAGCACGAGTTTCCAATCATTTTAATTGGGTTCAAAATATTCTATAGCTTACATATATCATGACTGTAAAAGTGAGCTAATGGGATTTCATGTTCAAATGGGCAAAATGTGGTAATTGATTTGACTTTGGGTGACCTTTATGTTTCGCACCCCCTGTGCGTTAGGGTCATTAACCCTTGTCTTAATCCAGCTCTGGGTAAAAGGAAGTGGTCAGTGCATATATCCAGTATAAGCAGTTATAGACAGAGCTCCACATCTGCACTACTTTAGCTGTCAGGGATTACAGGATGATGAGACATTTGCCTACCTGTTGTAATGCAGATATCTGTATGTAAAGGTGCAGTCGAACAACATGACAAAATTCCTACATTTTACAGTATTTATTCTGATATAAAGGACAGTTAAACCCATGTAAAAAAGCCCAGCTGGTAACTTAGCAACCGGACCCTGATATCAAAGGTGCACACGTTTTAAATAATTAAACAGAATTCTAATTTTAATTATTAAATCATGAATATTATTAAATATAAGGAAAACACTAACAATCACGATACACAAGAGAACAAATATCACTTTAATGTTCAAACTGGTCAAGAAATGAAAGACTCATAACCGATGTCCATCTGTAGATTAAACGAATATATTTGAAAACTTACCAACAGAAGTTGTAAGGGTTCTAAAACATTCTTCTGTTGTATTACAAATGTACATTTATAAATATGACTGCAGTGGACATTTATAAATACGACTGCAGTGCACATTTATAAATATGACTGCAGTGGACATTAATAAATACAACTGCAGTGGACATTTTGTGGCCTGCTTGACCCAGTTAACAGGTCAACGCTACAATATTTACCTACAAGAACAGGTCTTAAATGTCTGACTGCTGCAAGCCAACAGACAATAATTTTAATGGGCAATAACTGTGGCTCTGATGAATATTTTGAAAACAATTTTACTGAAAGTTGTTAGTGGCATAGCCATGTTGTTAGTGGCATAGCAACCAACAACTTTCAGTAAAACTGTTTTCAAAACATTCAGTATATTCAGAGTTAAACCCGAGGGAAAAATGTAGTCTGCAGGAATTTAGCAAACAGACAGTTAACTTTAATTCATAACTACACCTTTGCATATTAGAATTATTATGTAACAAGGGGATTGCTTTTAAAGTTTTGCTTTAAATTGCTGCACGATTCACAAAAAACTATGTACAGATGACCTTATGCAGCTTGCATTTTGATTGGATTGTATAATGAGAAATGTCACAACCAATCAAAACCATGCATACTATAAGTGCATTATAATTGGACAATGAATAATGTCACAACCAATCAAAACTCTACAAACTTTAAAAATTCTGTTATCAGAGGCTGTTATCCCTACACTGGTCAAGGCAAACCAAAAATCACTTCTGTTGTGGTCCTGACAAATGGCTATTTACAATAAAAGAGAAAAGTATTTTTGAAAATTTATAACAGAAATAAGTCATTTTAGAGATAAATTTTCAAAAAGTCTTCCGTTGTCATGCAAATGAACATTTTCTAAACAAAATTTAGATTGTTATGACCAATCCTGACCATTCAAGAGTTACTATAATATTTGCTAATTAATCTCAGCTTGGTTGTGAAATGTGTATTTGTTCAAGTGAAAATATTATTTTATATAAACCTCTTATTCAATGCCCATTTGCAGGCCGTGATTATTTTTGAGAATTTACCACTGGAATGACTGGCTCGGTTACCGAGCCAGTCATTCCCGTGGAAAATTTTTCAAAAATAATCGCTTAACCAGCAAATTGACATTCCTCAAGACCACTGAAGCGGCCGGTTTGGCCCGGCTTCGCCATTAAAGGGTTAAATGACCATTTCCTAATAAATATCACATTATAACTTTCTTAATAATCATCTTTTAGATTTAAATTTTAAAAAATTTGAAATAATTCAATTATAGATTTCCACATGTCTGTAATTAATTCAGTTTCAAAAAGTTGTATATTACATTCACTTAAATTTGCAGTGGCTTTATTATACTAGTGTTATACAAATGATATGCGATGGAACGTTATGCAATGTAATACAAGCTTGTTTGTGTGACTGATGAATATGTATATATGGATCATCAAAATGTGGTCCTTATAGACAGGTGGTTGCTTAACTCTGCTGCCTGTAACGGCGGGGCCCAGCCGCCCTGCTCACTCCGGACTGTAACGGCCCAGGCCACCCCATACATTACCAATGGTAATGATAGGATGTTACAGTATGGAGTGAGCATAGATGTGATTTCATTTATTTAAACAAAAAAATTTGTTCATGATTTTGAGAAAAAATGTCAAATTTATGGAAAATTTTGAAAATTAATTTAGTCCACACAGAACATTTCATAAATAAATTCAGACATGAAAGGGTTAATAAAACTGATTTGACGTAGCAAATAGTTTTTGGGACAGAGAAAGATTGTGGTTCCTTAATATGGGTGGGCATGTGATGACCCATCTTAAAGAATCACCATAATTGGGTGCTAATGAACAGATGTCCAGTATAGACAGGTTCGACTGTAAACAAACATACATAATTGATATCAGGGTCTCAGTTACTCCTAAAACTTTTCAAAAATTACGATAATCTTTTTCTCTTTGTTCTATTCACGCAATATGGTTGCCATGGTTTCACGGGTACTATAAGAGTAATAACAACAATATCAGGTATTACGTCATATTAATAATTATAATAATAACAATATTGTTCTATAGATATGTTAATATATACAAAGAAACATGATAATACATGTATAATAATAATAATAATAATAATAATAATTAATAATCATTATTTTAATATATTCGAAGGGTTTTTATTTCAAATTGCATATTAGTCATATTTATTAATAAAATTGAAAGATCATTTCAAACACATTATACCTCCATAACAACGGACGATACATATACGCTTACACTCGTTGCCATGGATATGCTAGTGCAATAGAGCATTCCAGTTTATCCATAACCAACTACATGATGTGTATGCCGATGTCATAATCAATTAAGACATGAATGACGTAGCTAAGTTCATCACGAACGAATAACTGATGACAGACTAAGCGTTGTTGTACGAATTAATGTCTTTACTATGTAATAAACATACTGTTGACTATTTTGAAACTAATTTAACTGGGTGCTAGTTAAATTAGTTTTAAGATATTCAATAGTCAGGGAGTTCAGTGATCGATTAATCCCAACACAAGCGAAGCGTGGGTGGAGCTTGGCTAAAGACAGGCAGGGCATAGCTAAAACTGGATTCCTCCACTCCATTATGCAAAGCTCAAGAGGTCAAGGTCAAAATATTGGCTCATAGCGGAGGGCCATGCACGGGACAGACATTTTTGAAAATTTACCAGTGCAAAGCATGGCTCGATTATCGAGTGGGCCCGGCATTCCAGCTTAAAATTTTTGAAAATAGTTTTCTTGTCCTATAAAGGAACATTTCTCCAGACCTCCGCAGTTCATTTTGCCCATCTTGACCACTAAAAGGTCTACAAGGGCAGATGGTAATCTCTGTATTACTATACTACTGTAATAATTTAATGGGGCAGTAATATTGAGTAATATGTAATGGAACGCTCAGCATACATATTTAATTAGAAAAATAGCAAATGCAGCCGATGTTATGTAAGCAATAAATAAGTATAGCCTAGAAACCAATCTGTTATGCTGCAGCCTAAAAACCAAACATGATATACTAAATATACTTTTATCTATTACTTTGCAACCTAGCAACCAAACAAGATGTCTTACTATTACTTAGCAACCATACTGCATGATGGATATGAAATCGTTAACTTTGAGCAAAAACTTAATTTGTATGATTACAGAAAACAATACACACAGAACTGCACATAGATTAGGATGACATAAATATACATTGCTTTTATCAATGCATGGTCACTTTATAGGATAAGCAAATCTTATATCACACTTTTTTGCAAAAAAGTAAAACAAATGTTATTTTTCTAAAGCCATAACAACATGACACCCCGATAAACGTCACATAAAGTCACCCATCTGGTAAAACAGAATGTTAAATCTATATATAATGGGATGATTGGTCACTGTTGCATAATTATTGCATGGTCTTGAGGAACGTCTATTTGTAGGCTATGAGAAAACAATTTTTACAACTAATCGAGCCAGCATTACAGTGGTAAATTTACAAAAATAATTTGAAGGTCTGCAAATTGAGATTGAATAAACAAAGATTTATGTTATTTACGAATCTTGACCACTAAAAGTATTAAAACTGGTCAAATTTGCTTACTTCCTCTCAAGCTACTTTAGAGGTCTAGACTGAATTAACTGAAAAGAATTATTAATGACATGATTTCATAACGAAAAACGAATTGTCAAAAATAAGATACCACTATCTATTGTAGTATGTCTTTCTAAATAACTTGAATTGATACTACACACATCTAACACACAATTAAACCTTTAAAGCCAATAAAAAACAAGGGTGATAACTCAGTACACAATCTCACTGTAGCCAACAGTCAGTTTCCCTTGTCCCTGACAATTATTTACTGATTAATAAAGCGGATTTAATAAACATTTAAAAAAAACTTTAAGAAAGAATTATCGACAAAATGCCAAGTACTGGTCGTCAATATCTAGTATCGTATAAAGAATTAATAAACTTTGAATATATTTAACTTAGAAATTTAATTATAGTAATATTTAATTAGTAATATTAATAATAAAAAACATAGGTACAATTAGACTTCCAGATATACACATATACAGGGTTTTGACAAGTAGTAACTCACATTCACGCATAGAAATAAAGGCAGGTCATGCTTCTTTCTTAAAGGAGATATACATCCAAACACATGATAGAACTTTTCCGAGACCATGCCAGTGGCAGGTGCCTAGACACACACCGACACTGTAATCATTTTCTTGGTATATCATTTTCACAGTAATCATCCAGATTAAAGCTGTCTAACATTTTGAAACTAATTTTCATAGTTGTTTGTGCCCAAGGCAAGAACACCTTCTAATCAAATGAGTTTTAAAATATCCAACTGAATGTTTATTAAATTGTAAATTCATCAAAGGCATACAATGGACCTTTCCAGTTTATCCATCCATCATATGTCATAATAAATTATGTGACATGTAGGATGATTTCATAATCATTACATCATGAATGACTCGATTTAGTCTGTCTTTAACGTTTAATAGTCCGACATGTTGTACAAATTGTATGTCTAAGTTATCATTTAATAAACATTCTGCTGAATATTTTGAAACTAATTGGACTGGGGCGCTTTGCTGCGATCAGCATCCACTCAAATTTGTTTCAAAACATTCAACATCTTACCTGTATAGTTCTCTGGAAATTGATAGTCAGGGAGTTCAGGGATCGATCGATCCAACACGAGCGAGGTGTGGGTGAAGCTTAGCTAGAGATGGCTGGGGAATTTTCATGACAAAACTATATATCAGTATGACAGTAATGTCAGATATTTTGATTATAATGTTGGATACTCGAGTAACAGATCAGATCTCTCCATTATATGGTAAGGTTGCGTCTTATACGATTTTAACCCTACAATCGTCAAGCCGGGCCAAAACCTGGCCTCTGCATTGGGGTCCTTGGAAATGTCACTTTGCGGGGAAGACCATTTTTGAAAATTTACCACCGAAATGACTGGCTCGATTATGCTTGACAATGAAATGGTTAAAAACAACTTTGAGAGCAGTGAGGAATTTTCAGGAATTTCATCTATGAACGGGTCAAGTAATTCATGGGAATAATAAATTATTGCAATCTACCGGACAATAATTTCACTGAGCAAATACTCTGACCATGCTGAATATTTTGAAAAGCAATTTGAATTAAACTTGTTGGTGGCTTAGCCATCAACAACTTTCAGTCAAATTGTTTTCAAAATATTTAGCATGTCCAGAGATAAGCCTTGGAATGTGTTGTCCACAAAAACGTGGCAGTTAGATGGATAACATCACAATCAATCATAAAGGCATTTACTTTAATCTTCTTAAAATTTAATTACTTTGTTAGTTAAACAGTAAACATTTCTAATTAAATTAAATTTTAAATGTTTAACAAAATATTTCCTAGATCATAAATATTCTGTCTATGTCATTGTAAGTGTTAATCATATTGGGTCTAGGTAGAATATGTTCTGATGAAAGAACTACAGCCTTACAGTAGCTAGACATTAGATGGATTAAATCTGTACTAATAAAATCACTCTTATTTGTAAGACTGCTGCAAGCCACCAGACAATGTCAATCGGCAATAACTATGGACATTCTGAAAATTTTGAAAACAATTTGACTGAAAGTTGTTGGTGGCTCAACCACCAACAACTTCCAGTCAAATTATTTTCTAAATATTCTGCATATCCATAATTAAAACCCATGGAAAAGGTAGTTTGCAGAAATTCAACGGGCAGATAGTTACAAAATTAATTATATACACAATAAACATACTTTGATATCAGCTGTTTGGTTTGATTTAATTTAATACTATCAAATATATTTAGAAATTTTTAAATCAATGTGTAATCTGTCATAGGAACGTTCATTCCATGGCACCTAAATTCAGCTGATCACTTAATACAAACCAGTTCCCACAGCTAATGGGCACATGACAGTCTGTCTGCTGGACAGACGATCACTCAACCATTTACTGGTCAAGCCACACAAGGCTTTTGCAATGGTATTGAGCGAGGAATGCCCATTTACAAAAATATTCTCTTATTACATATTGATTTTCAGGCCAAGAAAGACTATCTTTGAAAATTTTTCAGTGGAGTGCCAGTTTGATGGGCAAGCTAGTCGTTCCAGCATTACATTTTCAAGTATTCTCATGGCCTTAAAATAGATATTTAAGAGAACAGTTTTATTTTATTGAGCAATTTTCCTGATCTGTCATATATGATTAAAATGGCTCAGATTTTCAATGACACACCAGGCAGCAATGACTTTCCAATAATGGTTCAAATCATTGGTTCAAAATTAAAAATTAAATTATAATTTAGCATATATGTCTTGCAGGCTGTATGGGGTTTGACTATCATATATTTATCTATCTAATAATGAAGGGAAGCAGCAGTCAGCAAGCACACGCACGCACGCACGCACACACACACGCACACAATACTGACACCTGTCATTCATATGTAAATAACATGGCTATTGTTATGTAAATTTTAACAGTAATAATAATGACACAGATTTGCATATCAATTCACAACCCTAGTTAAATGTCACAAAATGTTACATCATGAAATAGTTAAGTATATTGTTACAGATTTGAATTTAACTCCAACGTCATGATCATGTAATGTATTTATATTATCATTATTATTATTATTCTTATAGACTGTTAACCCTTTAACGCTCATATCAGCAAAAAATGCCTCATACAGCGGTCTTAAGAAATGTTCATTTGCGGACCAAGAAGAGAATTTTTGAATATTTACCACTGAAATGACTGGCTCGATAAATGAGCGACTCATTCCAGTGGTAAATTTAAAAAAATACTCTTCGTTGATCTGCAAATGGATATTTTCTATGAGAAATCTAGAAGAAATTCGAGGTTTAAAGGGTTAATACATCTGCTACACAATCATTAGTAAAAGGCAATAATGCATTTTAAATTCAAATTAATGGGTTTTAAATGTACATTAACATGATTTAAATTTAAAACGTTTTGTTGTACTGGACAAAAACTACAACATAGAGATCAACGACCAACCTGATAAACAAATAAACTTTTCCAAACGTGGACTTGTATATTATACAGGGTGTCATGTATTTACTTATCTTCATTGTCTCAGAGGTCATGAGCTTAATCAAAATATGTCTAGGGGTGCGTTTTCACGATTGACTGGTTCGCTGATTTGGTTCGTGATTCACTGACTTTGTTCATTGTTCACTGACTTGGTTTGAGTCTGGTATCCTGGCTTATATGAGATAGAGGAAGCGAACCGAGAACCAGGCACGAAACCGGGTTCGTGAATTTCACTGACCGTGTCACTCGTGAAAATGGGACCCTAACTAGTGAAATACAGCGAAGCATTGTCTACTAATAACTTTTGCCGACTGGGGCCAAAAGAAAGTATGGACCCTTAACACAGGTGGATAATAAATCACATTAATCCTTTATCTCACACAAACCAAAATCACAAAATATTTCTGATGTAAGGAATATTTTATTGAACACTTTAAAAATAACTTTCCTATGGCTTGAAACTGAGACAGTGGAATTCTAAAGGTTAAATTGTTAAAGAACTGCTATCAACTGAAATTGATTTCTCTTACGGGCGGACCATTGGTCATTCTGGTGGTCACGTCTGACATGTATGCTTGTATAAATAATACCCATGTATTAATGTATGTTATGTACAGTATCATAAATATATTAATATTGTCATGGTATGGATGGAGTTTAAATCGGGGGAGGGTATACCCTGTTTACTGGAGAACAACCATCTGAATAAAAAACAAGTAAAGGGGTTATGGCTAAGCTAAAGTTAAACCAATTCTTACTATATTTGGTATTGATATTATTAGTCAAATATGACGTATAAAACTGATTAAATGTATGGTCTAATCTAGGAAAATTTTTTTAAACAAATATTTAAATTCTTCACACTTTCATACTTTTCCATAATAAAAAGCATCAAATTGAGTATTTTTTCTAAAGTGAATTCTTTATAAATTTATACTTTAAATTTCAATTCAAGAATTTACCTCATCTTCACACATATGAATAAACTATTGAAGGTTTTATAAAGCTTATATTTCGAATCAAATTGCTCTAACTGATCAACACCATTTAATCACCTGGCTGAGTCTTAAATGTACTTAAACTTTATTTTTTTACTTACAAATCTGAAAACTAATGTTACTGATCAGGATATACATTTTCAAGATGTTTTGCTAAAGTTACATGGAAGAAAACATTTAAACATTTAAACAAAGTTAGTTCCTAAATTATTCTATTAAGGTACAACCTATTATCCTCTATGCAAGATAGTATACAATACTAAAAACCATAACAATATGTACGGAAATTTATGACGAATCATGAAGCACATGATCAGAAAATTAATCAAAAATGTTTTTAAATACTTTAAAGCTCAACTAAATTAAAGTTAATGGAACATTAAAACCTGTCATAAGTGACCACCTTACCTTATTGTGCACAAAGAATAGACAGATCCATTTCTAACTATGCCCCTCCTATTTCTAGTTAACCTCCGCCCACTGTTTACGGGTGTTGGAGTACAATTATATACTTTGAATCCTGAATTACCCACAATCACAATTTCAGGATAACTATACAGGTAAGCGGTTTAATATTTTGAAACTATTTGACTGGGGGGGGGGGGGGGCTGTTGCTCCCCGTCAAATTAGTTTCAAAATATTATTAAATTAAATTGCAAACCCATCAAAGATATACAATTAACTCATTTGGCGGACTTTTCCAGCTTGATGATGGAGAATTCTACCTCATTATGCTTGTGACATCAGCTAACAAGTGATGTATTTGAGTATAACGTCAGACACTTGAGTGACAGATCGTGTCCCTCTATTAGTCACAATGAGGACAGGTGGTCTCTTAATACATGTGTCTTGCTATAAGATGTTGTTTGAGGCCAAGACATGGTTCCTTTTGACAGGTGGTTCTTTAAGAGAGGTGAACTGCTTTAACCATTTAACACTCAAGTTGGGCAAAACTGGCTTCCAGTTGGCTGGCTTAGAGCTGGTTTTGAGAAATACCATTAAAAATTGCAGAGAAAAATAGTTCTTTTAAATTACCACAGGAGTGACTGGCTCGATAAACGAGCCACTAGTCATTCCAGTGAAATAATCTTTTCTGGGTCTACAATGGACATTTTCAATAAGAAGATTGAAATTACCGTGTCCAAAATTATAGGGTTAACCTGCTGCTTCTGAAATTGACTATAACTGCACGATTCAAAGTATCCTGTTTCTATCTGACAATCTGGCTAAATAACTTGGCTACAAGAGCCAGGTAGTCACTCGAGGACTGCCTGTATTATATACATCAATGGTTTCTATAGCAACTAATCCTTTCCAAAGCAACTACTAAGCAGTAACACACAATGTTATTTGACAAATAAATATTAAAATTTTCGATTGACATTAACCTCGATACGGGTCAAGATACACAATTCATTAATAAAATCATGTTTTCTTCACATATTATCTGGGCTAATTTTGAAAATGTGGTCACTTAAGGCTGTTTGACAGTAACAAATTTCAGTGATACTATTTTCCAAATATCAACACCAGTATCCTTGATGCAATCCCTAGTAACCAAATACACAATCTTGAATATTGCATTCAGCAGTTAGTTAATGTGGAATGTCATGTTGGGATAGCTTTTTTATAGTTGGTTTTCTAATTAAACCTAAGTGGAAATCTGAATATTTGATTGGCTTTTAATTTATTTTTTAAATGAAAATTGCTAAATTCTATTCATAAACATCTATAACTACGGAGAAAAAAAATGAAACTAAGTAATATTTTGAAACTAATTTGCTGGCTACTGGTCTCTAGTCAAATAAGTTTTAACCGTCTCGCTGCAAGCCACCACACAATAATTTCAAGGAGCAAAAACTCTTGACTTGCTGAATATTCCGAAAATGATTCGACCGAAATTTGTTGGTGGCTTAGCCACAAACAACTGTCCGTCAAATTGTTTTCAAAATATTTAGCAGGTCTAGAGATACAACCCCTAAAATATGTTGTCTGCAAAAACTCAGCAGGCAAACGGTTAAAATATTCAACAGCTTAATTGAATAGTTGACTTGTAATTGGGACACTGGTATCTCTGAGTCAAAGGGTTAATTAATTAATTAATTAATTAATTAATTATGATGTTAACTTTACTTTTACTATTATTGAAACATAATAAAATATACCTGAATTCACCCTGTTTCCTAGTGTATGTCAAACCTGCCCTTACCCATGGATAGATCATCAAATCAGTAAAAACCGCAATCTCTAATGATCTTTAAGATTGTCTACCCACAGGTCAAAAAGCCTTTTTTTTAAATTGACGAGTAGAACAACTGGCAAAGCAAAAATATTTTGGACCAATTTTGAGCAATAAAGGATTAATCCTTAACACCCAAGGTGGTCAAAAACAGCTTCTGCAGCGGTCCATTCACAAAACAAGAGAAGACTATTTTTTTAAACTTACCACTGAAATGACTGGATCAATAACAGACAACTTCCAGTGATAAATTTTCCGAAATAATTTTCTCTTAGTCTGCAAATAGAAATTAAAATTTATTTGAACATTAACACTTTCAAACAACAAATCCTTGAGTAAAATTCTTTGCGATGCATAGAATTATATGCTGTTGAATATTTTGAAATTAATTTGACTGGAAGTTGTTGCTGCCATAGGGCAGCAATGGCTTCCAGTCAATTTCAAAATATTCAACAGCTTGCTATGTTTGCCGTGAGAGGGAATTTGTCGGTGAAAGGGTTAAGCGATCAACTTCTCGGTGTTTGGATAAGACAAGTGGCTACATGACCACCTGTCTTAAAGAACCACTGTGTTTTGGCCCCAAATGGCAGGTGAGCCTCTTGAGCAGGTTTGACAGTATATGATGCTTTGTAAATGACGATATGTGATGCAAAAATGTTGTAAATTAAAGAATGAAGATTGATATTTGTTACCCCATCACGTTAGCTCTTGCAGACATACGGAAGCGAGCATGTATAGACGCACGCATACACTCGCTCGCACATACATATGGATGCACACATGCTTGCATATGTACACATGCACACACACACACACACGCACGCACGCACATGCGCACACATACCCATGTAGGTATGAAGAAACTCGCAAACAAACATAAAAATAAACAAATAAAATTTACACCCGGTCGAAGAAAAAAATTTAACTATAGACTGTACAAGTTGAGTCATGTGGTTGTGGCGATTATGCTATGGTGGTGGTTGTAGTGGTGTATTAACTCTTTGATGTTGTTCAAATTTGTTCAAGACTTTCTGAAAAGAAATTGTCCCTTGCAGACCAAAAGGTTATTTTTGAAAATTCACCATTTGAATGACTGCCTCGGTTATTTCACCAATCAATCCAGTGTTAAGATTTCAACAAATCATGATTAGGTCTGCAAATGGGCATTTCTAAAGACCACCGCAGCAGCCATTTTTGGCAGGCTTGGACGCCTAAGAGTTAACTATATCCCCAGGTATTAGTTTAAAAAAAAAGAATACTTGAAAAACATATCAAATATTTGTTTAGAGAGATTAATTCAGTAACCTAGGCACACATTTCAATGGTACAATTTTTAAATTAAATATTCCTCAAATAGAAATTAAGGATGAGGATTTTTTTTTTTAAATCAATTTTGACCCCTAATTTAAATTGATGAAATATATCTGGTCTAATAACATGACATCAATGCCAATAAAAAGTTTGCATTGCATTATGGGAAACCGTATGATAAACTGAACGACGATTATTAACTAGTCGCGCCGACCAAAACCGGCCACTGAAGTCTTGCGGAATCGATACTTGCAGGGCATGAGACTATTTTTTAATATTTACCACTGAAATGACTGGCTCGGTAACCAACCCAGTAATTTCAGTGGTAAATTTTCAAAAATAGTCTTCTCTTGCCCTGCAAATGGACATTCAAAAGAGACATATTTAGATTTTCTCGACCAAGTTTGATCACTAAAAAGTTAACCACAAACATAAAAGCTCTACGTTTTTCATTAGCATATTTTCTCTATTTACGAGTTCTGAAATGAAGAAAATTTAACTTCAGAACAGAATCTGCTACTGAATACTTCAATAAACTAAATTGAACAGAGTATCACTATGACTACCAAGCATATGTAATTTAACCGTTTGCTTGCCGACTCTGCAGACAACATTTTCCATGGGGTTTAACTCTGGATATGCTGACTATTTTGAAAACAATTTGACTGAGAGTTGTTGGTGGCTAAGCCACCAACAACTTTCAATCAAATAGTTTTTAAAATGTTCCGCAAGCCCCAAGTTATTGCCTATCGGAATTATTGTCTGCTGGCTTGCAACAGACAAGTGTTAAATAACCTTGCTTAGAATTTAAATAGAAGCAAATTTAATAATGTAATCCGTTTGATAGATATTAATCTTATTATTTGTCACACTCTAAATTACATAACTGGATTAAATATTCTAAAAGTTAATATTAATTATAATTGAACTACAATTTTTTCATATTTAATATTTGAAAAAAGAAGTAATACAATTAAATCCATTTGTAAATGCCAGACAAACCTGTCACTTAACCAATTCATGGAGAGGAAAGCCAAAAAACTTCTTCTGCAGTTGTCTTGAGGAATGTCCATTTCAGGCCAAAAGATGACTATTTTTGAAGGTTTACCACTGAAATGACTGCGGTCATAAATTTACAAAAATAATCTCTTGGCCTGCAAATGGACATTTAATACAGATATTTTGATTTTCCTTGACCAGACTAGCCATAAAAGGTCTAAAGACATATATGTGAGCCTTAAGCAGAGGATAGTGGTTCTTTAAATCAGCTATCTTTCGACCACAAGCCTCAAAGAATCACAGTCCGCTGATCTTTGACCCGCAATGTTCAGTTTGCCACCAGAGGTAGTATTCACTGCATTGTAGCTTAAACTTCACACAATATTGCAAGACAAATATAAATATTACACTTAATTTTACAAATAGCACTTATAAGCTGTCATGTTTGACCACACATGTCATGCTTGACCACACACCAAGAGTTCATAAACTATCTATCTAACAGACTATGTGGTCAGAGAACGATTAAATGTCACTAGATTTCAACGAGCGTCAACGACAATATCGTCATATATACAACGACGTCACGTTCTAACAACACACGATGAGTTCGACAACAAACCAACACACCACATGGTAGTTTCAAGGCACAGCAAATTTGCATGACAAAACAAATTAATTTAAAAAATCAATAACTATACATTAATAATAATATTAACTAGTTAATAATGATAATAACATCTGTGATATCAATGATAATCAGTTAATAATAATAATAGTAATATTATTAATTAGTTAACATTAATTAGTGCATTTACAGATCACAGTTCGTATTAGTTTGTTGTTACTCAGAATATCAAATCTCCCTATTGTTATGCAAATTAGTTTGCATGGGTATGTAACACATGGTCTTTAGTTTTACAATCTTAGAAACCAATCAATGGAGGAATCCGTTTCTAGCTATGCACCTCCCATTTCCAGCTAAGCTCCGCCCATGTCTTGTGAGTGTTGGGATCAATTTATATACTTTGAACTTGGAATTCCCAGAATAGCAAATTCAAAGTAACTATACAGGTAAGCTGTTGAATATTTTGAACCTAATTTGGCGTATGCTCTGTTGCTGACAACAGTGCCCAGTCAGTTTAGCTTCACAATATTCAGCAGAATATTTATTAAATTGCAAGTCCATCAAAGGCATACAATTCGTACACTTGACAGACATTTTCGAGCATCATGCCATGCCAGAGTTATAATAAGTTGCTATGATTTCTGATGTCAGCTTACACATGTGAGGCAATTGATAATGACGTCATATACTTGAGTGACAAATTGGATCCCTCCATCTCTTCAAGTTTCTGATTTAACAATGGGGTTAAATTAATCATTGTCTATAAGACCACCTGGCTTAAAGAACCACAATTGTTCCATATGGTAACCATCCTGCAATAACACGCTTAACAGTCAAACCAGCCAGAAAAGGCTTCTTGCAATGCCCTAGAAATGTTGATTTTCCGATCAAGAAATGTATATTTTGACATTTACAATTGGAATGACTGGCACAATAACTGAGTCAGAAATTGTCGTGTTAAATTTTCAAATATTGCCCTATTGGCCTGCAAATCTACATATCATGAATGCAAATTTTGATTTACTTCACCTATCTTGATCACAATTAAGGAGCAAACATACAGGTAAGGTGCAGAATATTTGGAAATATGACTTATGAGACGTTGCTACCATAAACAGCAACAGCCTTGCATTCAATAAAGAAAATGCTTTCAAATGTTTTGCCTAAATCTGCAACCTATGTAAATCTCCTGTTTTTGGATTAATTATATACTTGCATGCAGTTTTCCCTCTTGAATGCAAGGCAGGTCTTAATCCACAACATGCAAAGTTATCTCTTATTAATAAATGGTTTTTCACATCTGGTCATTCACATTGAAAGCGTTAATTAGGAAATTGACTATCAAGTGACCACTCGCTGAGGAGTGACCACTCTCTGAGGTGGTCTACTAAGCCAGGCATTACCGCATACAAACGGTCTCCACATCTCATAGACAATAGCAAATTCAATCAAAAGATTTCTTTGGAAATATATAAAATCCCAATAAGATATAAATATTCACATGTTTCTATTGTAATGTTAATATCAGCTTCTGTATTCATTCATATGCAAATACGCTCTCTGAGTATGCCAGTAGTAATTCTATTGCACTGCATAGCGATTATATCCTCTTCTTCCCGCTCATCCATGATATGCCGGTATTTATAAAAGCTTAGTCTATTTAAATGTACACACAAACACACATACACTCACTATATATATATATATATATATATATATATATATATATATATATATATATATATATATATATGTATCCAAATTCTTATACAACAAAATTATATTAATTAATTTTGATGCCAATATTTTCACACAGACCTCCTGATTGGTATGATGTATAGTAAATGAAATATACTGAGTAACAGGACATAGGTGGGACTTTGTTATTAATTTATGGCTATTTGGTCCTCTGTTCTATTACACAAATAAATCTATTGCAATTTCAAAACTCAATAATCTTTCAATTAAAAATAGACATCCTGCAATCCATCCCATAAACTCTTCTCATCTTACCATAATTAATTCTAATCGGATAGATATTTCTATGTATATACGCACACCTTTATTTCAAAGAAAGACTTATCTAGCGTTTATTCAATCATAACCAAACAGGTGTGAACAGGTGAGTCTTGTTTAACTGTCTGATTAATACAACGCACCAGACATAATTTCAATGAGCAATAACTCTGGATCTGCTGACTATTTTGAAAGCAATTTGACTGAAAGTTGGTGGTGGCTTAGCCACCAACAACTTTCAGTTAAATTGTTTTCAAAATAGTCAGCAGAATCCAGTTATTGCTCATAAAAAATGTAGTCTGCATAAAATTCAACTGGCAGACCGTTAACATGTTATTGGTAAAGATTTATCCTAAAAACTGTGCCCAGTAAATAAATGTCCTTTTACGGACTAAGAGAAAAGAAATCTATTTTTTTTAAATCTACCGCTGGAATGACTGACTCGGTTATCAAGCCAATCATTCCAGTAATAACTCTTGACCTGTAAGTGGACATTTATCAAGACGACTTAAGAGGCAGGTTTTGGCCACCTTGACCATCCATCAACAGCTTCCGGTCAAATTACTGTGGTTTAACCCTTTAATGACTATATTTGTTTAAAAAAAATTAAAATATTTGCTTATAGAATGTCCATTTGCAGGGCAAGAGAAGACATTTTTGACAATTTACCACCAGTCATTCCCGTGGTAAATTTTAAATAAGTCTTCTCTTGGCCTGCAAATGGACATTCCCCAAGACCGCTGCAGAGGTCCATTTTGGCCAGCTTCATCGTGAATTTATTTATTTTCTACTGGTAGCATGATAAGTCATGCGTCTTGTAACCGTGTCTCACATACACATAAACATATAATACAATAAATACATCAAGGTGGCGGGTTGTGTAGAGTAATTAATAAATTTTAACCCTTTAATAATTAAACCATCAAGAAAACAATTACTTTAAATTTCTAGGCGTTCACGAAGAATATCTGCCGATTATTTTTAAGCTGGCCGTAGATTTTCATAAGATAGAATAGTTATTATTAATACTTGAAGATTGAAATTGCTATAGAAACCTACTGTTAGAAAAGAGGACCATTAGCCATTAGTATTTCTACTAAATCTACAACTACTTGAATATTGCTGTTATGTAATAGTCGAGACAGACCCCCTTTAACTTAATAATTTAAAGCTGAAGTGACATCATAAATAGTGTTATTTGTAATATTAACATTTCTACATTTATTTATGCACAATAGCACTTGGTTAGCTTTTACATATATGCATATGTTGAAGGTAGGGTCTATGAGGTGTTGGTATTCGGTAGGTGATTTATATAGCCCTGAAACAAATTTATATAAAATCCAAGGGTCCTTTATTAGTTTCTTATAATTTAAAGGCAGGACTCCGGAGTCATTCAATCACACAGTTATTAGAATTTGTTTTATCTCTTGAAAGTTTCCAAGTAATTTTAATTTAATGTGAGTGGGCTAAAATCAAATTACTTAAATACATGACTGCTACAAGCCACCAGACAATAATTTCAAAGTACAATAACTCTGGAGCTGCTGAATATTTTGAAAACAATTTGGCTGATAGTTGTCGGTGGCTAAGCTCCCAACAACTTTCAGTCAAATTGTTTTCAAAATATTCAGAGTTAAACCCCACATAAAATGTAATCTGCAGAAATTCAGCAGGCAGACAGTTAATGGAGAAGTTCCAAAAGATATTTGTACTCTGATTCCCGATGAAACAAGGACAATCCTTGTCATGATAACTGTGTACTTAAATAATGTTTTAATCCTTTGACTATTGAAACAGCGGAATATTAATTTCATGCAAGTAAGTTACTGACTGCTGAATATTTTAAACCTAATTTAACAGCAACAACTTGCAGTCAAATTAGTTTCAAAATATTCAATAGAAAATCTATTAAATTGTAAATCGGCTTTGAAAACCCGCCTTTAATTCAGGTTCAAAGGATTTAAAATACTAAGTAAAGTATTTTCATAAAGAAAAGTGTTTCAGGTACTGTTTCCATAGAAACATGTTTCCATAGACACAATGTGTTGTTATCTTAGGAACGCATTGCTAAGACAACTATGTATATAGAAACACAACAGGAGTAAATACGATTTACAAAATACATCCAAACCTGTCTATATAGACCACTTTAGTAACCACCAACTAAAGGTTTAATTGCTCAGTGGTTCTTTTGGAGAGATCTTCTGTGCACCAGTCTTAACTCAGTGTGTCTGCTGCAAGTGATAAGAGAATAATTTCAATGGGCAATAATTCTGGACTTGTTGAATATTTTGAAAACAATTTGACTGAAAGTTGTTGGTGGCTTAGCACCAACAACTTTCAGTCAAATTGTTTTCAAAATATTCAGTATATCCAGAGTTAAAATCCATGCAAGCCGCAAGACAATAATTTCAATATGCAATAACTCTGGATTTGCTGAATATTATGAAAACAATTCGACTGAAAGTTGTTGGTGGCTTAGCCAACAACAACTTTCAGTCAAATTGTTTTCAAAATATCCAGCATATAGAGCTAAAATCCATGGAAATATATAGTCTGCCGAAATTTGCCAGGCAGACAGTTAAAGAACCACTATCGCTTGGTCTCCGAAAAATGTTTTAAGACAGGTTTAAGTGTAGATAGATATTAAACATTTTTACACAGTTACACGAACGAAACAAAGTAATTAGCATCACAGTGACGCTAACGTCCCTGAAATTAATATTAGAATTTATCAACAAATGTCACGAATGTTACACGTCATTACCATGGTAATCACATCGGTACACGTAACAAAACCAAACATTATAATCTGTACACAGTACAGCTCAGAAATAAGCTAAAATGTTTTTAAAAAACCCCGAAACATGTTAGTTAATTTTTATAATTTTGCACACAATGTAAGAAATGATCTGTTTGATATACTTGGACGTAATTTGTTTGGGCAGTAATCGCTTCCAGTCAAATTAACTCTAAAATATTCAACAGTATTTATTTTGATTCGCAAACATTTTACGGTATTTCTGAGCGGTATGATACATAAGAAACGATGTAGAATGGACTTAAGATTAACAAGAAATCAAATAAAAGTTATGAAAAGTATTAGTTTAGTAACAATAAATTCTAAATACAGAAGCATATTCACGCGCAGTCACACCCTTCTCATACCCCCACTCCCGGTTATCTGTATTATTTAATGATACAATTACTATGAAGTTCCCAAGCTTGAATGGGTTTTTTCAGGATTTAAATCTGGTACTATGTCTACCGGGATGAAAGCGTTATTAAATTATCGTCTTCCTAATGACGACAATCTCTGACTCGACCCTATACATATCTTATGGAATGATTTTTTTGGTGTAAAATGATGTTTTTCCCTTCAATATCATGGTAAAACAGCAATCAGGGTACGTAGGTACAGTACAGGCCAGAAATAAACTTTAACTGTTTCCAAAACAAAATAAAAAATATAACTAGAATATTTTGAATATAATTGGACTGGAAGACATGAATGTCTTCCAATCCAATTATATTCAAAATATTCAAACGAACATTTCTTACTAACGTGTTTCTGTTTTGGATAAAATTAAATTTATTATTGAGCTGTACAGTATTATGTATGCAAGCACTGCAGATGTCAGGTAGCCATTTTCATTCTGAATTCCCAGTAAGCTAACCCTGTTATGCTCAAATTGGCCCAAACCAGCTTCTGCAGTGGGCTTGTGGAATGTCCATTTGCAGGCAAACAGAAGACAATATTTTGAAATGTTACCACTGGAATGACTGGCTCAGTTATCGAGCCAGTCATTTCAGTGGTAACATTTCAAAATATTGTCTTCTCTTGGACAATTGACGAGCAAATGTTTAGCATTTCGTGACCATTAAATGGTTAATTTACTTCTAGGGAACTGAACAATACGTCTTAAATATTTTAAGAATACTTTGACTGCCTCAGGCAGCAACAGTTCTCAAAATATTCAACAAGATTTTTTGCAACCCTATTATTTTAAGTATCTATTTAAACATTTAACACTCAAATCTGTTCATGAAAATGTTAAATTTCTCATATAGAAAATGTTCATTTGCTGACCAAGAGAATGAGATTATTTTTGAAAACTTATCACTGGAATTTCAAAAATTGCCCCTCAAGACCACTGCAGAGGCAGGTTTTAACTGGCTTGAGCGCTAAAGGGTTAATTATATATTTAAATATACATACAGAATGAAAATGGCTAACATGTCATCAACAGAATAACGCTTCATCATCAATATTGAATTAATATCCATGTATACTTTTTTGTCAAATATATAAAATTAGAATAACTTTAATAATAAATTTAATAATAAATATATTACAATATTACTTTTAACTAAAGACACTATCTATTAATTAATTAAATTTCTTTAAAGCAATGGATTTCAACGAGTGGCATGTAGCTCCCAAAATGGGGTTTATTTCTTCACCAACGACTATTGAGAGCCACATAACTGTATAATAATCATAATAATAATATCATATATACATACATATAAGTAGTTATAATAATTTAAAATTAGGATTTCAATAATAATAATAAAGAATATGGTTGAACAGAAATAAGCTATACATCACTATATTGCCGACGACGACTACATTACTGTATTCTGAGAGACATCACGTCTTATTGCTTGGCAATGGTTGCTTAGCAACTGCACATGTCCCGGTTTGAAAATAGTTGTCGCCATTGCGACTACAACATTGCAGTACCTATAGGCAAATTTTCGGTGGGTCGTTGTTGTTCATCTTTCATACCCTGTTGAGATAGAAAATAAAATTGAATACAATTACTCCAGAGATTCATAACTATGAGGGTAATTAATAAATTTTATTAACTATTCAAAAAGTATACATGGAAACTTATTAACATGTGACAGTTGGTAGTAACTATCTAAATATATTGGCAGACTTCTGGAGTGAGAGTTTTGGAAGAATACTAAATATTTGAAGGGGGGCAACCCTGACAAATAAAGAGATACTTCGATGAAACAATCAAAAGTAATGTCTTGTCATGCTCTGGAAACTTGATTGACAGCAATAACTCACAGTCAAAGTAGTTTCAAAACATTCAGCAGTTTACTGGAAGTTATTTTGAAATTGGAATTCTAAGAATTCGGTTCTCAAAGTGTTAAACTTAATTCAAATGTGTTTTTGAAGTGGCCAGAAATAGTGTCTTAAACACATGTAAATTTTCCGAGTCTCACATGTGTTGAAATCTGGGGGTCATACACTGAAATCTATAGCGCCATGCATGCCGAGTGAAATTATGATCATTATCGAGTTACTGAAAATCTGCCCAGTAAAATCAGTATGGGAGTCGGGGACACAGATCATAGCAAATAGATATATCTGTATCTATGGTGAGGTGGGATAATAACTATAGTCCTATAGTAACAATTTAACAATATCACCATAGAGACGGTCACAATGTAAACAATGCTGTTGCCATAGAAACAATGATATCACAATAGACGAAATAACAGGATGCAAAAGGTGATCTCTTTTATGAGTAACTTTATTATTTTTCCACAAACTTTCGCACATAAATGAAGCTCGTAACTGATGTGTAAAAGCTGCTTGGAAAATAATACAGTTACTTGTACAAGGTATCATTGTTTGCATCCTGGTGTCTTTATAAACAAACCAACCAACGCAGTTACCACTGCTCCTACCTGTCTCACTGCTGCAAGCCAAAAGACAATAATTTCAATGAGCAAAAACTCCTGACTTGCTGAATATTTTGAAAACAATTTGACTGAAAGTTGTTGGTGGCTAAGCCACCAACAACTTTCAGTCAAATTGTTTTCAAAATATTCAGCAGTTTCAGAGATATAACACTCAGCTGTCAGACTGTTAAACGATGGGTGTGGTAATGGTCACACTATGGAGAAAACTAGTTAATAATAACAAATAATTAACTATTCAATCAACAATTCTATCAGCATGAAAAACAAACCTGACATCAGTATAAAACTATAGTGGGTAATAACGTAAAAATGAAATTATAACTAAGTGATATATACAGTGTCATGTGATCATTAATATTTCATCATGCAAGACACCGCCGTGCATCAGTGGTCGAGTACGCGCAGGACGTGAGCAGTGAAAGAGTGATAACATATGTCATGCTCTAGAATTACAAGTGGGTGTGGCTATGTGGCATCTTGTGACAGTACTTTCTACTTAGATAACCAGAATGATCAGAGACTGCAGACCCTCGCTCGACCTCATATTTTTGTCAAATTACATAGTAAATTTTTTTCAGATTTTCCATTTTTTGTAAAATTAATTTTCTAGATTTTGTCATATGGCGGCCAATGTTGTGGGGTCTTAGTGTATAATCACACCCTTTCCTGTGTTAAAATGTGCCAAATCAGAGCAAAACAGTTTCCGAGATTAGATCCACAGATCAAGAATTTGATCTGACCAAAATCTGGGTTCTTTTATCCGGATTATGGTCACCACAAGTTCCTTTGTTCTGTTAAAATCTGACCCAAATCAAATCAGTAGTTTTTTACATACAGCTCCGGACACACAGCCAGACAGACATGCAAACACAGACAGACAAACAGACAAACAGACAGACAGACAGACAGACAGACAGACAGACAGACAGACAGACAGACAGACAGACAGACAGACAGACACACAATACATGTGCATGATAATAACACCCACATCCATTTTAGTACTGATATATGTCAATGATGTGCATATATGCGTGTGCGTGCAGGATTGCCGCATTACACAAGGTATGAAATAATGAGCAAATTAAGACGTCACTCACGATCGTAGTTACTAACTAAAACAGACGTGTTTTGGCGTGCGATGGGGCCTGGTGTACTAATAAAGCCAATGTGTGGTGCTAAAGCTAACATGTGGCGCTAAAGCCAATGGTGTGGTGAGGAAGCCACTGTGTCGTGATACTGAAGGTGTGGTTGAGAATTAAAAGTGAGCAGGGGGTGGGGGGGGGGGGGGGTGTTGCTAGATTATTGTAACAGCTATAGACATATGTTAACATCATTTATTCCTAAGCTGTGATAATTATAATCCCTGTATTTCAGATTCACAAGATCATTTCGCTTGAGTGATTCAAACATTTGAGTTGGAATATTGCTATTTGCTTTTGAGTCATTTGTAGATAATAAAAAAAATCTCAGCCAAGAAAAAAAAAAAGAAACATCTTACATTTTACACATGTCTCCCACAGAAACACGCTTCGAAATTACTCACAAATCATTGTTCAGTTTTGAATACTTATCTTAGGAGAGAGAAAATGTCTACCCCACCATCTCATACTGTCTCTGTTCTTAATTTATTAACTACGAAATCAACAAATTGTTATTTTATGTATACACTTCCTTCATGTTTTAATATTAGCATATAACTTAATTCTAAGTAAGCAATCCAAAACGGTAAACAAACAAAAGTATTTGAAAATTATGGGTAATAGTGCTGTGGGTATATATTAGTGTAACGTGGCAAAATATGAGCGATTGTGCTAGTTTATTAGTGTAACGTGTCAAATTATGAGCAATCGTGCTGGTTTATTACTACGGTACAACTCATAAATAAGTTCAAATGCTTCTAAAATAAGAAACAGAAACATGTTACTTAGTAAGAAATGTTCTGTCAATATTTTGAACATAATTGGAATTAGCAGCAAAGTCTTCCGATCCAGTTATTTTCAAAATCTTCAACAGTACATTTTACTTTCTCTTTGAAATATATTGACTTATTTTTTAGCTGTACTGCAGCGTAACGTGGTAAAGAAAAAGATATTAGCATAACAATGGCATTCTTTACTTCTCTTGTCTAGAATAGATTTTCGATCATGAAGATGGTATTGAAGGCGATGCCAATGTGTAATGTGCGGCCCAGCCAGGCAGCCCAAGAATCTGATGGGGGAAAAGGTCATCGAGAGGTCATTAACTGTTTGGCTAATGAATTTCTGCAGAATATATTTTCCATGGAGTTTAACTCTGGACACTGAGTATTTTGAAAACAATTTGACTGAAAGTTGTTGGTGGTTAAGCGACCAACAACTTTCAGTCAAATTGTTTTCAAAATACCCAGCAGGACCAGAGTTATCTCCCATTGAAATTATTCTCTGGTGGCTTGCATCAATCAGTCAGATAGTTACCCCATTCACATTCAAGTCAGTCAAGATGTTTCTGAAATCATTTGGAAAATTAATCTCCATTGGCAGAGCAACAGAAGAATGTTTTAAAAAGAAATATGTTTGGAATGACTTTCTAAAATAGTCTTCTCATAACCTGCAAATGGATATTTCTATGAAGAGTCATATTTTCCTCGCCTTATTAAACATTAGCATTATAATCCTTAAAATGCCCATGTCTCAATTTCAACACAACTATACAGTTAAGCTGTTAAATATTTTGAAACTAATTTGACTGAAACATGCTGCTGCAGTCAAATTAGTTTTAAAATATTCAACAAAATATTTCTTAGCAAAAATTTATGCTTTCTGGTCAGCGAGGATTAAGAGACAAACATTAACCCTTTAATGGTCAAATTTGGTCAAGAAAATCAAAACATTTGCTTATTGAATGTCCATTTGAAGGTCAAAGGAGAACAATTTTTGAAAATTTACAACTGGAACGACTGGCTCGGTTATCCAGCCAGGCATTCCAGTAATAAATTTTCAAAAATAGTCTTCTCTTGACCACCAAATGGATATTCCTCAAGACCACTGCAGAGGCCAGTTTTGGCCTGACCATTAAACGGTTAACTGATATCTCCTTAGAATAGAAAAACAGGATCATGAGATAGAGGCTCTCCAATTTAAATTTTCAATTTTGCCCACCTGTCCAGCCACAACTCCTCCGTTTCCAATCTCACATCTCACACATGCAAGCAAAATGCTCACACGCACACACACACACATCTAAGCATCCTCTAGTGAAATATTCATTAAAATATTACGATGAGCTTTATATATTTAGCACCCACTCTCACTAATTAACATCACTTGTTAACTGACTGCTCAGTTTCTGCGGACGACATATTCCCGGTGTTATATCTCTCGATCGGCTAAATATTTTGAAAACAATTTGACTGAAAGTTGTTGGTGGCTTAGCCACCAACAACTTTCAGTCAAATTGTTTTCAAAATATTTAGCAAGTCAAGAGTTTTTACTCATTGAAATTATTATCTGGTGGTTTGCAGCAGGGAGAGTTAAAAATATGACAAATTTTAAAATCTACAATTTTCTCAGTCCCGCAGACAGTCCCCCATGGGTGCCTCCAAGTTCTCAAATATTGCAATTCTCACCTTTATGGCTAAGTGGGTTCTCAACTGGCTCCTCAAGCTCTTATCATGGTTAAATATTGAAATATTCTCGTGAAATTATCCATTGTTAATTTGCAGAAGTTTATTTCAATCTTGTTTGTGCTGTGAGATGGTATCTATGTTAAGATTTAATAAATATATAATAGAAGTATTGGTCCTTTGTTGGTCAAGCCTGCAAAGATTCATGCAGCAGTCATCTTGAAAAATGTTTCTTCACACGTCAAGAGATGTAAACATTTATCACTGAAATGATTGACTCAACAACTGAGCCAGTCAGTCCAATAGTAAATTTTCAAAAAGTCATCAAATGGACATTTCCTATTCTCGTGACCAACCTTGACCAATAAAGAATGGAGGAATCCAGTTTCTTAGTCAATCATATGACATCATAATCAACTACGCCATGTGTAGGATTACGTCATAATCAATTACGTCATGAATGACGTAGCTAACTGTCACCAATGCTTACTTGATGACAGACTAAGTGTTAATGTATGAATTGTATGTTTTTACTATTTAACAAACATGCTGTTACATATTTTGAAACCACTTTGACTGGGCTCTGTTGCTGCCATACGCAGCAACAGCACCAAGTCAAATTAGTTTCAAAGTATTCAACAGCTTACCTGTATAGTTTTCTGGAAATTGATAGTTAGGGAGTTCAGGGATCGATCAATCCCAAAAAAGGCAGTGTGGGTGGAGCCTAGAACTGGATTCCTGCATTACGGTTGTGGCATAGTCAGTATTGTATTCAATGAAGTGAATGAATGAGTAGCAGCGGCTACCCAATATAATATCACAAAGCAGAGGAAGAGATGAGGAGGAAGAGGAGCTGAGAGCGGGTGATAAATACGCCGAATTTGGAATTGGAAATGAATGAGAAGGCTAACCGTGTTTTTATGGAAATATTTTGATTCCTATCCGTCCCTCCCAGTGATCACATGACAGTCGTTTGCTAATGGTAGTGCACTCACCACATCGCCCATTTTATGTTTGGCGTATTCGATGCGAATACCGCCTCGCTCGGACGAGAGCAGAACAAAACCTTGGAGTCTGTTCATGGCTTCCGATGCCTGCCTTACGTCCTACATACGTGTGATGAGCGACGACGACGAACAAGAGCATGGTGTTGTGGTCACAGTGACGATGATGACGATGACGAGTGCAGCGTGATGGGGGTAGGGGGTGCATCGCAGCGTGAAAAGAAGAGAAGAAAAACGGGGTGTTGGCTAAATGTTCATGCTCTGTATACTTACAGAAACTAAATACAGATAACAACCCGAAACACACATGGACAGACCTACACACTCACCAATAAACCTTTCCAATTTTAGCTATGCCCCGCCCATCAATAGCTAAGCTCCACCCACACCTCGCTCTATGGCAGCAACAGCATTCAGTCAAATTAGTTTCAAAATATTCAACAGGGTGCTTATTAAATAGTAGAAACAAACAATTCCTACAACGTGTCAGATTAGTAAGAGTTAAAGACAGGCCAAATAGAATCATTTTATGGCGTAATGATTATGATGTCATCCCACATGTAATGTAGTTAATTGTGATGTCATATGACATCACATGACGATGGATAAACTTGGAAAGGTCCATTAGTTTTTTAGAACAATTCTCACGGTTAGCTAATAAAATCCCAAAATGCGCTAAACTACTGGGTTAAGAGAGTTAAACAAAAAGTTAAACCTCATGGAACAATAAAGGTTAGCTGTTGAATATTTTGAAATTAATTTGACTGGAAGCTTTTGCTGCCCTAGGCAGGAAATGAATTATATTGAATCTATATACTATAATCTATCAGTATAGTACAACATTAATTGAGACAAGATTAGTATCCCTTTAACATTTGGCTAATAATATCTCAAAATATGTTAACCCTTACCACTCTGACATTAAAATTTTAAATTTTCAAATTAAATTAAAAGATTAACTGGTGTTTATTTTCAACAAATTTGGTGGAAGATGGTGCTGTCGTAGATAGCAACATCCTCCACCAAAATTGTTGAAAAACGTACACTAGTTTCTTTGCTATTGACACCGTAAAAGATAGAATATTGACATTAGTGTGCTAAGGGTTAATCATATGCTACTGATCTCAGAATGGTAGGTCGGTCCCTGACACATGTAAGCCAAAATTATCCCATACATAGAGCCTAGAGGGGATGAATGGATCGATATATCAGCTGTCTTTACAGGCCAATACAAATTAACCTCTTAAATATTTCAAAACTAATTTAACTTGACCCTGTTGCTGCCATGGCAAGGAATGACTGAGTAAATGCTGTAGAATGTAGACAACCTGATGAAGTCGTTTAAAGACAGCTTCATGATTAGAACTTGAGAATATCTACTTGCCGGCCAATAGAAGAATTTAGAAAATCTATGACTGGAATAACTGGGTCAATAACCGAGCCAGCCATCGCAGTGATAACTTTTCCAAAATAACCTTCTCTTGGACTCTCTGCATATATATACAAACATTAAAAAGGTCTCTATAATTTCGGTAGTTGTAGTCTCCGGATCTAAAACTTGAGCCAAATCTGATCAGTAGTGATTTTAGATAAAGCCTGGAATAAGCTTTTGTGATGGACTGATGGCTGACTTAGGGACATGTTAGTTTAGCTGCTACCCTCAGCTAAAAATATTAACACATATTGCAGCTCAGTACTATGTCGAAAATTGGTAGTACTCGATGGAGTTGTTGCAGTTCAGAAATAACCTCTGAAATGGTATTTCCTTTAAGAACATCAGATTTTCAAGAGTGTGATAGGCAAGCCAAAGGTAGCTTTTACCAGAAACCGAAATATGTTTTCACAGAGACCCAGCAACCAATGTGCTATTTGCATATAAGTATATAAAATATAGATACACACATAGTTATAGGTTACATACATTACACAGAGACCCCATCAAAAAGACGGTTTTATTATTTTGATGCAAGAAAGAGTATATATTAAGATACAATTTAAACAAATAACTACATGGTATTTCAAAACATTCTGATGTCGTGACAAGTCGCCACCACCACACCCAACACAAAACCTACCACTGATAAATATTAAAAATATGATTTCTGAAATTGATAGAATAACAAATTCTCCTCCTATGAATGCCATGTAGTTATTTATCTAAGTGCATGTGACGCGGTGCTAGTCTAAATGCACTACTTGCTTTGATATGCAAATTTATGCAAATTAGATAATAATATATGCATTTAGCGAGGGAAGGAGCTGCAGCATGAATATCAAGTAAAAAACAAACTATATCCATTCATATTTTAAAAACAAAATTGATTGTTATGCAAATGAGAAAATAAATGTTACAACTTACAATAATTATTAATATATTTTATCTTTCTTTCACTCATTATCCAGTGAATTTAGGTCATTACCAGAGAAAATGTTAATTTACAAACTGAGGATGTCAAATATTTGAGAAAATGGGCCTCCCCCACCCTTGATAAATAAACGATAGCTTACTGAGCAAGCAAGTCCTATTGCATGTAAGCTTTCACAGATATTTACATCCTCATCTGTAATTAGACACGTTCTCCAATAACATCCTAACTCACTTGATAATAACGAGTTACAGAATGTCCAATTAACAGTACAGCTCGGAAATTACTTAAAATGTTTCCAAAACAAAATAAAACGTTCTGTTGAATATTTCGACGATAATTGGATTGGAAGACACAAGGAATGGCTTCCAATAAAATTATGTCAAAAATATTTAACAGAATATTTCTTAAATCTGTTTTTGTTCTGGAAATGTCATAAGTTATTTATGACCTGTATTGTATGAAGTTGTTCAGTGTTTTCACAATATTCAAAAAACAATATCATTTGACATGCACATAACTCATGAAACTTTAATTTTGAGTTTCTGATATTTTTCATTTTATTTTCAGTTTAACCTCTCTTGTGTAAACAGCCCCTCAAAGCACACACACTTATATAGGCTTATTAATTAACCATTTAACGGTCAAGATTTGTAAATAAGAAGAGTGTTGCCCATTGAATGCAATCCATTTGCATGCCAAGAAGACAATTTTTAAAAGTTTTCCAATGGAATTTACAAAAAAGTCTCTGTTTGAACATTATATGGTCAAGAAAATTCAAATTTGTGCATAATTAGTATCCATTTGGAGGCCAAGGAGGCTATTTTTGAAAATTTATCACTAGAATGACTGGCTCTGTTACCGAGCCAGTCATTCTACTGGTAAATTAAAAAAAAATAGTCTTCTCTTGGCCTGTAAATGGACTTTCCTCAACACCACTGAAGAGTGGCCAGTTTTATCATCAAATTGTTAAGTCGACACAAGATGGGTTAATTTAACTATTGTTCTATATTGTTTCAGGGGTGGGTGGCAGGGGAAATGAGACATAATTCTTGAATCGCATTATTCCGTTAACCCTTTCAACAACACACCTCGGAATTTACAAAAATATTTATCATAAAGGAAATTGAATAATTTGAAGCAAATTTAAAGGTGGTGCATATTCAAAATACATCAAAATAAACCTTAAAACTATATACTTTTAGAGGCGTAGCTCTTTAACACTCATATCGGCCAAAAACGGCTTCAGCCGAGTGGTCTTGAGAAATGTCCATTTGCAGACCAAGAGAGGAAGGACTATTTTTTAACATTGAAATTTTCTTGAATAAATTTTTTTAAGTTTTGAAGTTGAAATAGAGACATGAGTCCCTAATTCAACTTCACAATTAAAAAAATTATATTCATTTATACGGAATGATACCATCATAATTAATTTTTAATTCGCTACATACTTTAAGCCTCTAAAAGTATAAAATCTTAACAATTTTATTTTCAAGCATTTTGGTCTTAATATTTAACCGAATGCAATTAAATTTGATTGAAATCTATTCAGTCAACTATAGGTTAATGAACAGAAACCGCTTTATTCCAAATAAGGATACTAACCCATGGACACACCAGAGAAAGCGTCAGGCGTATAGATTTAGCGCAGTTTTTTTTAATTACTATATTCCAAATAAGATTCAAATGCATCTAGGCCAATATAGCTGGGTTTATTACTCGGAAAGCGCTTAATGATCGATGCACTTAAACACATATAAACTGGCTCAGCGCTATATTCCGTCAGCTGTTAATTCAAGGAGAATAATCGCCGAAAACACTGAACACCTTCAAATATCGACTCACACATAATTAGTGAATAATTATTGAAGAACAAATAATTTAACTTTTTTAAATACTGACCTGGAATTCCACGAAGGAGACGGGGGCCCCGCCTTTATTGTGCATTCGAAGGCGATTAAAACCAGGAAAGCTGCAAGGAGATTATTATTATTATTATTATTATTATTATTATTATTATTATTATTATTATTATAATAAAATGTGTTAAGGAAAATCAACTTAGAAAGCAGAAACAATGAATAAGATATTAGATTATAATATTATGGTAAATCACACGTCAACATTGTAACGAATATTTGATGAATTTCATTTTGAGCGCTAAGAGCATTTATGTTCCAGAGTAATAAATTGTTTCTACCTGCTAAAGAGATCCTTAAGTTCTTGCTCCGAAGAAAACTGGCCCAGATTTGCCACAAACAGCGTTGAACATGGCGCGTTATGTTGCAGTCCAACAGGAGAAGCACAACTACCCGTATTTAAAGGTGACCCGATTAACGGGTTGCCCGCTATATGAGCCTGTGACATGGGTGTGAAGGGAGCCGCTGGGAGACCGACCTGATGATGTGCTACCATAGCAGGGTGGACCTGAAATACAGAGAGTATATACACCGAGTAAAGTTAGGATCCCATTTATGCAGTTCAGGTTGCGATAGTGGTATGCGTTTGAGTGAAATTGGATTCGTATGTGGGCGGCTGCGTGATTCCATACGTGGTATGTTGGATGATGATCAGTCTTTTTGCTTGAAACCACTTCTTTCCTATCCGATACTATCCGATTTGACGGATGAATAGAAACATGGTCCGATCAAGCCACAAGACAATAACTTCAATTGGCAATTAACTCTAGACATTCTAAATATTTTGAAAACAATTTGACTGATAGCCAACAAACGCCAATAACTTTCAAATTGTTTTCAAAATATTTAGCAGGTTCAAAGATATAACTCCTGAAATGTTGTCTGCAAAAACTCAGCAGTATAATGCACATAAGGTCCGATGACACATCGCTACCGCGCATATGGACTCATCCCAATGTAACTCAATATGTTTGATCTGCCTGATGGAAACATACTTTAAGAAAGAATCATTCATTTCTTCTAACACGATATTACAACTGATTTCTAGTTTCATCCTGCATGTATGTAAATATTCAGGGTCAGGATTGAGTCAGAACCTGCGGAAATTTAATAGTTAGGTCTGCCATAACTGTCCCTTGGCAGTGCTCTTGACGCATGACCAATTGTCCATTTGCCAGTAAAGAGAAGACTTTTTTATTTACCACTGCAAGGAGTGGCTAGATATTTTCAGCAAATACTGAATTACTGAGCCAGTCATTCCTGTGGTAAATTTCAAAAAACGATTTCTTTGGTTAATCCTTAAATCAATATTTCTGAAGACCACTTGCCCGGAAAGCTATCTTTGGCTATACACGACGATTTGATGAATAAAATAGGCAGGTCTGTAATGAATTAACCCCCATATCTCATTAACCCCCATATCTCATTAACCTCCATATCTCATTAACTCCATATCTCATTAACCTCCATATCTCATCTACCACATGTCTCATTAACCTCTATATCTCATTAATCTCCATATCTCATTAATCTCCATATCTCATTAACCTCCATATCTCATTAACTCCATATCTCATTAACCTCCATATCTCATTAACTCCATGTCTCATTAACCTCCATATCTCATTAACCCCCATATCTCATTAACCTCCATATCTCATTAACTCCATATCTTATTAACCTCCATATCTCATTAACCTCCATATCTCATTAACCTCCATATCTCATTAACCTCCATATCTCATTAACCTCCATATCTCATTAACCTCCATATCTCATTAACCTCCATATCTCATTAACCCCCATATCTCATTAACCTCCATATCTCATTAACCTCCATATCTCATTAACCTCCATATCTCATTAACTCCATATCTCATTAACCTCCATATCTCATCAACCTCCATGTCTCATTAACTCCATATCTCATCTACCCCGTCTCATTAACTCCATATCTCATTAACCTCCATATCTCATTAACCTCCATATCTCATTAACCTCCATATCTCATCTACCCCCATGTCTCATTAACTCCATATCTCATCTACCCCCATGTCTCATTAACTCCATATCACATTAACCTCCATATCTCATTAACCTCCATATCTCATTAACCTCCATATCTCATCTACCCCCATGTCTCATTAACTCCATATCACATTAACCTCCATATCTCTAACTCCATATCTCATTAACCTCCATATCTCATCTACCCCCATGTCTCATTAACTCCATATCTCATTAACCTCCATATCTCATTAACCTCCATGTCTCATTAACTCCATATCACATTAACCTCCATATCTCATTAACCTCCATATCTCATTAACCTCCATATCTCATCTACCCCCATGTCTCATTAACTCCATATCACATTAACCTCCATATCTCATCTACCCCCATGTCTCATTAACTCCATATCTCATTAACCTCCATATCTCATTAACCTCCATATCTCATTAACCTCCATATCTCATCTACCCCCATGTCTCATTAACTCCATATCACATTAACCTCCATGTCTCATTAACTCCATATCTCATTTACCCCCATGTCTCATTAACTCCATATCTCATTAACCTCCATATCTCATCTACCCCCATGTCTCATTAACTCCATATCACATTAACCTCCATATCTCATCAACCCCATGTCTCATTAACCCCGTATCTCATTAACCCGATATCTCATCAACCCCATGTTTCATTAAGCCCATGTCTCATTAAGCCCATGTCTCATTAACCCCATATCTCATCAACTCCATATCTCATTAACCTCCATATCTCATTAACCCCATATCTCATCAACCCCATATCTCATTAACCCCGTATCTCATTAACCCCATATCTCATTAACCCCATATCTCATCAACTCCATATCTCATTAACCTCCATATCTCATTAACCCCATACCTCATCAACCCCATATCTCATCAACCACATATCCCATTAACCCCATATCTCATTAACCCCATATCTCATCAACACCATATCTCATTAAGCCCATATCTCATTAACCCCATATCTCATTAACCCCATATCTCATCAGCTCCATATCTCATTAACCTCCATATCTCATTAACCCCATACCTCATCAACCCCATATCTCATCAACCACATATCCCATTAACCCCATATCTCATTAACCCCATATCTCATCAACACCATATCTCATTAAGCCCATATCTCATTAACCCCATACCTCATCAACTCCATATCTCGTTATCCTGACATCTCATTAACCCCATGTCTCATTAACCCCATATCTCATTAACCCCATATCTCATCAACTCCATATCTCATCAACTCCATATCTCATTAATCCCATATCTCATTAACCCCCATATCTCATTAACCCCGTATCTCATTAACCCCATGTCTCATTAACCCCGTATCTCATTAACCCCATATCTCATTAACCCCATATCTCATCAACTCCATATCTCTTCAACACCATATCTCATTAACCCCATATCCCATTAACCCCATATCTCATTAACCCCATATCTCATCAACACCATATCTCATTAAGCCCATGTCTCATTAACCCCGTATCTCATTAACCCCATGCCTCATTAACCTCCATATCCCATTAACCCCATATCTCATTAACCCCATATCTCATTAACCCCATATCTCATCAACTCCATATCTCATCAACCCCATATCTCATCAACCCCATATCCCATATCTCATCAACCCCATATCTCATCAACCCCATATCTCATTAACCCCATATCTCATCAACCCCATGTCTCATTAACCCCGTATCCCATATCTCATCAACACCATATCTCATCAACACCATATCTCATTAACCCCATATCTCATCAACCCCATGTCTCATTAACCCCGTATCTCATTAACCCCATATCTCATTAACCCCATATCTCATCAACTCCATATCTCATCAACCCCATATCCCATTAACCCCATATCCCATATCTCATCAACACCATATCTCATCAACACCATATCTCATTAAGCCCATATCTCATTAAGCCCATATCTCATCAACCCCATATCTCATCAACTCCATATCTCATCAACACCATGTCTCATTAACCCCATATCTCATTAACCCCATATCTCATCAACTCCATATCTCATCAACCCCATATCTCATCAACCCCATATCCCATTTCTCATCAACCCCATATCTCATCAACCCCATATCTCATTAACCCCATATCTCATCAACACCATATCTCATTAACCCCATATCTCATTAACCCCATATCTCATCAACCCCATATCCCATTAACCCCATATCTCATTAACCCCATATCTCATCAAACTCGTATCTCATTAACCTCCATATCCCATCAACCCCAGATCCCATTAACCCCATATCTCATTAACCCCATATCTCATCAACACCATATCTCATTAAGCCCATATCTCATTAAGCCCATATCTCATCAACCCCATATCTCATCAACTCCATATCTCATTAACCACATATCTCATTAACCACATATCTCATCAACCCCATGTCTCATTAACCCCGTATCTCATCAACCCCATGTCTCATTAACCTCCATATCCCATTAACCCCATATCTCATTAACCCCATATCTCATTAACCCCATATCTCATCAACTCCATATCTCATCAACCCCATATCTCATCAACCCCATATCCCATTAACCCCATATCTCATTAACACCATATCTCATCAAACCCATATCTCATTAAACCCATATCTCATCAACACCATATCTCATTAACCCCATATCTCATCAACCCCATATCTCATCAACCTCATATCTCATCAACACCATATCTCATTAACCTCCATATCCCATCAACCCCATATCCCATTAACCCCATATCTCATTAACCCCATATCTCATCAAACCCATATCTCATCAACCCCATATCTCATTAACCCCATATCTCATCAACACCATATCTCATCAAGCACATATCTCATCAACCCCATATCTCATCAACCCCATATCTCATTAACCCCATATCTCATCAAGCACATATCTCATCAACCCCATATCTCATCAACCCCATATCTCATTAACCCCATATCTCATTAACCCATATCTCATCAACACCATATCTCATCAACACAATATCCCATCAACCCCATATCCCATTAACCCCATATCTCATCAACCCCATATCTCATTAACCCCATATCTCAGCAACACCATATCTCATTAACCTCCATATCCCATCAACCCCATATCCCATTAACCCCATATCTCATTAACCCCATATCTCATCAACCCCATATCTCATTAACCCCATATCTCATCAACACCATATTTCATTAACCCCATATCTCATCAACCCCATATCCCATTAACCCATATTCCATTAACCCCATATCTCATCAACCCCATATCTCATCAACCCCATATCTCATTAACCCCATATCTCATCAACACCATATCTCATTAACCCCATATCTCATCAACCCCATATCTCATCAACCCCATATCTCATTAACCCCATATCTCATCAACACCATATCTCATTAACCTCCATATCCCATCAACACCATATCTCATCAACCCCATATCTCATCAACCCCATATCTCATCAACCCCATATCTCATTAACCCCATATCTCATCAACACCATATCTCAGTAACCTCCATATCCCATCAACCCCCATATCTCATTAACCCCATATCTCATTAACCCCATATCTCATTAACCCCATATCTCATTAACCCCATATCCCATTAACCCCATATCTCATTAACCCCATATCTCATCAACACCATATCTCATTAAGCCCATATCTCATTAAGCCCATATCTCATCAACTCCATATCTCATCAACCCCATGTCTCATTAACCCTGTATCTCATTAACCCCATGTCTCATTAACCTCCATATCCCATTAACTCCATATCTCATTAACCCCATATCTCATTAACCCCATATCTCATCAACTCCATATCTCATCAACCCCATATCTCATCAACCCCATATCCCATTAACCCCATATCTCATTAACCCCATATCTCATCAAACCCATATCTCATTAACCCCATATCTCATCAACACCATATCTCATTAACTCCATATCTCATCAACCACATATCTCATCAACCTCATGTCTCATCAACACCATATCACATTAACCTCCATATCCCATCAACCCCATATCCCATTAACCCCATATCCCATTAACCCCATATCTCATCAAACCCATATCTCATCAACCCCATATCTCATTAACCCCATATCTCATCAACACCATATCTCATTAAGCCCATATCTCATTAACCCCATATCTCATCAACACCATATCTCATTAAGCCCATGTCTCATTAACCCCGTATCTCATTAACCCCATGCCTCATTAACCTCCATATCCCATTAACCCCATATCTCATTAACCCCATATCTCATTAACCCCATATCTCATCAACTCCATATCTCATCAACCCCACATCTCATCAACCCCATATCTCATCAACCCCATATCTCATCAACCCCATATCTCATTAACCCCATATCTCATCAACACCATATCTCATCAACACCATCTCTCATTAACCCCATATCTCATCAACCCCATGGCTCATTAACCCCGTATCTCATTAACCCCATATCTCATTAACCCCATATCTCATCAACTCCATATCTCATCAACACCATATCTCATTAACCCCATATCCCATTAACCCCATATCTCATTAACCCCATATCTCATCAACACCATATCTCATCAACACCATATCTCATTAAGCCCATATCTCATTAAGCCCATATCTCATCAACCCCATATCTCATCAACTCCATATCTCATTAACCCCATATCTCATCAACCCATATCCCATTAACCCCATATCTCATTAACCCCATATCTCATCAAACTCGTATCTCATTAACCTCCATATCCCATCAACCCCATATCCCATTAACCCCATATCTCATTAACCCCATATCTCATCAAACCCATATCTCATCAAACCCATATCTCATCAAACCCATATCTCATTAACCCCATATCTCATCAACACCATATCTCATTAACCCCATATCTCATTAACCCATATCTCATCAACACCATATCTCATCAACACCATATCTCATCAACACCATATCCCATCAACCCCATATCCCATTAACCCCATATCTCATCAACCCCATATCTCATTAACCCCATATCTCATCAACACCATATCTCATTAACCTCCATATCCCATCAAACCCATATCCCATTAACCCCATATCTCATTAAACCCATATCTCATCAACACCATATCTCATTAACCCCATATCTCATTAACCCCATATCTCATTAACCCCATATCTCATCAACCCCATATCTCATCAACACCATATCTCATTAACCCCATATCTCATTAACCCCAGATCCCATTAACCCCATATCTCATTAACCCCATATCTCATCAACACCATATCTCATTAAGCCCATATCTCATTAAGCCCATATCTCATCAACCCCATATCTCATCAACTCCATATCTCATTAACCACATATCTCATTAACCACATATCTCATCAACCCCATGTCTCATCAACCCCATGTCTCATTAACCTCCATATCCCATTAACCCCATATCTCATTAACCCCATATCTCATTAACCCCATATCTCATTAAACCCATATCTCATCAACACCATATCTCATTAACCCCATATCTCATCAACCCCATATCTCATTAACCCCATATCTCATTAACCCCATATCTCATCAACTCCATATCTCATTAACCCCATATCTCATTAACCCATATCTCATCAACACCATATCTCATCAACACCATATCTCATTAACCCATATCTCATCAACACCATATCTCATCAACACCATATCTCATTAACCCCATATCTCATTAACCCCATATCTCATCAACACCATATCTCATTAACCCCATATCTCATTAACCCATATCTCATCAACACCATATCTCATCAACACCATATCTCATCAACCCCATATCTCATTAACCCCAGATCCCATTAACCCCATATCTCATTAACCCCATATCTCATCAACACCATATCTCATTAAGCCCATATCTCATTAAGCCCATATCTCATCAACCCCATATCTCATCAACTCCATATCTCATTAACCACATATCTCATTAACCACATATCTCATCAACCCCATGTCTCATTAACCCCGTATCTCATCAACCCCATGTCTCATTAACCTCCATATCCCATTAACCCCATATCTCATTAACCCCATATCTCATTAACCCCATATCTCATCAACTCCATATCTCATCAACCCCATATCTCATCAACCCCATATCCCATTAACCCCATATCTCATTAACCCCATATCTCATCAAACCCATATCTCATCAACCCCATATCTCATTAAACCCATATCTCATCAACCCCATATCTCATTAACCCCATATCTCATCAACCCCATATCTCATCAACTTCATATCTCATCAACACCATATCTCATTAACCTCCATATCCCATCAACCCCATATCCCATTAACCCCATATCTCATTAACCCCATATCTCATCAAACCCATATCTCATCAACCCCATATCTCATTAACCCCATATCTCATCAACACCATATCTCATCAAGCACATATCTCATCAACCCCATATCTCATTAACCCCATATCTCATCAAGCACATATCTCATCAACCCCATATCTCATCAACCCCATATCTCATCAACCCCATATCTCATTAACCCCATATCTCATTAACCCATATCTCATCAACACCATATCTCATCAACACAATATCCCATCAACCCTATATCCCATTAACCCCATATCTCATCAACCCCATATCTCATTAACCCCATATCTCAGCAACACCATATCTCATTAACCTCCATATCCCATCAACCCCATATCCCATTAACCCCATATCTCATTAACCCCATATCTCATCAACCCCATATCTCATTAACCCCATATCTCATCAACACCATATTTCATTAACCCCATATCTCATCAACCCCATATCCCATATTCCATTAACCCCATATCTCATCAACCCCATATCTCATCAACCCCATATCTCATCAACCCCATATCTCATTAACCCCATATCTCATCAACACCATATCTCATTAACCCCATATCTCATCAACACCATATCTCATCAACCCCATATCTCATCAACCCCATATCTCATCAACACCATATTTCATTAACCCCATATCTCATCAACCCCATATCCCATATTCCATTAACCCCATATCTCATCAACACCATATCTCATCAACCCCATATCTCATCAACCCCATATCTCATCAACCCCATATCTCATTAACCCCATATCTCATCAACACCATATCTCATTAACCTCCATATCCCATCAACACCATATCTCTTTAACCCCATATCTCATCAACCCCATATCTCATTAACCCCATATCTCATCAACACCATATCTCAGTAACCTCCATATCCCATCAACCCCATATCTCATTAACCCCATATCTCATTAACCCCATATCTCATTAACCCCATATCTCATTAACCCCTTATCCCATTAACCCCATATCTCATTAACCCCATATCTCATCAACACCATATCTCATTAAGCCCATATCTCATTAAGCCCATATCTCATCAACTCCATATCTCATTAACCACATATCTCATCAACCCCATGTCTCATTAACCCTGTATCTCATTAACCCCATATCTCATCAACCTCATGTCTCATCAACACCATATCACATTAACCTCCATATCCCATCAACCCCATATCCCATTAACCCCATATCCCATTAACCCCATATCTCATCAAACCCATATCTCATCAACCCCATATCTCATTAACCCCATATCTCATCAACACCATATCTCATTAACCCCATATCTCATTAACACCATATCTCATCAACACCATATCCCATCAACCCCGTATCCCATTAACCCCATATCTCATCAACCCCATATCTCATTAACCCCATATCTCATCAACACCATATCTCATTAACCTCCATATCCCATCAACCCCATATCCCATTAACCCCATATCTCATTAACCCCATATCTCATCAAACCCATATCTCATCAACCCCATATCTCATTAACCCCATATCTCATCAACACCATATCTCATTAACCCCATATCTCATCAACCCCATATCTCATCAACCCCATATCTCATTAACCCCATATCTCATCAGCACCATATCTCATTAACCCCATATCTCATCAACCCCATATCTCATTAACCCATATCCCATTAACCCCATATCTCATCAACCCCATATCTCATTAACCCCATATCTCATCAACACCACATCTCATTAACCCCATATCTCATCAACCCCATATCTCATCAACCTCATATCTCATTAACCTCCATATCTCATCAACCCCATGTCTCATTAACCTCCATATCTCATTAACCCCATATATCATCAAACCCATATCTCATTAACCTCCATATCCCATCAACCCATATCTCATCAAACCCATATCTCATTAACCCCATATCTCATCAACACCATATCTCATTAACCCCATATCTCATCAACCCCATGTCTCATTAACCCTGTATCTCATTAACCCCATATCTCATCAACCTCATGTCTCATCAACACCATATCACATTAACCTCCATATCCCATCAACCCCATATCCCATTAACCCCATATCCCATTAACCCCATATCTCATCAAACCCATATCTCATCAACCCCATATCTCATTAACCCCATATCTCATCAACACCATATCTCATTAACCCCATATCTCATTAACACCATATCTCATCAACACCATATCCCATCAACCCCGTATCCCATTAACCCCATATCTCATCAACCCCATATCTCATTAACCCCATATCTCATCAACACCATATCTCATTAACCTCCATATCCCATCAACCCCATATCCCATTAACCCCATATCTCATTAACCCCATATCTCATCAAACCCATATCTCATCAACCCCATATCTCATTAACCCCATATCTCATCAACACCATATCTCATTAACCCCATATCTCATCAACCCCATATCTCATCAACCCCATATCTCATTAACCCCATATCTCATCAGCACCATATCTCATTAACCCCATATCTCATCAACCCCATATCTCATTAACCCATATCCCATTAACCCCATATCTCATCAACCCCATATCTCATTAACCCCATATCTCATCAACACCACATCTCATTAACCCCATATCTCATCAACCCCATATCTCATCAACCTCATATCTCATTAACCTCCATATCTCATCAACCCCATGTCTCATTAACCTCCATATCTCATTAACCCCATATATCATCAAACCCATATCTCATTAACCTCCATATCCCATCAACCCATATCTCATCAAACCCATATCTCATTAACCCCATATCTCATCAACACCATATCTCATTAACCCCATATCTCATCAACCCCATATCTCATTAACCTCCATATCTCATCAACCCCATGTCTCATTAACCTCCATATCTCATTAACCCCATATCTCATCAACTCCATATCTCATCAACCCCATATCTCATCAACCCCATATCCCATTAACCCCATATCTCATTAACCCCATATCTCATCAAACCCATATCTCATCAACCCCATATCTCATTAACCCCATATCTCATCAACACCATATCTCATTAACCCCATATCTCATCAACCACATATCTCATCAACCTCATGTCTCATCAACACCATATCACATTAACCTCCATATCCCATCAACCCCATATCCCATTAACCCCATATCCCATTAACCCCATATCTCATCAAACCCATATCTCATCAACCCCATATCTCATTAACCCCATATCTCATCAACACCATATCTCATTAACCCCATATCTCATTAACCCCATATCTCATCAACACCATATCCCATCAACCCCATATCCCATTAACCCCATATCTCATCAACCCCATATCTCATTAACCCCATATCTCATCAACACCATATCTCATTAACCTCCATATCCCATCAACCCCATATCCCATTAACCCCATATCTCATTAACCCCATATCTCATCAAACCCATATCTCATCAACCCCATATCTCATTAACCCCATATCTCATCAACACCATATCTCATTAACCCCATATCTCATCAACCCCATATCTCATCAACCCCATATCTCATTAACCCCATATCTCATCAGCACCATATCTCATTAACCCCATATCTCATCAACCCCATATCTCATTAACCCATATCCCATTAACCCCATATCTCATCAACCCCATATCTCATTAACCCCATATCTCATCAACACCATATCCCATCAACCCCATATCCCATCAACCCCATATCCCATTAACCCCATATCTCATCAACCCCATATCTCATTAACCCCATATCTCATCAACACCATATCTCATCAACCCCATATCTCATTAACCCCATATCTCATCAACACCATATCCCATCAACCCCATATCCCATCAACCCCATATCCCATTAACCCCATATCTCATCAACCCCATATCTCATTAACCCCATATCTCATCAACACCATATCTCATTAACCTCCATATCCCATAAACCCCATATCCCATTAACCCCATATCTCATTAACCCCATATCTCATCAAACCCATATCTCATCAACCCCATATCTCATTAACCCCATATCTCATCAACACCATATCTCATTAACCCCATATCTCATCAACCCCATATCTCATCAACCCCATATCTCATTAACCCCATATCTCATCAACCCCATATCTCATCAACCCCATATCTCATCAACTCCATATCTCATCAACACCACATCTCATTAACCCCATATCTCATCAACCCCATATCTCATCAACCCCATATCTCATTAACCCCATATCTCATTAACCCCTTATCCCATTAACCCCATATCTCATTAACCCCATATCTCATCAACACCATATCTCATTAAGCCCATATCTCATTAAGCCCATATCTCATCAACTCCATATCTCATTAACCACATATCTCATCAACCCCATGTCTCATTAACCCTGTATCTCATTAACCCCATATCTCATCAACCTCATGTCTCATCAACACCATATCACATTAACCTCCATATCCCATCAACCCCATATCCCATTAACCCCATATCCCATTAACCCCATATCTCATCAAACCCATATCTCATCAACCCCATATCTCATTAACCCCATATCTCATCAACACCATATCTCATTAACCCCATATCTCATTAACACCATATCTCATCAACACCATATCCCATCAACCCCGTATCCCATTAACCCCATATCTCATCAACCCCATATCTCATTAACCCCATATCTCATCAACACCATATCTCATTAACCTCCATATCCCATCAACCCCATATCCCATTAACCCCATATCTCATTAACCCCATATCTCATCAAACCCATATCTCATCAACCCCATATCTCATTAACCCCATATCTCATCAACACCATATCTCATTAACCCCATATCTCATCAACCCCATATCTCATCAACCCCATATCTCATTAACCCCATATCTCATCAGCACCATATCTCATTAACCCCATATCTCATCAACCCCATATCTCATTAACCCATATCCCATTAACCCCATATCTCATCAACCCCATATCTCATTAACCCCATATCTCATCAACACCACATCTCATTAACCCCATATCTCATCAACCCCATATCTCATCAACCTCATATCTCATTAACCTCCATATCTCATCAACCCCATGTCTCATTAACCTCCATATCTCATTAACCCCATATATCATCAAACCCATATCTCATTAACCTCCATATCCCATCAACCCATATCTCATCAAACCCATATCTCATTAACCCCATATCCCATTAACCCCATATCTCATCAACCCCATATCTCATTAACCCCATATCTCATCAACACCATATCTCATTAACCCCATATCTCATCAACCCCATATCTCATCAACACCATATCCCATCAACCCCATATCCCATTAACCCCATATCTCATTAACCCCATATCTCATTAACCCCATATCTCATCAACACCATATCTCATTAACCTCCATATCCCATCAACCCCATATCCCATTAACCCCATATCTCATTAACCCCATATCTCATTAACCCCATATCTCATTAACCCCATATCTCATTAACCCCATATCTCATCAACACCATATCTCATTAACCCCATATCTCATCAACCCCATATCTCATCAACCCCATATCTCATTAACCCCATATCTCATTAACCCCATATCTCATCAACCCCATATCTCATTAACCCCATATCTCATCAACACCATATCTCATTAACCCCATATCTCATCAACCCCATATCTCATTAACCCCATATCTCATTAACCCCATATCTCATCAGCACCATATCTCATTAACCCCATATCTCATCAACCCCATATCTCATTAACCCATATCCCATTAACCCCATATCTCATCAACCCCATATCTCATCAACTCCATATCTCATCAACACCACATCTCATTAACCCCATATCTCATCAACCCCATATCTCATCAACCTCATATCTCATTAACCTCCATATCTCATCAACCCCATGTCTCATTAACCTCCATATCTCATTAACCCCATATATCATCAAACCCATATCTCATTAACCTCCATATCCCATCAACCCATATCTCATCAAACCCATATCTCATTAACCCCATATCTCATCAACACCATATCTCATTAACCCCATATCTCATCAACCCCATATCTCATTAACCTCCATATCTCATCAACCCCATGTCTCATTAACCTCCATATCTCATTAACCCCATATCTCATCAACCCCATATCTCATCAACCCCATATCTCATCAACCCCATATCTCATCAACCCCATATCTCATTAACCTCCATATCTCATCAACCCCATGTCTCATTAACCTCCATATCTCATTAACCCCATATCTCATCAAACCCATATCTCATTAACCTCCATATCCCATCAACCCCATATCTGATCAAACCCATATCTCATTAACCCCATATCTCATCAACACCATATCTCATTAACCCCATATCTCATCAACCCCATATCTCATTAACCTCCATATCTCATCAAAACCATGTCTCATTAACCCCATATCTCATCAACCACATATCTCATCAACCACATATCTGATCAACCCCATATCTCATTAACCCCATATCCCATTAACCCCATATCTCATTAACCCCATATCTCATCAATCCCATATCTTATCAACCCCATATCTCATTAACCCCATATCTCATCAACCCCATATCTCATTAACCCCATATCTCATTAACCCCATATCTCATTAATCCGATATCTCATCAACCCCATATCTCATTAACCCCATATCTCATTAACCCCATATCTCATTAACCCTATATCTCATCAACCCCATATCTCATCAACCCCATATCTCATCAACCCCATATCTCATCAAACCCATACCTCATCAACCCCATATCTCATCAACCCATATCCCATTAACACACGCCATTCCCACCCACCCACCCCCCCCCATCCCATATCTGATTTTAAAGGAAACTATACAGGCAAATTTTCATTTTGAAAACAATTTCAGTGGTAATGGCTTCCAGTCAAATTAATTTTAAAATATTCAACAGAATACATCTTAAATCATAAACAATTTACAGTGTGATCCAGTGAAAATAAAATATTAATGGAGGGCTCCAATCTGTCACTCAATAATAACATCATGATCAATTATGTCACTAGTTAGGTGTTAGTCACAATTATAATCACATATTATAACTCCATCATGACGTTCGAAAATATGTCAAGTGTACAAATTGTATGACTTTGATGGATTTACAATTAAATAAACATTCTACACCAACAGACCGAATTCGAATTAGCTTCGAAATATTCAACAGTTTACCTGTATAATTACGTTGAAGTTTACCTGTATAATTACGTTGAAGTTTACCTGTATAATTATGTTGAAGTTTACCTGTATAATTACGTTGAAGTTTACCTGTATAATTACGTTGAAGTTTACCTGTATAATTACATTGAAGTTTACCTGTATAATTACGTTGAAGTTTACCTGTATAATTACGTTGAAGTTTACCTGTATAATTACGTTGAAGTTTACCTGTATAATTACGTTGAAGTTTACCTGTATAATTACGTTGAAAAGGGCTTCTGGGAATTCAAGGACCAGAGTATATAAACTGAGCAAAAAAGTGGGCGGAGTTAGACTAGGAGTAGGCGGGGCATAGCTAGAAATGGATCTCTATATTTCAAAGTCAGACAGTAACAAGTTTCAGTCAATCTGCCTGGGTTTATATTGACCAGATATGGTTACCTTGGAGTTTACAAAATAAGCTGTGAAGAAAAATACTATTCTGCTAGGCGTGTTATAATTTTATGGGTGTGGTGTGCGCCGAAAAATCTGCAAAGCAAAACTAGAACTTACGGCTTTCTGCGGCACTTGAATAGCTGCCATGGAAATTGGAGTGGCGGGTATGGCCATTCCCGCTGGATGTGCAACCATCATTGGATTGAGCTGTTGTATAAACAGGAAAATAAATATTGAATCCAGTTTAACGATCAATCAAATGTCGTCATAATCAACAACGTTCCGTGTAAGATGACTTCTTCATAATCAACAGCGCCATGAATGATGTGATTTAGTCTGTCATAAATGCTTAATAGCCAGTCAAGTCGTACGAATTGTATGTCTTTACTATTTAATAAACATTCTGTTGAATATTTTGAAACTAATTTGACTTGGTGCTGTTGCTGCCAGAGCAACAGCACACAGCTAAATTAGTTTCAAAATATTCAACAGCTTACCTGTATTGTTTCCTGGAATTTGAGATTCAGGGAGTGCAGGAATTGATCGATCCCAGCATAGGTAAAGCGTGGGTGGAGATTAGCTAGAGATAGGCGGGGCATAGGTAAAACTGGATTACTCCATTCAAACGTATTTGTCCAAAAGGTGCCATGTCACAAAGAGGCTGTCTAGACAGATGCTTGTATTTTGTGACCACCTGTCTTTATTGACCACCTGTTATTAGTGACCACTCATAACCAGGCACATTTTTTAATTACTGGCAATCATCACTAGGGACCATCTGTATTTAGTGTATGTATGCCCCCCTGTCATTAGCGACCACCTGTCTTTAGTGAACATGACCAATGGTCATTTATTACATCACCACATGTATTTAAGGAGCACTCATCACTAGTGATTACCTGTCATGAGTGACCCTCTACCTTTAGTGTCCACCCACTAGGCGTGACCACCTGGATTTAGTGACCACCTGGCTTTAGTGGCCACCTGGCTTTAGTGACCATCTACCTTTAGTGAAACCCCCCCCCATCATGAGTGACCACCTGTCTTTCATGACCACATATTTTAAGTGACCATTCACTTTTCATGACCATTCATAACTAGTGACCAACGGTCATTAGTGCCTAATCTTAAGATGGCTTTTATAGACAGGTTAGAATGACCAGTGCTCTATGCTGAGTGAGAGATTAACTAGGTTTATGCCGAGTCATCAGATTAAATTATTCTTAACCCTTAAAACAACAAAATCCCTCATAAAATTAATTCTTTATGAAATAAAGCATATTCTATTGAGTATTTTGACTGGAAGCCACTTCTGAACAAGGCAGAAATAGCTTCCAGTCATAGCAATCACAAAATACTCAACACCTTTGCAGCTTGCTCGCCTTGTAATGGAGATGCAGGCAATTTATCAGTGAAAGGTTTAATCCATTAACACTCACGAAGGCAATGGTCTTGGAAAATGGCGAATTTCAGGAGAGAGACTATTTTTGAAACTTTACCACTGAAATGAGAGGCTCGATATCTAGAGCCAATCATTTCAATGGTAAAGATTCTAAAATAATCTCTTCCGCAAACAGACACCTATGATAAAATTGAAATGGCTTTGAGGAATTAAAAATTTAATAAACATTCTTTTGAATATTTTGACACTAATTTGATTAGGAGCTGTTGCACATCAAATTAGTGTCAAAATATTCAACTCTTCTCGATTCCAAAACACATAAAAGTGGGTAAAGCTTAACGAGAAATATGAGCGGGTTATAGCAAGAAATGGGTGGGGCATAGCTAGAAATGGGTGGGTCATAGCTAGAAATGGGTGGGGCATAGCTAGAAATGGTGGGTTATAGCTAGAAATGGGTGGGGCATAGCTAGAAATGGGTGGGTCATAGCTAGAAATGGGTGGGGCATAGCTAGAAATGGGTGGGGCATAGCTAGAAATGGTTGGGGCATAGCTAGAAATGGTTGGGGCATAGCTAGAAATGGACAGGACATAGCTGGAAATGGACAGGACATAGCTGGAAATGGATGGGGAATAGCTGGAAATGGATGGGCCATAGCTAGAAATGGGTGGGGTATAGCTAGAAATGGATGGCCATAGCTAGAAATGGGTGGGGTATAGCTAGAAATCGGCATGGCATAGCTAGAAATGGGTGGGGCATAGCTAGAAATGGGTGGGGCATAGCTAGAAATGGGTGGGTCATAGCTAGAAATGGGTGGAGCATAGCTGGAAATGGGTGGGGCATAGCTAGAAATTGGTGGGGTATAGCTAGAAATGGGTGGGGTATAGCTAGAAATGGGCGGGCATAGCTAGCAATGGACAGGACATAGCTGGAAATGGACAGGATATAGCTAGAAATGGATGGGCCATAGCTTGAAATGGGCGTGGCATAGCTAGAAATGGGCGTGGCTTAGCTAGAAATCGGCAGGCATAGCTAAAAATGGGCGGGGCATAGCTAGAAATTGGTGGGTATAGCTAGAAAGGGGCATGGCATAGCTAGAAATGGGTGGGGCATAGCTAGAAGTGGGTGGGGCATAGCTAGAAATGGGCGGGGCATAGCTAGAAATGGGCGGGGCATAGCTAGAAATGGGCGGGCATAGCTAAAAATGGATCTCTATATTCCACCTTGTGTGATGATCTTCTGATAGTGCTAACGAAAATTTATTAAAATTTAAAGAAAATATTATTTTAGGCAAAATTAATTTAAAATAAATTATATGCCGAGTGTTTGTGCTATCAGTGAATGAATTCTGCAAATGTACACTAAATATAAACTACAATTTCAAAGAAATCTAAATGCAAATTAATATATTGTGATGCCGATTTCTATAAAAATCAATGCTGTGCATTTTCCATCTGTCTACAAATACATGTGATTTGGCATTGAATTTAATGTTGATGAATTTAAATATGTAAATCAGATGTAATTATTAATTTATTATATGGCATGCTTGAAATTCAATACATGAATACCAAAATGATTTTTAGATCTGGAATGCATCTCTAAAGGGTAATCATGTTCTTGTTGTTGTGGACATTTTGTTTCTTTCTTCTATTCCTCATTCAATTCTCATCCAATCTCCCTGAAACTTCACACACCTTACAATTCTAGGGATAAATTCTGGCATCAGTACGGAGCCCGATTTTCGACTCAGTTTGCCCTACTAGATTCTAGAAAGTTAACTGTTATTGAAGAACAGGTATTGATATAACATGAGGGGGACATTTATAGGTAACTAGGACAGGAGGCGGTTGTTGATGGATCTAGGCCTGTGCTAGGCTGCAGTATTTTGCGTGCCTAGCCGACATCTTAAGATGTGAATAATGGCACCATTTTAACAAAGAGGAATGATGGACAGATGGATGCGGAGTGATAGACTGATGAACAAGGAATGACAAACCATTGGATGGGGGATGGCAGACAGATGGACCCAGAATGACAACCATATGGAAATGATGGACAGATGGAAGAGGAATGACGGACAGACAGAAGAGGAATGACGGACAGGAAATGATGCACAGGGCAGGGAATGACAGACAGATAGATGCTGGACAGATGGATGGGGAATTGTGGGCAGGTGGACCTGGGTATGACAGACAAATGGATAGATATGATGGACAGATGGATGGGGAATGGACAGATGGATGGAAGGGGAATGACGGACAAGTGGAAGGGGAATGATGGATGGATGGATAGGGAATGAAAGACAGATGGACATGGAATGAGGGACAAGTCAAAGGGGAATGATGGATGGATGGACAGGGAATGATGGACTGATGAGCAGGGAATGCCAGACAGATGGGTAGGGAATGATGGATGAATGGACCGGGAATGACGGACAGATAGACAGGGAATGATGGATGGATGGAAGGGGAATGATGGACAGATGGAAGGGGAATGGTGGATGGATGGACACGGAATGATGGACAGGGAATGATGGATGGATGGAACGGGAATGATGGACAGATAGACAGGGAATGAGGGACATATGGAAGGGGAATGGACAGATGGATAGGGAATGATGGACAGGGAATAACGGACAGATGGGGGAATGACTGACTGAGGGACAGGGAATGACTGACAGATGGATGGGGCAGGATGGGCAGATGAACGGTGAATGACACATGGATGGACGGGGAATGATGGTCAGATGGATGGGAATAATGTGCATGGGGAATGACAGTCAGATGGATGGGAATGATGGACAGATGGACAGGGAATGATGGATTGAGGGATGAGGAATGATGGATCGATAGACAGGGAATGACATACAGATGGACAGGGAATGACGGACAGATGGACGTGCCAATTGACGGGGAGTGAGGGACAGAGAATAACTGATGGAGGGATGGGGAATGATGAACAGACTGATGGAGAGATGGACAGGGAATGACAGACAGATGGATGGGAATCATGACTGGGCAATGACAGACAGATAGATGGTGAATGACAGACGCATGGACGGGGAATGACCGAGTGATGGGCAGTAGATGACGGACAGACGGATAGGGAATGATGGACACATGGATGGAGAATGATGGACAGCTGGATGAGGAATCAGGTGGACAGATGGGTGTGGAATGATGGACTGACAGACGGTGAATGATGGACAGATGGACACTGAATGATGGATAGATTGGCAGGGAATGATGGACAGAGAGATGGTTGAATGGAATATTGCTAACTTCGGTGGAGTTGCTGAGCTAAATGTAATTTGGCAAAATGGTGGCAAACTGACTTCTTCAGAGATACAATCAAAACCAGTTTGTTTCTGAGAAACTAATGTTTGTCAATATATTGTTATGACAGCTCAATCCACTTATCCAGCAAAACCTCTGCAAATGATATCTCGTTGGGCCATAAAACGAATACATGATTGACAGATTACTTGATTGACACATTAGATATTTAACAGATTTTTCCTAATGTTGCGTTGAAATGGATATATAGTAATTTCAGGGTTGAAACAACCCTTTCCTGGATGAATTCTGCATATCTCATTGTCAAGGCAACCATACAGGAAAACGATTGAATATTTTGAAATTAATTTGACTGGAAGCTGTAGCAATGGCTTCCAGTAAAATTAATCTCAAAATATTCAATAGAATAAGGACTCTTCTTATATCGTAAAGAACTTACTTTTTTCAGTGATTTCTCGGTGAAAGTGTTAATTACGTAACGATTATAATTGTTGAAAGTTCTTGTGAAATCTAAGTGTAGTTCGACATTTCTTACCATGTCACAGAGTAGCAGTACAAAAGCGGGAATGCGAGTAACAAGCATGCTATGACATGCATGCTTTAAAAAATAAATAAATAGAAAGATTTTGAAAATACTAAAGGTGCCATGCCACCTTCAACAAATAATTATAAGATTAATCATATAAACCTGAACTGTCATCTTAAATAATATCTTAATATTAAAAAATAATATTTAACTTTAATAATGAGCCATGCATGACTTATGTAATTACCCTAAGCGCGGCTGCAGGCATGGCCGGTGCAAGTGCCGGGTGTTGAATAAGTGCTGTATGGTGAAAGGCTGCCGCCGTGCCAGGGGCAGCTAACTCTTGATATGCTGCTAGCGGGTGCGGGGGCCATGCCTCGTGAATGCCTCCCGCAGTTGCCGGGAAAAATGCAGTTCCAAACTCCTCTGGAAAAATGTGGGAAAAAAAGTATGTTGCGTGCGTGAGGGGAACACTGGGTAGAAGTGCTAATTTGCATAATAATAGTAAAGGGTATAACGGGGTAATATGCGAGTGTTTACTATTAGTTTTGAAAATAATTCAGCTGCAATAGGGTAAATCTCTCAGAATTTCATATTCTCATGAAATGATACTGGCTTCCGATTGGTCAGAAGACAGAATAATAAGTTAAAGCTTTCATGAGTTGTTAAAATCAGCGCTGCATCAACCGCTTAATGCTCATGTTGGCCAAAACTGACCAGAGCAGTCCTGAGAAATCTCCATTTGCAAACCAAGCGAGGATTATGTTTGAACATTTACCATTGGACTGACTGGTTTCTGAGTCAGTATATTCAAATGGTAAAATTTCAAAAATAGTCTTCTGGCATGCAAATGGACATTTCTCAAGGCCACTGCAACTGTCCGTTTTGGCCGTCTTGACCATTAAAGCGGGTACTTTCTTGATTATGTGAAGTTGAGGTTTACATTGTTATAATACAGCTCAGAAGTAACTTAAAATGATTCCAAAACAAAATAAAATGTACTGTTGAATATTTCGGACCAGCCAGCAATGGCTTCCAATCAAATTAGGTTCCATATATTCAGCAGAACATTTCTTACATCGTGTTCAAAATTGTACTAATTAACATGTTTTTGTTTTGGAAATATTAAAGGTGCATATTCACAGCAAAATGTGTGAAAATAAAATTGTTTAAATTGTGTACATTTAGAGGCTTAATTTGTGTATCTCAATGTAACGAAGTGAAATAAATCTTAACGTATGATGATCTCATTGTGTACAAATTAAGGTTTTTTTAATGGCGAAATTTAATCAAGGACTCGTGTCTCTAATTCAATTTCACAACTTAAAAAATCATATTAATTTACACGTAATGAAATCACTGTACATTAAGATTTATTTGCTTCATTACATCTATAGGCACACAAATGTAAGCCTCTAAAAGCATACAATTTTGACAATTTTATTTTCAAGCATTTTCCTGTGTAATATTCACTAGAGTTCTGTGGTCAGAATTAACGTGAATAACTGTGAACAGTTGCCATTGCAGCATAACTAGAGTGACGTTTGTCTCAACATACGTGTGCATACTGCAGTGCTCATTAAATTAACCAAATACAGCCTAAAAACAATGGCGTCTTTCCATTGGAAATCCCAGAAATCAACATTCTGTGAAAGTCACAACTCTGGCTGGCAAGTCAGTACCATTAGCGAAGCTAGCGAGTGAATGCTCTTAGCAACTTCTATGATCATCCAAATTATTATTTAACTCAAATCAAACTATAAATAATTTTGTGCTTTAATTGATAATAGGAACTGGTTAACCTGTACGATGTCAAAATTTTAAATTTAAATTAAAAGATAAACTGGTGCTCATTTTCCAACAAATTTGGTGGAAGATGGTGTCGTAGACAGTAACATCATCCACCAAAATTGTTGAAAAATGTACACCAGTTTATCTTTTAATTTAATTTGAAAATTTAAAATTTTGACATCATACAGGTTAACCAGTTCCTATTATTTAAGGTAACTTGGGCTATTTGCCTTTGCTCTTACCAGCCACCTGATTCAGTCTGCACGCTGATTTTGATGTGATTCCGTCATTATAAAGGTGCTTTAATATACATTTTATTCACCCAATCGAGAAACAGATCAATTTTGTTGAAACAGACTATTGAACACACATTCTGAGAAAAGTACCCATATAAGCCAGATTTGTAGCTACTCAATTTCACTTCAAAAATTTATTTAATTTAAACGATCATAAAATAAATATTTCAGCTTTACAACCCTTGCAAACATGAACTCATCGTATCTGCAATTCATAACAAAAATAGGGGAGCTTCAACTGTTGAATATTATGAAACCAAATAGACTGGAAGGTGTTACAGCAATGTTATCCAGTAAAATTGGTTTCAAAATATTTACCAGGACATTTACCTAAGAGCATAAAATAATTAACTACTTCAGGTGTTTGTCAAACTGAGTTTTTAAATAATATCATGCAATTATATTTAACTATTTTGTGTGATTTGTGATATTTTTACCAAGAATTAATACAGTCAAATGTTTTTTTAACCCATAAAACTGGAAATTTCAATGTCTCAATTTTAAGACAACTATATATATGGGAAAGCTGTTGAATTTATTTTAAAACTAATTTGACTGGGAACATTAGTAAGAATTTGTAGTTTCTCATTATCCCTTTAACAGTCATATCAGCCAAAAACGGCTTCTGCAGTGGTCTTGATAAATGTCCATTTGTAGACCAAGACTATTTTTGAAAATTTACCACTGGAATGACTGGCTCAATAACCGAGCCAGTCATTCCAGTGGTAAATTTTCAAAAATAGTCTTCTCATGGTCTGCTAATGGATATTTTCTATGAGAAAATTTAAATTTTCTTAAATAAATTTGAGGGTTAAAGGGTTAAAAACTGGAGTGTCTCGGAAACATGTTTAAAGTTCTCATGTTGCATTAAATAGAGAAGCATTTGCACGAGATATGAGACACCTGTTGACATATGTACAATTTACCCAGCATGCAATGCACTGACTCAATATTCTTTGTAATCATTAGACGCTATATTAGTTGAATATATGAGAAGGCTGTTGTATACTTTGACGCTAATGTGTGTGAAAGTTGTTGTTGTTGTCAATGAAAACAACAGTATTCAGTCAAATTATTGTCAAAATAACTAGTAAGCATGCGAGCAAAACATTACTCGCTACAGATTTTATAGAAATTTGAATGAACATTGTTGTTGCAGTACCAGTTTCATGATAGCTTTTAGTTGAACCTTGCTGCGCATTTCCTCCTGCAAATTGGTACACTTGTGCTGAACTTTTAAATATGCGCTGATGAGCGTACTGCCGTCCTACAGCACCCTACAACTCAAGAGCTGGCTGACAAAAGCTGCATGTGCAGACAGGGACTTTTTCTTCGAGAAATCTTAGCTTGTACAGACAATATGGCGTCCAATAGTTACAATGAATATGGCCTCAGGGCATAGCATGCTGGGTAAATTTTATGGGAAAGCAATAGGCATTTCATATCTCATGCAAATGTTTCTATATTTAATGGGACATGATAACATTAAACAGATGTCTTGGCAGCTAAACCTCAGCAGTGGTCCTGAGGAATGACCATGTGCAGGCCAAGACAAGACATTAAAAAATTTGTTTTACTAATTAATGCCCATAATTCCAGTGATAATTTTCCTAAATAATTTTCTCTTGGTCTGCACATGGACATTCATTCACAAAGCAAAGCTTTAAAATTTCTAGACAAATCTTGACCACAAAAGGGTTAATAAATGACCTTATTATGGCTTAAGAAAACAGGTTTGACCGTATTACCGCATGGTAATAAACCAACTGTACTTAACGATTTAAAGCCCAAATTCGGTACAAAAAATTAAAATTTTCTCATAATAATGTCCATTTGCAGATCAAGTTTAGACTATCTTTGTAAAGTTACCACTTGAATGACTGGAATGACTGGCTAGATTATCGAGCGAGTTATTCCAGTGCTAAATGTTCAAAAATAGTTTTATTTTGGTCTGCAAATGGGCATTCTGCAAGACCACTGAGGCCGGCTTTGGCCAGTTTCGCCATGAAATCGTTAAATTTATCAAAATGATTAACCCTTTCACCTACCATATTCCAAAATGGACTCTTCCAGCAGTTACAAAGATGATATTAAATGTACAGCTAAGGGGTGAAAGGGTTAATTATAAGTTTAGTAGATATAATTATTGTGTGATATGGGCAGGTTTTGAGAAGGCGTGATTGTTGTTGTAAACATGTGTGTGCGTGCGTGCATGCGTGTGCGTGTGTGTGTGTGTGTGTGTGTGCATATGCACATGCGTGCGTGTGTATGCATGTGTGTATGCATGTGTGTGTGTGTGTGTGTGTGTGTGTGTGCGCGTGCGTGCGTGCGTGCGTGCGTGCGTGCGTGCGTGCGTGCGTGCGTGCGTGCGTGCGTGTGTGTGTGTGTGCGTGTCATTCATGTCCAATTGGTGATTACTGGCACAGCATATTTCAGTGAAAGGTAATACCCAATGAGCTGATCTTATACCAAGATAACAGTGACCTAACAAGTTAGTGACATTAAAGCTGAAACAGAATTCTAGTTATTCTCCAGAAATGCATCTTGACTGCATAAATGGGCAGAGTTTGGGCACTTTTTGCGTGTCCTCTATTCCGTCATTGCATACATGTTGCCTTCAAACTCAGATACTGGAATCTCAGTGTGGAATGGATATAGTATATATAAATTTGTTCAAGAAAATCTAATTATTTCCTTATTGAATGTCCATTTGCAGGTTAAGGGTTTTTTAAAAATTTACCACAGAGATGACTGGCTCGATTATCAAGCCAGCCATTCCAGTGGTAAATTTAAAAAAAAACTTCCCTTAACCTGCAAATGAACATTCCTCAAGGTTACTGCAGAGACCGGTTTTGGCCGATTTAGCCATTACATGGGTAATTCAACAACTAATGGTCCTTTCCATTTTTAGCTATGCCCCGCCAATCTCTAGCTAAGCTCCACTCACACCTTGCTCGTGTTGGGATCGATCAATTTCTGAACTCACTGACTATCAATTTCCAGAAAACTATACAGGTAAGCTATTGCATATTTTTTAACAGCGTCCAGTTAAATTAATTTCAAAATACTCAACAGCATGTTTATTAAAGAGTAGACATACAATTCGTATGGGTCAGACTATTAAGAGTTAAAGACGGGCCAAATAGAATCATTTATGATGTAATAATTATGATGCCATCTTAGCTGATTATGATGTCAGATGATAGATGGATACTCTGGAAAGGTGAATTATGATTCATAGTATCACATCATAAACTTGAGATAGATGATTTGCGGAATGAGAGCATGTGAGTCTCATGACTACTGAAGGATTCCAGTTTCTCAGTCAATCATATGACATCCTAATCAACTATGTGATGTGTTGGCGATGGTGTAGGCTGATGTCTAATCAATTACATAGCTAATTTTGTCACGAACGCTTAATTGACGGCAGACTAAGCATTGTTGCACGAATTATATGTCTTCTCTATTTAATAAACATGCTGTTGAATATTTTGAAACTAATTTGACTGGGCATTGCCACATTTCCATTAAGTTTGCGGATAAATGACCAAGAAAAATAAATAGACGATAGTGTTAATTTTTTTAATGTTCGGACGAATAATATGGCAGCAACGGGCACCAAGTCAAATTAGTTTCAAAATATTCAACTTACCTGTACAGTTTTCTGGAAACTGAGATTCAGCAGGGAGCAATTGATCCCAACATGGGCAAAGCATGGGTGAAAAATAGCTATAGATGGGCAGGGCATAGCTAAAATCGGATTCCTTCATTAGACCATTAGTGGACAAGACAGTCATACATGTTCTCAAAATATTGCTCACAGTGACATCTGATTTCTTGATGCATCTCAATTCTTTAACCCTCAAATTTGTCCCAAAAAAAATTTAAATTTTCTTATACAAAATGTCAATTTGCAGACCAAGAGCAGACTATTTTCTTTTTAAATTACCACTGGAATGACTGGCTGGGTTATCAAGCCAGTTATTTCAGTGGTAAATTATCAAAAATAGCATTCTCTTGGTTTACAAATGGACATTTCTCAAGACAACAGCAGAGGGCATTTTTTACTGATATGAGGGTGAAAGTAACACTTTCAACGACAAATCTCTGAAAAAGTGTATTCTTTTCAACTTAACTTATTCTGTTGAATATTTTGAGATTAATTTGACTGGAAGATGTTGCTGAATTAATTTCAAAATATTCATGCATGGGTGTCTTGAAAATGAAATATGGGGAATTCATCAGTGAAATGGCTAATGATGAAACTCTCAAGACCTGTGGTCTAGTAAGGTCAGTGCTCCGTGTATCAAGTGTGTACATGTATTATATACAGGTGCAAATAGGTTTAAGCTTGACTCATTCTCAAAATATTGTTTAATTCTTCAAATATCAACATGACTTACGTCCAGTTATGGGATGTATAAGTGTCGGATGTGTCGCAGCCGGTTGCGGCGATTGTTGCTTTGGTTTTTGAACTTTTGTGTTACTCTTTGCGAATTCTAGTCGTAACGTCTGTGGAATATCTGGATCAAACCGAACACCCTGTTAACAGGAAAACAATTTTAGATAATCATTTCGATTTAAAATAAAATAAAATTAAAATTAAACTTTCAAGATAAAAATAAACTGCCTTAAAACTATGGTACAGGATCAATTGACGACTTACATTCAGCAATAAAATTAATTCAAATAGTTTTCAAAATCATAAATAACATTTGAACGATGTTACAGTTAATTTTAAATATCATCAACATAGTTAACGACACATAATGGCCTCACCTGTAAATCCTGCTTGGCTGTCTCTGCTGCAACTCGTGAATTAAATGTTACAAATCCTACAGGCTGTTTATAAAACAAATGAAAATACAAGATTATAAATATTATGCTAAGATGAATTGAGAGGAATGCATATTTCATGATAGTATAATAACACTTCTTATTGCAACACCATCTATCTTTTTAGAGATAAATTAGAATTTTACTAATTATAAATTCTAAAATATAATATTACTGGATGTCGCATACATGTATATTGCATTTTTTCAGATATGACTATATATCTAGGGCCTATTGAGTGAATCTGATCGACGGTCAAGCCAGACAAAACCTGCCTCTAAAGTGGTCTGGGTCTTCAAATATGTCCATTTTGCAGGTCAAGAGAAGCCTACTTTTGAAAATTTACCACTGGAATTCCAGGATCGGTTAACAGAGCCAGGAATTCCACTGTTAGATTTTCAAAAATAGTCTTCTCTTGGCTTACAAATAGTTATTCAATAAACAAATATTGACATAGCTATTGATGACAAGAAAGAATCTCTGATTTATAGCACCGATTTCCTCATTGCCGTTACCAATTTGCAAATAGTCTACTTTATATAATTGTGTCACCCTGACCGTGACATTTGACCTTCCGAAACCAAAACCAATTTGGCCATCAGTGGCTCATGAGCGGCACATTACGGTGAAGAATTGCATAACTAGAAGTCCAGTCATCATCTGATAAACAACATAAGCTTGAACTTTCGGCTTTGACATTATGACCCTAAAATCAATGAGGTTCATCCTTGCATTGTGGGTATCTATTGGTCAAGTTCTACGGAGATGCCTGTCCTAGAATTCAAGCTATTTTCGCTAAATGCACTTGCAGTAATAGTGTCACCATGATCGTGGCCTATAAATAGGGTGGTTCTTTAGGAACCCATGAGTAGCAGGCAGACAATGTCTGGGGCAATACGTATGTATTCAGTAGAACTTAAGTTTAAAACTAAAACAACATTTACAATTACTGCAAGGTAGGAAAAACGTGACCTTTTGATCCCAGCATCAAGCGCATTTATCAGGATGCTATTGGCAACGTGTATGCATTGTTTTGTGATATTCCTTAACAGTCTAGTGGGTCAGAAACGGCCGATGTAGTGGTCTTGTGAAATGTACAATTTCAGACCAAGAGAAACTTTTTTTTTTAATTTTACCACTGGGTTGACTGGCTTGATAACAGTCCATCATTTCTGTGATACATTAAAAAAATAACCTCTTGATATGCAAATTGACATTTTCAGTGAGAATATTAAAAAATTTTCAAACACATTTGATGATTTTTCAAGTGCTATGACGGCTTTCCCTGACGCATAACTTACCTTGCAATGCTATAGAAATTTATGCATAAATTAATTTCCAACCAAAAAACTTATTTTTAATTTGTTATCAAAAAGAGAACTAATAATTTCGATCAATATATACTATGTATTTAATTATAAAGATGCATAATATAATTATTTAATTAATGACTAAGAGATCTACAGAGCAGAACATGCGTGTAAATACAAGCGGGGTGCCATGCAGGTGCCAATATTCGTGCTGGGTGGGATATACGCCATACTTAAGTTTTATTTAATCTGTTCTAACAAGATTCATGTAAATTAGATATTTGTGATCAGTGCAGTGGTGAATCAAGCATCTGAACCTGAATATGGCCAAATTCAAACACCTGTTTAAAGTTTTAAAATGGTCTGCCTGCTGAATTCCTGTAGACTACATTTTCCATGGGGTTTAACTCTTATTGACCTGAATATTTTGAAAACAATTTGACTGAAAGTTGTTGGTGGCTAAGCCACCAACAACTTTCAGTCAAATTGTTTTCAAATTATTTAGCCGGTCCAGAGTTATTGCCCATCAAAGTTATTGTTAATATTAATAAATATTCTGTTGAATATTTTGAAACAACTTTGACAGGTTTGAAACATTGATTCAAATGAGTTTTAAAATATTCACCAGTTTATACGTGAAAGGTTACCTTGAAAATTGTGGTTCTGTAAGTTCAGGACTTGAGATGATCAATTATGATCAAATATTGTTTAGATTTATGCAACTTTGATGAAAGTATAAGGGCTTTCATCCACCACTACACACCCCATCCCCATCTCAATTAACACTTTCCGTACCTTAAACTTACCATACCTAACCCTTCCACTTCTGAATTCCCTGCATATCACCGCTTCACAGCCACCACACAGGTAAACTATTGAAAATTGTGAAGCTACAGGTAATTTCAACGGAAACAATTCCTCAAAATATTCAACAGTTTACCAGTGTATGGTTGCCATGGAGTTTAGATATATATGGATGAATTGGTTAAAACGTTTGATTCTAATAAACTGGCGTATAACACCCACCAGACACTGACCACTCACAACAACAAGATAAACAACAACAACAACATATACACATGTATACAACATTTCTATACAACATGCAACACAGACACACATTATATATCAATGTAGAGCATGCATTAGGCTATTACCTAACACTAACACTCATATTAGCCAAAAATGGCTTCTGCAGTGGTCTTGAGAAATGTCCATTTGCAAACCAAGAGAAGACTTTTTTTGAAAATTTACCACTGGAATGACTGGCTCGATTACCGAGCCAGTCATTCCAGTGACAAATTTTCAAAAATAGTCTTCTCTTGGTCTGCAAATGGATATTTATGAGAAAATTTAATTTTTGAAAACAAATTTGAGGGTTAAAAGATTCACAATGATCAGGATAATTATACGGGTTTTTAAAATCAAATTATAGCGTAACTAAGTAGAATTTAAGGAGAAATTATAACTATTCATCCACTTCTTTGACATGTCATATGAATGTAAAATCTCTATGGACTGTCTTAATCGTTTAATGTCTAAATTTGGTCAAGAAAATTGCAATTTTCACATAGAAATGTCCACTTGAAGACCCAGAGAAGACTATTTTTGAAAATTTATGGCTGGAATGACTTGCCCCGTTATTGAGCCATTATTGCCAGCAGTAAACTTTCTAAATTAGTCGTCTCTTAGTCTGCAAATGGTCATTTTTCAAGACCGCTGCAGAAGCCGTTTTTGGCTGATTTAAGCGTTAAAGCATTAAATCTATATGGACCAGTGGCTGTTGCTGGAGACTGTTCTTAATGCATCCTCATTTGCAGGCCAAGAGCAGACCATTTTGAAAATTTACCACTGGAATGACTGGCTCGATACCCAAACCAGTCATTCCAATGATAAATTTCCAAAAATTATCTCATTGTAGAGCTAACTAAGTATCACTTTCACCTTAAATGCTAACACTCCTCAGTGATGGCCTCCGCAAGATTGAGTCATGGATCATTTGCAAAACTCCACTGACCTAGCTTAAGGTCAAGTCATCAAATGTTTCTGAATGACCAAGTCATCATAACAACCAGCAAAAATTATGCATAGATGTGGAGATAAGCAGAGTAATACTTAGCATGTTTAATCATTTATTATATCAGCCAAAAATAGCTTCTGTAGTGGTCTTGAGAGATGTCCATTTGCAGACCAAGAAGACAATTTTTGAAAATTTACAATTGGAATGACTGGCTCGATAACCGAGCCAATCATCCCAGTGGTAAATTTCCAAAAATTGTTTTCTTTTGGTTAGCAAATTAACATTATTTTGGAGAAAATTTAATTTATTTCTTCAACAAATTTAAGGCTTAAAGAAATTTAAGTCTTAACCCTTAGCACCCTGATGTCAATATTCTATCTTTTACTGTGTCAGTATCAAAGAAACTGGTGTACATTTTTCCACAATTTTAGTGGACGATGTTGCCGTCTATGACAGCAACATCTTCCACCAAATATGTTGAAAAATGAACGCCAGTTCATATTTTAATTTAATTTGAAAATTGAAAATTTTGACACCAGATCGTTAAGAGTTAATAGAAACAGAGCTTTTTGTTATATCTCCATTTATAAGACTCCTAAAAAATAACAACATTACGATGTAAAAAGAAAAACAATTGAAATTAAAAACCTAATGTCCCCTAATAAACCTTCACAATGCATCCACGCACTCACGCACGCACGCACGCACGCACGCACGCACGCACGCACGCACGCATGCACGCACACACACACACACACACACACACATGCACATACACACGCATGCCCATGCATGTACACACGCACGCACACACGCACAGTTAATCGCTGTAAATATTACAACGGTGGTTAAATAGGTTTAGTTGAAATCAACAGATTTAAACCAATCTACAGATGTCAAATCAAACGTTAATTGTCTGTTGTCAGAAAAGATGGAGAAAAAGTAGAAAGAAAGAAAAAGTTAATGTTTTTAAAAATAAATCACTCGAGAACCCATCTCACCACAAAGGAAGGGAGATAACACCACGAGGAGATAGAAAGTTCAGAAAGCCGGGTTTTGGTTAAAGATGGTATATAAGTAGGTTTATAGATACTGAGGTAATTAAAAAGCAAGCTTGTTGTCAAGCCACCAGACGAAGGAGAGAGATAGAGCCAGGTATGAAGGATTAATGGAAGCATCCATTGCTAGCTATGCCCCACCCATTTCTAGCTAAGCTCCGCCCACTTTTTACACCGGTTTGAATCAACATAAAACTTTTAAAACTTAATTCACAGAATCGAAATCTCAATGTAAATAAATATACATGTAAGCTGTTGAACATTTTGAAACTAATTTGACTGGGGACTGTTTCTGCCCATTGCAGCAACAGCTCCCAGTCAAATTAGTTTCAAAATATTCAACAGAATCTTAATTACATTGTAAATTTATCAGACATGCAATTCGTGTATACTACAGAGTAGTGATTGACTTCAATTTTCATGACGGAGCTATGCTTATACGTTATCATGATTGTGATGTCAGCTAACGTGTGACGTGACTGGTTATGACACCAGATACTTGAGCGACAGATTGGATACATCTATTCTAGACATAGATACAGATGGGAAAGAGAGGATGAGGAGGAAAAAGGGTTTTATTTTACATGCATCAAGTTTGGTAAAAATCTTGGGAGAAGTTTTTGAGACGATACTCACTGACGTATTTTTGCCATTTTTATTTGTAACTTTTAGTAGGGAACCTTCGAATCCCTGCAAGTCAAAGCGGTTAGAAAACAAATAAATAATAATAAATAAACAAATAAAAATGAAAAAAACTAAACAAAACGTCAATATGTGTCATATTAAAAAGATGATAACAGCCATTTATATTATGAATGAGCGAATAAAATACCTTTGAAATTAAATAATGAGAAATGAAATAATCAATTTATTATTTTTTTAAATAGTATTAATAGTATGATGATGCACAAGAACAATCAATTTGAAATTCATTCATGTTAGGATTTGACAATTGTTAGTTAGTGGTTACTTCCCTTTATCCTGTTACGTGTCAACTATTGCAAGGGAGATAATTACAGAAGAAAGGTTTAATATGTATCTTTGAAAATTCAGGCATAGCTGGATTTAAAGTTTATAACATTTTTTGTTAAATGAATGTCCATCTGCAGCCCAAGCGAAGACTATTTTGTAAATCTTACCACTGGAATGGCTGGCTTATTTATCATTCCAGTGATAAATATAAAAAGGTTTACTCTTGGTCAGCTAATGGACATTTATGAAAACAATAAAAGAAACCATTTTGGCCGGCTTGACCAGTAAACAGTTAATCATGAGAACTGGTCAAGAAAATCTGACTTTTCTCATAGAGAATGTCCATTTGCAGAACGAGCGAGGAATATTTTTAAAACTTATCACTGGAATGACTGTATTTGTGTAGTGGTCTTTGCAGTGGTCTTGAGTAATGCCCATTTGCCGGCGAATAGTGGGGTATTCCGAAAAGACCACTAAAGAGGACGGGTGTGTCTCGGAATACTTTTTTTTAAACTTACCACTGTAATGACTGGTTCGATAATCGAGCCAGTCTTATCGAGCCAGTCATTCCAGTGGTAAAATTTCAAAAATACTCTTCTCTTGGCTTGCAAATGGATATTCAATAAGCAAAAGATTTTAATTTTTTTGACCAAATTTTAGGGGTAAAATGTTTTTCAAACTGAAAAATTTATATCTTGAGTCATCTCCCTTGCAATAAGTCACCCAGTAAATTGGTTAGGCATGAACTATACATTCCCAGTGTGGGTATAATATATATATATATCATGTGAAACTAACTATAATGGTTAGTATTGTTATTACATTACTACGCCATAGATATATATATATATATCTGACCTAGCATGTTAGTAATACTGTGCTGCACATTGAATTTCTAAACCAGAAACCATAGATTATAATACATGTGTCACCAAAACTGTTGGACCATTAGAACGGGGATATCCTGTAGCTTTTAGTATGTGTTTTTGAGATATGTCCCGCCAATTTATAGCTAAGCTTAAACCACCACCCCCCACCCCTTCCTCCCCCTCCCCCCCCCCCCATCCTTTTTATGCATGCTCGAATCGCTTTGAAACCAGAATCTAAATTTTAAGGTAACTTAATACAGGTAGCGCTGTTGAATATTTTGAAACTAATTCGACTGGAGGCTGTTACAGTAAAATTAGTTTCAAAATATTCAACAGAATGTTTATAAATTGTAAATTTATCACACATACAATCCGTACTCTTATGACAGACTTTTTGATTTTCGATATTGTAATGGAGCCTGATTATTCTTTCATGAATGCTTTGGGTTTTGGATGGATGCCCCGGCCCTCAACCCCCTCCCCACCCCTAAATATCAATGTTTTAAAATAACAGCACATCCCTTAGGCTTATTGATGAATGGGAGGAAGTAAGGTGGGGGAGGGGTGGGGCATGATATAGCTTGAGACATTCTAGCGATAAGCAGCTGGGGCTGGGGGAGGGGGGGGCTTTTCCGCTAGAAGTTTCTTAATTATCTGCCCACTGAATTTCTGCAAATTACATTTCTGACTGTGGATATGCCGAATATTTTTTAAAACAATTTGACTGAAAGTTGTGTTGGTGGCTTAGCCTGTTATAGCTGTTATTTGTTTTCAAAATATTCAGCAAGTACAGAGTTATTGCCCACTGAAATTATTGTCTGGTGGGTTCCATCACCGAGACAGTTAAATCTACATTCTCTTAGAAGACTAATGCTAGTGACTTTCAAATGGCTGACAATGTATTTTATTTGTACAGGCAACCTGCGCTGCCAAAATGTTTGAATCGAAACGCTCTTATATAGGACATTTCCGGCAGTTCTGTAAGGAAATGTTACGAAATTATTCTATTTTTCCAGGGGTGATAGCGGCCCATGTGTGTAGGTGCCCTAGTCGACTATCATCTCTCACTACGACCCTGGGCATCATAACACCCCCATAGCACCCCACTCCACCCCACACACCACCAGCATCAAAGTGCAAACCCACCACCACCAACAATAACACACACCATCAAGCCCCAGCAAAACGCCCCCCCCCCACCCCCACCTCCCCCCACACACACACACACACAGAGGTTGTAAGGTAACCCTGACCCCTTATATTTTTCAATTGCTGTACAAGTTGTGAAACATTCCAGATTTTAACTCCTAACCCTTTTTCCTGTTTAATTTAACCTTATGTTTTGAGAATTCGGAATGGATCATAGATGAATCTCTAGTGACATGAAGGCCTACGGGTGCCATGAAGGCCTACAGGTGCCATGACGGATGATATGATGGGTGATATGATGGGTGACATGAAGGGCTTAGGGTGCCATGATGGGTGACATGAAGGGCTTAGGGTGATATGACGGGTGACATGGCTGGCATATATCTACTGCATCCAGTGTTAAATGTAGGTGAAGTTCTTCTAATGACAATGCCTGACTGGATAATACAATGTGTCTAGGTCATAGGTGATGGTTTTAAATCGTGAACTAATGATAAAAAAAAGAATAGTAATAATGCATATATATATATATATATATATATAAAATACAATCATACCAGATCACCTAATATTACGATCTAGTTTTCCAAAATTTAACCAATTTCAAAAACATAATAGTTCTGATTTCAAAAAGTTTTATTATAGTATTTATTAATTCTTATTAACCCTTACCATTCTGGTGTCAAAACTTTAAATTTTCAAATTAAATTAAAAGATGAACTGGTGTTAATTTTTCAACAAATTTGGTGGGAGATGGTGCTGTTGAAAAATATGCATCAGTTTCTTTGATATTGACACGGTAAAAGATAAAATAATGACATCAGAGTGGCAAGTGTTAAGAAACGCACAATTTCTTTAGTAAATTCTCAGCACACGCATGTGGGATTTTTTTGGCAATCAAATTCTATAAAAAGTTGTACTTTAAACAAATTAAATTTTTATGATCACCATGAGTGCAAATCATGTTCTGATTTCAGTTAATAATTGGAAACCCTTAGATCAATACCTGTATATATATATATGTAAATAATTATGGCTGTGTCAGTGTGTTTAATTTCAATTAACATATAATCTACATTCAGTGCATATATATGGTTAAATAAATTGATCGTGGTTAACAACAGCGGCATACGCAATATCAAAACCCGGGTCAACATACGTTGTTTAATTTATTGCCGATTTTCCCCATTTGTTTTAGTAATCCGTTTTCAAAACCCTGAAATTTAAAATGTGACATTAGTTCCTGAAATCTGTCCTGGTGAGAAAATAAGACAATATGTGGTTTTAAAACATTTCATTTATATGATATTTATTATGTAACTGTAAGATATAGTCCACCTTTTACTGATTATTCTGAAAAACATCTGACTGAAAACTGTTGTTGTTGTTAAAGCAGCAACAACTTTCAGTCAAGTCGTTTTCAAAATTTTTTGGTTTTTATTTGCTAAAATTGAGAGATTCAAAAAGGGGAACAGATTAGCCCTTTAATGGCCAAGCCGGCCTCTGCAGTGGTCTTAAGGAATGTCCTCTGCAGGTAAAGAGAATATTTTTGAAAACTTACCACTGGAATGGCTGGCTCGATAATTGCAAGGGTAAATTTTCAAAAATACTCTTCTCTTTGCCTGCAGATGGACATTCAATAAGGAAATATTTAGATTTTCTTGACCAAATTTGAGCAGTAAAACATTAATAATCTCACAAAATATGCCTCTCAATAAACAGTAAACAAGTGCGCTTTACTTGCGAGTTGCGACGCAGGTGGCTTTAAATAAAAAATGTCAAAATTTTACAAACAGACAGACAGACTTATACTAGTCTGAACTCAGTGTCAAGTCGCTTCAAAGCAAAACATGAATATTCAACACGCTGCAAAATTAAGTAAAAAGCATTATTGTAAACATTGTTGTCATTAAGAAATAAATTTTTGGGTAGGATTTTCTGTGAAAAAATGCATTAAAGAAAGACAACTCTGAATAGGCTGACATGTATGGCAGGAGTAATTACCTCCCCTGTGTTAGAGTTAAATTATTCTGTACATGGTTCGTTCTTGAAGAGTGATGATATCAGGCAAATTAATGCTGATGACTTTGTTACATTAGTTATATGAAAATTCATTTTCTTTTATACAGTTGCTGTCAAGGCGCTTAAATATCTAACCCCTTAATCTCAGAAACCCTCGGTTATCAAATTCAAAGCAACAATACCGCCAACATGCTGAATATTTTGAAACTAACTTGACCAGAACAGGTTGCTTAGTTGCGAGTTTCGAAATATTATTTACATCTAACGGAATTATTTGTATCAGGTTAATTAATTCCCCTCTCAGCGAGCTATCTCATTATTATGCAAAACATCAATTTATGTTTTTAATCCTCAAATTTGTTCTCTTATAGAAAATGTCCATTAGCAGAAAAAGAGACTATTTTTGAAAATTTATCAATGGAATAACTGAGTCGGTTAACAACCCGGCCATTCTAGTTGTAAGTCTTCAAAAATAGTATTCTCTTGGGCGTATCTCAAGACAACTGCAGAGGTTGAAGGTCAGCTCAAACAAGCTTTTGTCGTGGTCATAATAAAGATTCATTTGCAAGCCAATAGAGTACTATTTTTGAAAATTCAACACTGAAATTGCTGGCTCGATTTATACACTGATCCAGTCAATTCTCAAAAATAGTCTGCTCTTATCTTATCATTGGACATTAATCCTTGCACAGATAAATTCTCTGTACATCTCAATCTCAGGGCAAACAACATGAAAGATGAACGTTGACTATTTTGAAATTAACATAACTGGAAGCCATTGTTGCCATAGGCAACAGAATATGCTAGAAATCGTAAAAATTTAATTTTTCAGGAATCCGAGAATTATGCCCATTAACCAGTTAACCCTTTAATGGTCAAGATTTGTCCAAAAGATTTACCATTTTGCTCAGTAAATGGCCATTTGTAAGCCAAGAAGACTATTTTTGAAAATTTACCACTGGAATGATTGGCTCGGTTATCGAGCCAGGCATTCCAGTGGTAAATTTTCAAAAATAGTCTTCTTCTCTTAGCCTGAAAATGGACATTGTCCAAGACCACTGTAGAGGCCGGTTTAGGCCAACTTGACCATTAGGGGATAATTAATTTATGATAATTTGCCACAGATGTCACTGGATCGCTTTATCAGCCCCACCAGCCATATCTGTGAGAATAATATATCTCAGAACATTGCCTATTTATGCCAGTTAATATGGCTGTAAATGACCATTGATCCTGATTATGACCCTGAATGGCCTCCTGAATGGACCGCTCTGATATACCACAAGGATGACTGATAACTTAAACTAGATTGCTTGGTCGATGATGCATCATCACAAATACCCGCATTAACTGCTTGGACCTATCCCGAACCCGAACCCAACCCAAACTCCCCCCCCCTACACACAGCCCAACCACACACACCTGCCTGAGGAGCCAAATGTAAGTGTCATCCTGCCTTCTGCAACCATATGGGTAACTCACATACCAAATCCTTTTGTATTCCACAGAGCGGTATGGGATATGTGGGAGGAGTCCCGGACAGTTTTGACAATTTCCATTAAATTTTCACCCCAAGAAGATTGACCAATAAGAATTCCGTATACATGTTTTGAAGGCAATCCCCATTGCCTCTTTCCAGCCACATTAAGTTGAAATCCGCCAAGTGGTTAATGAGTAGTAGCGTTTTGACGATTTCCAATAGATTTTTCATAAAATCTAAAATTTTCACCCAAAACATTTACCAATCAAAATTCTAAGTCCTGAAGCCTCCGCCCATAAAATCCTCTCAGACAAATTAAGTTGAAATTCCCCATGCGGTTAATGAGGAGTAGCGCTTTGACAATTTCCAATACATTTTTCATAAAATCTAAGATTTCCACCAAAGAAACTGATCAATCAAAATTCTGTATACACGTTCCGAAGCCTACCTACATTGGGTCCTTCCAGCCAAATTAGGTTGAAGCCCGCCAATCAATTAATGAGGCGTAGCGTTTTAAAGCAGAAGTTGACGGACAGGCGACAGACAGACATACGACAGATAGACGGACGGTCGCCATGGCTTAAGCTCACTTTGCCTTTCAGGCAATAGGAGGTCAATCAGTTGTCTAAGCTCTTCAAGAATGAACCATGTATATTTATTAACCCTTTAACACTCAGATCAGCAAAAACCGGCTTCTGCAGGTCTTGAGAAATGTCCTTTGCAGACCAAGAGAAGACTATTTTTTGAAAATTTTCCACTGGAATGGCTGGCTCGATTATTGAGCCAGTCATTCCAATAGTAAATTTTCAAAATAGTATCTTCCTGGTTTGCAAATGGACATTTTCAATGAGAAATTGAAATTTTCTTGAACAAATTCGAGGGTTATAAGGGTAAAAGCTGTCAAATTCATAACAATTTACTTTTGGAAGAATACATTAATTTTTAGATTAAAATTGAACTTTCTTCCATAGAACAAATTAACAATTTACGGGTCATGAGCACCAAGGGAGATAAGCCATGGGCAATCCACAGGCAAAGAACTTAATTACCTGTCTGCCTGTTGAATTTAAGCAGACTACATTTTCCACGGAGATTAGCTCTGGGTATGCTGAATACTTTGAAAACAATTTGACTGAAAGTTGTTGGTGGCTTAGCCACTAACAACTTTCAGTCAAATAGTTTTCAAAATATTCAGCATTGCCAGAGTTATTGCCCATTAGAATCATTGTCTGGTGGCTTGTAGCAGTCAAACCATTGAATTTAACTTTGAATCTCAAAATGAAATTAATTAACTGACAACTGTCTGTCGTAAGAATGGCACTATAATGAGCTGAATATATCAGTAAACAGTTTTCAAAATTACATTTCTCTTGTAATAGTATAACCCTTTAATGGTCAAGCTGGTCAAAAATGGCTTCTGTAGTGGTCTTGAGAAATCTTACTTTGAAAAACAAGATTATTTTTGAAAAGTTACCATCGGAATGACTGGCTCTGACTGGCTCGATAAGCGAGCCAGTCACTCCAATGAAAAATTTTCGAAAACAGTTTGCAAATAGACTTTTTCTATGAGAAAGTTTCAATTTCCAGACCAAATTTGACCATTAAATGATTTGTTTTGCTCTCAGTGACTCGGTGGCCATTAACCCTTTAACACTCATATCAGCCAAAAATGGCTTCTGCGGTGGTCTTGAGAATTGTCCATTTGCTGACCAAGAGAAGACTATTTTTGAAATTTTACCACTGCAATGACTGGCTCAATAACCGAACCAGTCACTCCCAGTGGTAAATTTTCAAAAATGGCGTTCTCTTGGTCTGCAAATGGACATTTTCTATGAGAAAATTTAAATTTTCTTGAACAAATCCAAAGGTTAACGGGATAATGCATATAAAACTGGAATGAGGAATGTGCTGAGACTAACTGAAGCTTTAATCACCAAATATGATGGCATTTCCTGTGTTAGAATCCGAGGATGTATCGCATTAAATCATCTGGTTTGACTAGCACCAGCAGCGCTTCGCTTCGGTCAAACTGGGAAATCCCCTAAAATCTGGCGAAATAACTGCTCATTGCTAAACGATATTTGATGATGTTGAGGTTAACATTGCTGTGTGACAGATGTGCGTCAAAAGCACCAATTAATTCAGCTGACAAATTTTACACGCTTCAATTTCATATTCCATCTTTTCCATCAATATTTAGATCAATGACTGATTTAAAGGATTAACCCTCGAATTTGTTCAAGAAAATCTTAATTTTCTCGAAGAAAACATCCATTTCCAGACCAGAAGACAATTTTTGAAAATTTACCACTGAAATGACTGGCTCCATTATCGAGCCAGTAATTCCTGGGGTAAATTTTCAAAAATAGTCTTCTCTTGGTTTGGAAATGGACATTTTTCAAGACCACTGCAGAAGCCTTTTTAGGCTGATATGAGCGTTAAAGATTTAATTTAACCACTCTACTTCCGAATTTTCAGATTATACGATTACTAATCATCTCTCATAGCACTGGATTATTACCAAACTGGTTTACAAACCCCTGAAAAAGAAAAATATAAAACTTATTCTGTTGAATATTTTGGAATTAACTTGACCGGAAAACTGTTGTTGCCCAACAACGGCTCCCAGTCAAATTAATGTCAAAACCGTTTTCCAGTCCGTTTCCCTTGAAAGCGCGATATTGAGAATTCATCGGTGAACGAAACAGCCATATAGGCATAATTACTACTGGAATGACTGTCTACGTGTAGCTAACTGAGCCAGAGCCAGTCATTCCAATGGTAAATTTTCAAAACTAGTCTTCACATTGCCTGCAAATGGCCCTTCAATAAGGAAATACTTCTAGTTTCCTTACAGGGTTAACCATTTCAAGACTACATTTGGTTTAGAAATCAAAAATATTTATTTACTGAATGTCCATTTGCAGGCCAGGAGAAGACTATTTTTTTCAAATTTCCTACGGGAATGGCTGGTTGGTTAACCGAGTTTTGCCGTGAATGAGTTAAATATTGAATAATGCTATTTTATATATGAGAAAATCACATACCTTATAAGACCTGAATAGAAGATAGAGTTCTCTGGGCTTTGCGTCCATGGGGAGACCACTGACAAAAAGTGTCCGCACCTGGAATGAGAGTAAATTAAAATACTCAAATTAGTTTTAAATTAAAATTTGAATCTTTAAAATATTTGTACATACATGTGTCTCTGTAAACTGAGTGATTAAATTGGTGCATGCGTGACAGGGATGGATGGATGGATGGATGGATGGATGGATGGATGAATGGATGGATGAATGAATGAATGAATGAATGAATGAATGAATGAATGAATGAATGAATGAATGAATGAATGAATGGATGGATGGATGGATGGATGGATGGATGGATGGATGGATGGATGGATGGATGGATGGATGGATGGATGGATAGGTGGGTGGGTGGGTGGGTGGGTGGATGGATGGATGGATGGATGGATGAATGAATGAATTAATGAATGAATCAATCAATGGAGTAGTCAAATTCTTGAAAATAAATGAATTGGAGATAAGATTCATAATGGTACATTGTTTCTATCGGGTAAGCATCTGTCTGTTTTGCATTGGCTCGCTGGATGCCTAACTCAGACAGCATCCACAAGCGCCGGGGACGGATTTAGATTTGGCGAGCTCCGCCTTTATTGAGGCAGAGGTGTGGGAAAAGGAAAAAGCCATTTTGGCCGGGTTGAGTGCTAAAGGGTTAATCAACACTCAGGCTGGTCAGAAGATTGTCCAGCATGTCCAGAATGTCCAGTGTTTGACCGAAGAACAAATAAGTTAATCTTAAACAGTCATACAATATACTAGTTCTGAATCCATTTCTTTAATTCTCGCTTAGGTGGCAACCATCAGGGCTTGGAGATAGATAAACCGCCCATAGCTCGGGTCTGACTGGACCCACGCCAATTCCGTAATTAACTTAACGTTAATTCAGCCGGGCTAATGAACCGAAACTGTGCCAGCCTTCACACAATGGTCATTATCCTGTAATCAAATTCCAACACGGACTCTGTCAGATAGAGGGAAATAAATGTACGAGGAGACTGGCAAATTAGGAATGACCGTCCACCGCTTGATCTGTAAATGGTGAGAATTTGCTGACCAGAGGACTCAGAGAGGATGTGCACAGATGGTAAGCGTAGTGGTGCACGTTGAATAATGGAGGTACATCAGTGATGCAATGAAAATGAGAATAGAAAGATATGTGTTATATATCAGTATTTGGTTTTTATGTTTTGAGAATTGAGACTTGTCTGGGAATTAGGGAATATGGCAATGTCGTTATGAAGCATAAACAACGAATTATGCCATCCGAATATATCACATAATGAAACCTTAATTCTTCTACGCTATTAGCTTAATTATAACTTACTGCTGTAATCATTTGCTTCCAAACTCAATTAAATAAATCACATAGAGGTGACATTAGTAAATAATGGCATCATGGATATTGTCCAACATCACCAAGCCACCCCTCAAAGCCACAATGCCATGGCTCACACATCACAATATATAATACAAACATTAGATCTCAGGATATTACATAATGGAATGGAGGGTCCCAGTTTATCCATCAATCATGACGTCATAATCAACTACATAACGTGTAGGATGACGTCATAATCAACTATATAACGTGTAGGATGATATCATAATGAATGATGTGGATAAGTACGGCATGAACGTATAATTGTTGATGGTAGTGACGGACTATGCGTTGTACGAATTGTATGGCTTTACTTAGTATTTAATAAACATGCTCTTGAATATTTTGAAACTAATTTGACTCGACAGTGTTTAGCCCATAGGCAGCAACACCATCCAGTCAAATTAGTTCCCAAATATTTCACAGCTTACCTGTATAGTTCTGGAAATTGATAGTAAGCGATAGTCAGCGAGTTCAGGGATCGATCGACCCCAACACAGGTGAAGTGTGGGTGGAGGAGCTTACCTAAAGATGGGCGGGGCATAGCTAAAACTGGGAAATTCAATCATTTATTGCCCTCACCCTGTAAGGGGCAAAAGTGTATTGCGATCATGTCTTCAGTTGCTGTCTGCCTGCCCGCCTGCCTGTCTCACTGACTGTCTACCTGCCCACCGCCTATCTGTAAGCTGCCTGTTCAGATCTGTATCTCAAAACATACAGACCCGATTTTCCTCAAATTTCAACACAATGAAGTAACTTAGAATGCAACTGCCCCTCAGTGTGACGTAACCACTGACATGCCTGCCATCCAATAACCGGACTTAAGAAAACACATAAAGACAAAAGTTGGGAAATCCTAATTTATGGGAATGTCACATTCCTTTCACAATTATTAATGTACTCAAATTTGAGAAAGTTTGTGAAAAACAACCCAGGACATTTGGACAAATAAAATGGACAGATGCAAATGCGATACCAATATATTGCGAGCATTACTATTAGCTACTAAACTGTGCCCATTTTTTTAATGGATTTTGTGAAAGCTGTTGCAAAATGTGGTGACTGTCGTCTTTATTACTTTCTGACCAATCACATTAATACTCAAGCTGGCCAAACAAGGTCTTTGCAGTGGTCAATAATGAATGCTCTTTTTCAAATCAAAAAGACAATTTTTCTAAATTCACCACTGGAATAACTGGTTCGATAACCACGCCAATCATTCAACTGACACATTTTCAAAAGTAGTTTTCTTTTGGTTTGCAAATGGACATTTTTTATGAGATATTTTTTCTTGTCCACCAGATTTGTGTATTTGTTTGATATTAACCCTTTAACACTCAAACCGGCCAAAGATGGCTTTTGTAGTAGTCTTGAGAAATGTCCATTTGCAGACCAAAAGAAGACTATTTTTGAAAATTTACCACTGAAATGACTGGCTCAGATATCGAGCCATTACTTCCAGCGGTAAATTTTCAAAAATTGTTTTCTTTTGGTCTGCAAATGGACATTTTCTATGAGAAAATTGAAATATCCTTGAACAAATTTAAGGCTTAAAGGGTTAAACTACAACATTTGTAGAAGAAACTACTCCCTCATCAGCATTACACAAAGATGAAATCACGGCCGCACATTCTCCCTGACAACGTATATTGATTTCTGGTGCAAGTTCGCGTAAAATCAATTTCACGAACAAAAACCTCCAAAATATCCATGAATGAACTAAACGAAGTCTCAGTGCTTCGAGCTTAATATTCCCGCCACATCACCCACTCTACCCTCCCTTAACTTTCCCGTTTGTAGCTACGAAATCGGACTCCATTTGAGACGACAATACCGAAGCAACATTTGGCAATGAGTAACATTTGGGAACTGATCCAACGATCAATACCGATGTCAGAACGTAATTGTTTTTACGGCAGAACGTTGAAATCAGATTCTCTATACATTGTTAGGTCGGACGATGGATGTGACCTGCAATGTACCCGAGGCATCTTCAATTCAAAATATACTTCATTGTTGATTTCGCTACAATACAATCTACTTCATTGTCATACACTCAAGAACCTATTACCAACTTTACATCCAATTTGGCGCCCTTGTTATGTTGTCGGCCATGATGGACGAATCCCTGCATGATTATTGAATATGATGTATCCCCGGGAGTGACATTTGCTGGGAAAAATGAATATAACTATATTACTCGTTTAGAATGACGTATCAGCTGTCGGAAGATATTTCATGTACATCTTCTTCCCACTATATATATTACCCATCATTAACTATAACACATTTTCATCTTGAAATTAAAATATTAATTAACTTTATTGTTTGACATAAAAAATCTGTAATATTTTCGTATTTTTACATAAATTGATCACTCAATCGTCAAAATATGGTTTCTGTAGTGGTCCTTAACCAATATCTCTCTCATGTCAAATTTTTTAATTTTCAAATTAAATTAAAAGATGACCTGGTGTTCATTTTTCAACATATTTGGTGGAAGATGTTGCTGTCATAGACAGCAACATCGTCCAACAAAATTGTTGAAAAATGTACACCAGTTTCTTTGCTATTGACACAGTAAAAAATAGAATATTGACATCAGTGTGGTAAGGGTTAAAGAATGGAGCATTCCAGTTAATCCATCAATCACATGATGTCAAAATCAATTAAGTCAGGAATGACATAGATAAGTTCATCACAAACGCTGTCTTTACTATTTAATAAACATGCTGTTGAATATTTTGAAACTAATTTGACTGCGTGCTGCATAGTTTTCTGGAAAGTAAGATTCAGAGAGCGCAGGTATCGATTGATTCCACGACGGGTGAAGTGTGGGTGGAGCTTAGCTAGAGATGGGTGGGGCATAGCCTAAAAACTGGATTCCTTCATCGTCTGTTTGCAGAGCAAGAGAAAACATATGCTAGAAAAATTAACTCACTAATCATTTCACTGACAATGTTTCTAAAATGTTTTTGGGCTAAATTTGGTTAAGAAATCCTAAGTATTTGCATAATGAATGTTTATTTGCAGGAGAAGACTATTTTTCGAAAATGTACCGCAAAAATAACTGGCTCGATAACACAGCCAGTCATTCTAGAGGTAAATTTTCAAAAGGAATCTTGTGGCTTGGAACTGGACATTCCTCCATTTGCGTGACCAATGAAGAGCATCAAATGGTTTGAACCAGCACCAGAAGCCATTTTGAGCAGCTTCATCACAATAAACGGATAAGGAGACAACCAGACAAATGTAAAACCTTGACTTAAATTTGGCATCCAACAGACGTGTCATGATCGTGGTGATCAATCTAGATGACATATTGACGTCGAAAAGAATAAATAATTGACGATAGCTCCTGGCTCCTGAAAACAATAATAGAATAATGCCTCAGGGAGCTCAGGATGTGGGAGTCGCTTTGAATGACGTTTTCTGAGCTGAGTGTTAGAACAATAAAGTGAGGATTGTATGTGGTACTTGTTCATGAATGTGGATAGATAAAGCCAACATGTCAGCCTGAGACACAGTACTCGTGAGAAATTAATAAATAATAGAAACAGTAACAATTGCAAGTACAAAGACGAGAGATCTTAGCCATTCAAAGATGAATGTTGATTACTAGGTAATTGCCAGATCTGATAAATCGCAACCACAGAGGCTGCTGTATGAAAACAGAAGGATCAGATAAATTCTACAGAAGGCCAGATCTGATAGTACATGCCACAGAGGGTGCTGTATGACCAGATCAGATACATGCAACCAAGGGCACTGTATGCAAACAGAAGGCCAGATCTGACACATGCTACAGAAGGCGCTGTATGCAAACAGAAGGCCAGATCTGATGTATGCTACAGTGGGCGATGTATGCAAACAGAAGGCCAGATCTGATACATGCTAGAGAGTGTGCTGTATGCAAACAGTAGGCCAGATCTGATACATGCTACAGAGTTCACTCAGTATGCAAACAGAAGGCCAGATCTGATAAATGCCACAGAGGGCGCTGTATGCAAACAGAAGGCCAGATCTGATAAATGCTACAGAAGGCGCTGTATGCAAACAGAAGGCCAGATCTGATAAATGCTACAGAAGGCGCTGTATGCAAAGAGACGGCCAGATCTGATAAATGCCACAGAGGGCGCTGTATGCAAACAGAAGGCCAGACTGATAAATGCTACGGAAGGCGCTGTATGCAAACAGAAGGCCAGATCTGATAAATGCTACAAAAGGCGCTGTATGCAAACAGACGGCCAGATCTGATAAATGCCACAGAGGGCGCTGCATGCAAACAGGAGGTCAGATCTGAAACATGCTACAAAAGGCGCTGTATGCAAACAGAAGGCCAGATCTGATACATGCTACAGAGGGTGCTGTATGCAAACAGAAGGCCAGATCTGATACATGCTACAGAGGGTGCTGTATGCAAACAGAAGGCCAGATATGATACATGCTACAGAGAGTGCTGTATGCAAACAGAAGGCCAGATCTGATACATGCTACAGATGGTGTTGTATGCAAATAGAAGGCCAGATCTGATACATGCTACAGAGGGTGCTGTATGCAAACAGAAGGCCAGATATGATACATGCTACAGAGAGTGCTGTATGCAAACAGAAGGCCAGAACTGATACATGCTACAGAGGGTGCTGTATGCAAACAGAAGGCCAGATCTGATGCATGCCACAGAGGGTGATGCATGAAAAGACAAAGCTGCCAGATCTGATAAATGCTACAGTTTTTCGGAATTTCGAAATTTTCAGCAGAATAAGTTTTACATCGTAAAAAGTACAGTTTTTCCGGGATTTGTCGGTCAAATGGTAAATGACAATTTTAAATGGTTCATTGATCAGCAAAGACAATTAATTATTTCAGGAAAATTAGTGACTTAATGGATAGGAGAATCCCTATTAGAGTTATAGATGGCTGTGTCATTAATTAGGAAAAGACATCCATTGATTATTACAAGAAAAATAATGGAAGGATTGATTTCCATGCATCTGATACCACTGAAAATGCATGTCCTAAATTCACGATGATTATAGTCAAAAAAATCTGAATGCGTATTGTTGGCTGACTTGAAGCATCAATTTCACAACTTTCAGTCAATTTGTTTTGAAAAAAGCTTCATTCAGCAATTGCTTAGGACATATCCATTACTGCCACTATAGAACAACATCCATTACCAAATCAATGAATGTACAAACGAAAAGTCTCCCGAAAAATATTTGCAACATTTTCTAATAGTTCAATCGCATGACGCTACACGCTAAACACGGTGAAAGACGCGGAACACAGTGAATAGAATCTAGTCAAAGAGCCCCGCTAAATCACGAGTAAATTGCATGACTTTTCACTTAAAGCAAATACGGGTATACGAGGGCAACGAGTTTGACGAAATGGTCAAATTGCGTGTCATTTAGTGTCACGTCTTTCAGGGATCTAGAAAGCCGAATTGGGAAGGAAATCATTTAACCCAGTTTAGCCCAAATAAATATGCCAATTATCCTACAACCTACTTATACAATTATGTTCATTATTTCCTTAAGGATTGGACAGAAAACTGTTGCTGCATAAGGCAGCAACAACTTTCAGCCAAGTCCTTAAAGAAATAATCAACATGCGCAAATCTGGATCCCGTCGCAAAAAGATTCGGAGAATTTCTCCCGCCATGAAATGTGTTTATAAAATCATTGAATATTGATTGAATATATAGAGCTTGAAAGGTACCGACACGGAAAATAGAGATTTTAAATGACACAAAACCTTTTAATGGTCTTGCAAATTAACGGCGCAATTAAATTAGAATCTCGCTGCAATTGCATAAATTCACAAAATGCATCTCTAAAAGAATCTAAAAATAAAGTTAATTGACAATATTTAAACTGCCAAAGTTCAATTTACGCGAATTAGGCTACATACATGTATAATTCACCTTTCCAGAGTACCCAGCCATCATATGACGTCATAATGAACTGCGTGGTGTGTACAATGACATCATAATGAATGACGTCGATAAGTATGTCACGAACGCATATTTGATGACGGTCTATGGGCTGTTGTACAAATTGTTTGCTTTTACTATTTAATAAATATTCTGTTGAATATTTTGAAACTAATTTGACTGGGCGCTGTTGCTGCCTATGGCAGCAACAGCACCCAGTCTAATTAGTTACAAAATATTCAACAGCTTCCCTGTATAGTTTTCAGGAAATTGATAGCTAGGGCATTCGGGGATCGATCAATCCAAACATGACAAGGTGTGGGTGGAGCTTAGCTAGTGATGGGCGGGGCATAGCTAAAAATGGAGAGGTCCATTAACGACAACAGATGTCATTTTTAAATGGGAAGCCATGCAAGAACTTGCTCAGAGTAACATCACAAGAATCTTTCATCAAAATTAAGTCACAAATCTTCAAAATTCTACAAATGAAACACGTCATACAATAATTAATCAAAGCCTGGTATCCTAAAAGTCATTTAATATAGGGATCCATTTTTAGCTATGCTCCGCCCATTTCTCGCCTTGCTCCTCCCATTTCTAGTTATGCTTCGTCCATTTCTAGCTATGCTCCACCCATTTTTATACATGCTCCGCCTATTTCTAGCTATGCTGCGCCCATTTCTAGCTATGCTCTAACTATTTCTAGCTATGCTCTGCCCATATCTAGCTATGCTCCGCCTATTTCTAGCTATGCACCGCACATTTCTAGCTGTGCTCCGCTCCTTTCTAGCTCACGTTATATGCGTTACATGTGAATTGCTGAATACACCTGAATTCACCCAATCTGAATTTCAAGGTATATGTAATTATTCAGCTAAGCTGCTGAATATTTTGAAACAAATTTATTACTGAGAGCTGTTGCTGCCTATGCCTATTGCAGACCCTCAATTTCGACTAAGCTTTTTTTTTTATTGTTCAGATTTTTTTGCATGAACACCCAAGCCTTACTCCTGTGTGTAAAGTTTAAGCCAAATCAGACAAGCAGTTTCAAGGATTCAGATTTCAATCCGATCAAGATTTCTTTATCCAGATCATGGTCAGAGTCTGGAAATCCTCTCCCCCACTGAGTTAAAAACTGAACCAAATGGGATCAGTAGTTTTTTTTAGATATCATGGCTCTGGACAGATACAGACATACAGAGACAGGCAATGCACGCACGCACGCACACGCACGCATACACACACACACACACACACACAATCATGCACATAGACACAAGCACATCACCAACACATCACCAACACATCCCACAGGCATACACACATGACCTAATACATTTAATGGATGGTCAAGAACAGTGAATCATCTCACAACTTTATAGAGTGAAATACCACTAAACATAATCAAACAAGCTTCATAGACAGCCTCTAGCTGGTCTAATCTTTTACATCCTGACAAGATACACTCTACACATGTGTTCCTAAATATTAACCCTTTAACACTTCCCGCGTGTTCAAATTTTAAATTTTCAAATTAAATTAAAAGATGAACTGGTGTTAATTTTTCAACAAATTTGGTGGAAGATGGTGCTGTCATAGACAGCAACATCGTCCACCAAAACTGTTGAAAAATTAGCACCAGTTTGTTTACTGTTGACACAGTAAACGAAAGAATATTGACATCAGACTGGTAAGGGTTAACACACAGGGTGGTCAAAACGGCTTCTGCAGTGTGCTGGAGAAATAAATGTCCATTTTCAGACCAAGAAGTTATTTTTTTTAATTTACCACTGGAATGACGCTCGATAACCGGTCTGAAAATCGATAGCCTATGAAAAAAAATTTAATTTTCATGAACTAATTTGAATGTTAAATGGCTAAGAGAGTTTACATTTCCCTTGAGGCGATGACAGCCATCACCACAAAACAGATAGACATCTTGGACAGTCCCTGTGATGAGACTTAAATTTAATTTTCTCCAGATTTTAAGATTAATCCTTCCATATCCCCGCTATTTGAGGTCAGAATCTAAAGACTTCACTAAATCAAAGAGAGTGACTTACTGATTACATCTGTACTACAAGGGGAGATAAGCCATCGTCATTTAGTAAAATGTGTAGAACTTTTTAGAAAGTGATACTATTGAAAACATCATAACTGCCTGTTTGCTGCAAGCCAACAGACAATAATTTCAATGGGCAATAAGTATGGAAATGCAAAATATTTTGAAAACAATTTGACTTTCAGTCAAATTGTTTTGAAAATATTTGGCATATCCAGATTTAAGCCAGATGAAAGACGTATTCTTTAGCCATTCAGGAGAACGACATACTCTGACCATATAACCATAAACACTTTTAAACCCTTGAAATATTTTAAGGGAATGCTGCTGAATATTTTGATGATGAAACTGTAACCTCAACGAGTTCCAGACTAATTAGTTTGAGAATATTCAACAGTATATTCTTTATATTAAGAATAATTTGTCATTTCTGGTTTTTAAGGTTTAAAAGGACCCTGGTGAAATTTATAGAATTTATAATTTGATTACTGAGGGGTTTGTTTCCTGTCAAGTTAGTAAAAGTATTCGACAGCTTAAACTTGTAACAGTAGTGAATTTGAAATTTATTTTTTAGAATTTAGAGAGATAAGGTCTGAATTTATTTCACATGTGCGCTTGCACACAAGTGCGCGCGCATGCACACACATACACACATGTGTGCACACCCCACAAGTGACTCCGCAAATTCACAATTCAGAAAGAATACTCGGATAAATGACTAATTATTTACATTGAGGTGGCAGAAAAGTTTGACATCCCGTTACACATTACAGGTAGGCTGCATAAATTGTGAAAGGTAAAGTGAGCACACCTTTCCTCAACAAATACAGGTGGGCCTATATCAGCACCCGAGATCGTTAAATGTGTTCATATACAGAACAGCTCAGAAATAAGTTTGAATGTTTCCAAAAAACGAAAGCACAAAAGCAGAAACATGGTAGTAAGCTGGTACAATTTTGAACATGAGACATGTTCTGTTGAATATTTTGGACTTAATTTGATTGGAAGTCATTGCTGCCTAAGGCAGCAATGGCTTCCAATCAGATTAAGTCCAGAATACTCAACAGCACATTTTATTTTGTTTTGGAAGCAGGTTAAGTTCTCGCTACATTGGCCTGTACTCCAGCTTCAGGAAGTTGAAGCCAATAGATCAGCAATGTTTTCGTACATGCCATCCTCATGACACGTAGGCCATGAAAAATTATTTCAGAATTATTATTATTAATAGTATTTTAGAAATTTAAAACTATAGGCGATTTCCAGGAATCGTTAATTTCTGGATGAAAATCACCAATTACCTTAATTAATATTAATTAGTTACTGATTAGTAGCCGATGTCTAATTATCTTAATTATGGAAAGTATGGCAGACAGCTTTTAAACACAGGCATCACCACCAGACCCCCCACCCCAACCATGTCAAACCTTTAACCCTTTAAGAGTGAAGAGTCAAAAACACATTCTGTCTTAACCCTTACCATTCTGGTGGCAAAACTTAATTTTCATGTTAAATTTACGGATGAGTCCAGGTGTTCATTTTTCAAAAAATTTCATGGGAGATGGTGCTATCGTAGACAGCAACATCTTCCACCAAAATTCTTGAAAAATGTACACTAGAACCTTTGATATCGACACAATAGAAGATAGAATATTGTCATCAGAGTGGTGAGGTTAACCCTTTCAGTGATTAATTCCCCATGACTCATTTTCAATTCTACCATACAGGAAAACTGTTGAATATTTTGAAACTAATTTGACTGGAAGACGTTGCTGCGTTAGAATAATTTCAAAATATTCAACAAAATAAATTTTATATCGTAAAGAATATACTTTTCCGGGATTTGTTGGTGAAAGGGTTGCCAAATGTTCATTTACCCGCCCAAAAGAATGACTGCAGCTCAAATTATCGGAGCCAGTTATGCCAGTGATAAAATTATTTGTCTTCTGTCGTAAGAACTTATATCTTTTTCATAGACAATAATAACAAAGTAGACAAATAATTTTACCCCTAGAATAACTGGATTTTGACAATTAACCTTTTTATCATTTAACTACAATAAATGGTTCTACCAAATGATTTTGGAGACGATAGCATGATGGACAGACACACATAAATTGAACAGGGGGGGGGGGGGGGGGAAACGCAGAATCCGTAACATATTTTGGTATGTGGATAATTAGTCATAAAGATTAGATTTTGTGGTGAAATACATGTATATGGTGTGAAGGTACGAACTGTTTAAATTTGTAATCATTCTAGAAATTTGTAATTTGTTAGAGAAAATCTCTCAAGCGAAAATGTCCATTTGCAGGACAAGAAGACTATTATTGAAAATCTACCACTGGAATGACTGGCTCGTTATCGAGCCAGTCATTCCAGTGTTAGATTTTCAAAAATAGTCTTTTCTTGTTCTGCAAATGGACATTTTTTCAAGGTCACTGCAGAAGTCGGCCAGCTTGAAGGTAAAGTGTGAATCTGACATTCAGCATTGAAATGGCTAATGTACTTGTAAATATTAATTCAGGTTTTGAAAAACATGGCCTGGCCATACCTGATTTTAATGACAACGTTTTCTATTTATCAAAGAAAAAATCTTTACACTTGGGACAGTGCGATGATGAATGTAATATATGGGATATTGAAGATCTTAAAGCTTGGTGTATTATTTGCCTTGTTAAGATATGAGTCATGTATTTTTAATAGAGTGGAACTGAGACGCAGTGCAAGCCATCAGACAATTATTTCCTTCGGCAATAACTGTGATCATGTTGAATATTTTAAAAACCATTTGAATGAAAGTTGTTGGTGGCTTAGCCACCAACAACTTTCAGTCAAATTGTTTTCAAAATATTCAGGATATCTAGACTTATACCACATGGAAGATGTTGTCTACAGAAATTCAGCGGGCAGGCAGTTAATAGAGTGGAACTGCAATGTCATGAGAGATGTCATGTTAGCGTGGGACATAAATCTTACATATACAGAAATAAAGGTAACAGAGTGTATGTATTCAAGTCTGGTTTTCACAAAGAAAGGAATAGTGGTTCATTTCATTTTGAATGAGTGCATGGGTAGTTGATTGTGTGGGCGGGTGAATAGGTGGTTGAGAATTAAGGTAATAGAGGGCGGGTCGGATCATCTATTTCTAGCTATGCCCACAGATTTCTATCTAACCACTGCCCATGTTTTTTCGAGTATTACGTAATCGATTTGTAAACTTTAAACTCGGAATCACCAGTATTCCAATTCCAAGGTAAATATACAGGTATAAGCTTAGCAGTTGATTTATTTTTAACAATCTTGACTTTACCGTCACCGACTTTGACAGCAGCAGCTCCCAGTCAAATTAGTTCCAAAATATTCAAAAGAATTGTTTATTATTAACACTTCAACCCTTACCAATCCGGTGTCAAAATTTCAAATTTTCTAACTAAATTAAAAGATGAACTCAGATGTTCGTTTTTCAACAAGTTTGGTGGAAGATGTTGCTGTCATAGACAGCAACGTCGTCCACCAAAATTGTTGGAAAATGTACACCAGTTTCTCTGCTATTGACGCAGTAAAATATAGACTATTGACATCAGAGTGGTACGGGGTAACACTCATATTAGCCAAAAAAGGCTTTTACAGTAGTCTTGAGAAATGTCATTTTGCAGACCAAGATAAGACTATTTTTGAAAATTTGCCGCTGAAATGACTGGCTCAATAATCTAGCCAGTCACAAGCCAATTGAGCCAGTCAGTAGTGTTCAATTTTAAAAAATAGTCTTCTATTGGTCTGCAAATTGACTTTATCTTTGAGAAAATTGAAATTTTCTTGGACAAATTTAAGGCTTTAAAAGGGTTTAAATTGTACATTCATCACGAACATAATTTATACAATTTTGTGAGACTTCAATTTTTGTGACAGAGCTACAACATTATGACTGTGACTTCACCATTGACGGTCATGTTTGTTGAATCATATGATGTCATAATCAACTACGTGACGTGTATGACGTAGTTAAGTGCGTCACAAACGCATAATTGATGACGGACTAAGTGGTGTTGTACGAATTGTACATCATTACTATTTAAATTAAACATTTTAGACCTGTATAGTCTTCTGGAAACAGATTCAGGGAGTGCAGGGATCAATCGATCGCAACACGGGTGAAGCTTAACTATAGAGATGGGCGGAGCATAGATAAGACTTGATCCCTCCATTGAGTGACAGATCGGGTCCGTCAAGCGGGTTCAGGTTTAAGCTGGATGGCTTAGACTGCATAACGTATTAGAGCGCCTTTCTGGCAAGTTGCTAGTATTTCAACGCTGGGTCTGAAGCTTATCATAATTTGTAGTCTTAATACGAAAAGCTAAATTACCACCTCAACACCTACTAGCAGGATTATAATTAGGTACAAAAACTTATCAATTCTCCTCCTTCGCACAAACATTGCAGGATTATTTTTGGTAATAAATCACTAGCCGGTTCTATTACTTAAACACATGTGTATGTCTGAGCAAACCGAACCATGGATAAATTTGTACATCTGTCCCAACTGCCTGCTTACAACATGTGTACATCAATTACAATAAAACCGGGTTTCATTCAATAACATGTATTATAAATAGATAGCTTTTTGATATCTGATGATTATTTTGACAACAATTTGACTGAAAGTTGTTGCTGCCACTGGCAGCAACAACTTTCATTCAAACTGTAGTCAAGAAAATCACCATACGTTAAATTATACCCTGTATTAAGAGCGACTTCGGTTATATAGAATGAAATGTGTGATAAAGTAAATGATGATAAACTCCTGAAGCAGGTGGTTTTGACAAGCAGGATAACATCTACAAGAGTTTGACTGATTCGCTTTTCATTTGTTCCTTCAGGCGATGATCACCTAGTTGTGGTGTAGAGTTTGTTTAACCGTTCTGTTTCATCTTTTATAAGACTATATGGGTAACTGCATCTGTATACCGATCGAAGAAACGGAATCATAACAGGATGGAAGGATGGAAAGATGTGTGGGTGGGAGGGGTGTGCGAGTGGGTGGGTGAGTGAGTCAGTGCGAGTGAGTGAGTCAGTGCGAGTGAGTGGACAGACAGTTAAGCGGGTGGATAGAGAATGAATTGACTAGAACTTAGTTCTTCACCAATCTAGAGAATTGATTTCAAATGTGTTCCATCCATTTGTACACCAACAATATTTTAGAAACTTTATCACTGGAATGAATGATGGAGTTAAGTCTTCTAAAATATTTTTTCTGGGTCTGCAAACGGACAATTCTCAGGACCGCTGCGGAAATAAGTTATTTGGCCATAATGATGGGCAAGCATAATATTTTTGTTAGAAAGCTTTAAGACATAATAAAATTTAACAATGTAGTATAACAAAAGACATAATATACAACAACTGCTCCTGGTAACTTCTAATTTATAATAATCGCGATTAGATTTATGAATACGCAGGGAGATTACTCTAGATTTAAAAGTTGAGAAGATATATTATGACAGATAAATCATTCTTGCCAGATCATGTCACATTTTTCATTTCTTTCACACATATCTGTCATCAAGTTTGCCAGATTATCATGGCCATATAGTTATTCAAGCTGTTAGTAGATTTGTCAAAATGATAGATATATTTGCAACTCAATTACCTGCGCTTTTTAATCCCTTAGTGATCAAGATTTTGATAAAAAAAAAATTTGAAGCCTTGGCTTCGTTATGTCCATTTGGTGGTTAAGAGAAAACTATTTTTGAAAATTTATAACTTGAATAACTGGCTCTGTTATCGAGCCAGTCATTACAGTTATAAATTCTCAAAAATTTCATTCCCTTTGTGTGCAAATCGACATTTTAAAAGTCACCACCATAGAAACTGTTTCTAATTAGCTTAACCTGTAGTGTTCAGATATCGTAGCTCATATCCTGCCCATCTGTCATGAGGTGCAGTAGCAGTACTTTTAGCCAAGATTCGCAGCTAGCAAATAGTAAAAGCTGACACTGGGGTTGAGGGTGGGTGAGGTAAAGTTTTCGATGGGGTGTGTGTGTTCAGGGGTCATGCCGAAAATTGTTTGATATCTAAATGCTGATATTTATTTAATTTAGACATTTTCTCTAAGAGTATGGGTATTTTAGAAGCTACACTTCACAGATCTCAAGGACAACACACACCCACCCCAACCCACACCCAGCCCATCCCCCCTCCTCCACCACCTTCGCAGCCCCTACCTACAGAGATTAGGATAATGCTAGAAAAATTATGCTTTTTCCTTAACGGTAGTCAATGTCCATTTACAGACCCATGAGAATACTATTTTTGAAAATTTACCACTGCAATGGCTGGCTCGTTTAAAAAATAGTACCTTCTCTTAGACTGCAAATGAACATTTGTAAAGAGCACTGTAGAAGCCATTCTGGCAGATCGAGGGCTAAATGCTTAAAGGATAACTAATCCCATCTCTTGATAGCGATTCAGGTGATCTAACACACTGGTCATACACTATCCAGGTAATTTTAAGCCTTTTATCACGCCTCTAAGGAAAGATATTCAAGATTTAGTAGTTAAACGTTGGTACATTTCTACACCCTATGATGGCTGTCATGATTTACTTTTCACCTAATCAGAAAAACCCTAGCGTGTCTGCCTCGGTATATGCACTCAGTCGTAGAGGCTCCAGCTATAGTTTGGCAAAGTGGTATAAAAGCAATCCTACAGGTAAGCTGTTGAATATTTTGAAACCAATTTGATTGGAAGTTGTTATTGCCATAGGCAGCAACAACTTCCAGTCAAATTAGTTTCAAAATATTCAATGGGATGAGCATTACATAATAGAGAATGTGATGCATTGGAGCTTACATGACATCACACACAATAGCTTAAGGAGACAAAATGGTGTCGATCACTGTTCAACATTTACTCGATATTACAAAACAGATAATTGCGACACATATCAGGTAATGTGACAGGATATGAATAATATGGAATCTATAAACCATATTCTATCGGTGCAATACAACATTTGAGATGAGATTAGCATCGCTTTAAATGGCAATATATCCCTGGGTAAAAGTGCAATAAGCACAAACAGTGACTGGACAATTTCTACTTATGGAAGGTTCCATGTACTTAGACATTCCACAGCTTGAGAGCACAGCTCAGGGGTCTGGGTAATTTACACACCAGTATGGCTCTGGGTAATTTACAGACCAGTACTAATGTGTACAGAATCTTGATACTCAAATGCACTCCTACTGAAGGATAAATTATAGTTTTTTTGCTTAATGTGTGCCTGTTCCATCAGTGCCTGTCTGTCTGCCTGGAAGGTATATGTTAATAATCTAATCGATGTGGTTAAGTGTTTTACATAATAAATTGCTAGTGTTTTTAACAAATGTTCCTTTTACTCATCACTGCATGAGTTAGCATTTTAACCCTCGAATATGTCCAAGAAAATATCATAGAAAATGTTCATTCGCAGACGAAGAGAAGACTATTTTGGAAAATTTACCACTAAAATGACTGGCTCGGTTATTGAGCCAGTCATTACCGCAGTAAATTTTCAAAAATAGTCTTCTCTTAGTCTGCAAATGGACACTTCTCAAGACCACTGCAGAAGCCGTTTTTGGCTGATATGAGTGTTACAGGGTTAATGGACAAAAAGGTTCCGTGGATTAATTAATCCATTAATCCATTAATTTTGGTGAATTGTTTTAAGAATGTTAAGCATGTTTCAGAAGTCCGGTATCTCAATATTTTGAAAATTATTCAGAAATAAAACAGTTAAATACAACATATAATTTAACGATGGCACCTATCTACCACCTATCTACCGGGACTATCATATTGATCCACATTCCAACGTTATGCCGAAACAAATATTGCTTGTAAAAAACTGTTTCAATCAATCTATTCTGGATGACTAATGAAAAAAATTCGCTAAGAATATAACATGTTTACTTTTGTCCAGATTTATCTGCCAGCTTGACAATGCGTTGGGGCGATAGTCATAACGCTGAACACAAAAAAATGCATTTATGTTTTGCTAAATGTATAGGAGTGTATATAGACATATATATTATGTGAGCAATCAGAAAATAAATGAAGTTTCAGTGAGTCGAGCAAAATTGCGTCAAGTTAAATGTACTGATAACATATAGACTCTCTGTCACCCACATGCACATGGCCAGCAGTGGTGATGCAGAGAAAGCAGGCCATAATTTAGAATTTCATATTTCTATAGCATGTATTGTTGTGCAAATTATAAATGGTACAGTTGTCCTCAAAACTGTATAGCAATTAACTCTTTCACGTATAAATCCCCTGTATCTCAATCTCAGAACAAACAAACAGGGAAGCTGTTGAATATTTTGAAATCAATATGACTGGAAGCCACTGCTGTGGCTTCCAGCCATATTAATTTCAAAATATTCAACAGAATATGCTATACATTTATATAGTAAAGAATTTACTTTTTCAGGGATTTGTCATTGAAAGGGTTGAACTTAGTAGAACACAGAAACCAATAATAAATTACAATCACGTACAAATTTTGCATAGAAGATAATAGCTATGCATGTTGCAAAATATATATATATATATATATATATATATATATATATATATATATATATATATATATATATATATATATATATATATATATATATATATATATATATATATATATATATATATATATATATATATATATATATATATATATATATATATATATATATATATATATATATATATATATATATATATATATATATATATATATATATATATATATATATATATATATATATATATATATATATATATATATATACACCTGTGCAAAAGTTAAGCACCAGCAAAAACAATAGAACGTAGAAACATGATGGTACAACTAGGCTGCCATACTTTTTGTCCCCGCGTTAGCTGACATAATTCCAAGTACGAAATGCACATGCATGCATGACTTCACGCCGCTTGATGTCCGTGCGTGGCGGGAAACAGCACACGTGTTCAGTTATGTAAAAGTCCAGTTTGAGGTGTAGAACATTACATACAGATTTAGGCGACAAGATTAGGAATTTTGTGTTCATGACCGTGGTTTATTTGTACAGAGAGAATTAGCTCTTGATTGTGAACCGCTATGGCCAGACGAAGGTTAAGTGATCGTGTGAAATGGCAAATCATAGGCATGCATACCACTGGTATGTCATGCAGAGAGATTGGCAGACAGCTGAACATTAACCATACTGTAATCAGTCGTTTGATTGCAAAACATGGGCAAACTAACGAGGTGAAGGACAGGCCTAGATCTGGAAGACCGAAGAAGACTACTGCCCGTGATGATCGAGCCCTAGTACGCCTTGTTAGGAGATCTCCATTCACCAACAGCAGAGTGCTCAGCCAGCAATGGGAAACGCGCAATAGAGTGTCAATGTCTACCGTCAAAAGGAGACTGTATGCTGCTGGCATGAAAGCTAGGAGACCTGTCAAACGTCCTCTCCTCACTGCACACCACAGAGAGGAGCGTATGAGGTGGTGCAACGAAAGAAGACACTGGAACATGAGATCCTGGAGACGGGTACACTGGTCCGATGAAAGTCGGTTCCTGCTTCATGCCACAGATGGTCGAACTCGTGTATGGAGGTCCAGACGCACGGCGTACGACCAACGTAACATCATGGAAGAAGTTCCATTTGGTGGAGGTTCCGTTATGATATGGGGGTGCATCTCATTTGATTGTAAGCTGGATCTGTTGACTGTACCTGGAACACTAAATGGACAAAGATATCAAGATTCCATACTGGATAGAGTTGTGGTCCCTCATTTTGTAAATCATGCACCTGGAACCCACCCTATATTCATGGATGACAACGCCCGACCACATCGTGCTAGAGCTGTGCATGAATACCTCCGCCAGAATGCCATCGAAACCCTACCATGGCCAGCAAGGAGCCCTGACATGAACCCTATTGAGCATATCTGGGACATTCTGGGAAACATGGTGAGAAGGAGGGATCCTCCTGTGCAGAACCTACAGGAATTAACAGACGCACTCCATCTTGAATGGCAACGAATACCACAATGGCGTATCAGTCGGTTGGTGACCAGCATGAGACGTCGTGTCCAGGCCGTCATCTAGGCACAAGGTGGATATACCCGGTATTAATAATGACAGTCTCAAACTCGTGCACAGATGTTAAACTTCGTTTTCAGACACCATTAATGACAATCTAGCCACGTGTGTCAACTGTAGGGCAATAGTTGTCAGTTGTGTCAACGTAACCATATTCAGGCCTCGTTTTCAAGTTCAAACAAAAACATACAGTGTTTCCCCACCATCATAATCAGCATTCCTCTAGTTGCATTATTACCTCTTGCACTAAGATGGATGGGTATATAAATGTTTATGCTATTGCTTTCTTCATAGCACATGAATATACCCTCGCATGTGCGTAAAAATAGGGTGGTGCTTAACTTTTGCACAGGTGTATATATATATATATATATATATATATATATATATATATATATATATATATATATATATATATATATATATATATATATATATATATATACATATATATATACATATATATATATATATATATACATATACATATATATATATATATATATATATATATACATATACATATACATATATATATATATATATATATATATATATATATAATGTCCATTTGCAGGCAAAGATTAAGACTATTTTGAGAATTACATGTACCACTTGAATGGCTGACTTGGTTATCGAGCTAATCATTCCATTGGTAAATTTTTACAAACACTCTTTCATTTGTTAGCAAATGGATATTTCTTTCATGAGCACTACAGAGACCAGTTTTCAGCGCCGTGACCACATTCAAAGTCCAGGTTTATGGGGCCTCATTTATAATAATTTTGTTAAGCTTACAGCAGAACTCGATTCCCATCAAAGATTCAAAATATCCATCAGTGCATCTAACATCGTAATGAATCAGTCATATCTGATCTGCGGTTTCAGGTAGATATGCATGGTTAATTAAAAAAACAAAACTTTTTTATGTGTTATAAATATCTAGCCTAATAATTACCTCTGAGTCATCGTCAAATGGCAGGTAGACTCCGGGAGGGAGCATCAGTTGACCCACCGATTCATCGTACATCTCTGTCGCCCATATATAGGAGGAGACTCCTCCGGGCGATGCCACCGTCGTATCCAGGATGTTGGCTTCCGTCGCCGACGACGTATATTCCTCCGATAAAACTGTCTGTCACACCACCTCACTCATAGGCACCGTTATAAATCCACACAACGATGATGAATAATCACAATCACCATGGATTCTGTCGTTAATCCAATTAACACTCTTGGTTAATTGTTAATTACAGAAGACGCTTCCATTACAATACTTATATTAGTTTCCTCATTATTTATACAACATCATGTATTTGGTGCTGCCACACAGATGTGTCATTGGAGGAGGTCCTTGACACCACGCTAAACCAATACGTGTAAATGTTATCAATGGTACTAAGCACTGCAAAATAAATTTGCCATCAATTCCAACCTCATGTCAGTTGTTCCGCGCTGCAATTCTCTTCCCGAGAAGAGCTTTGGCGCAATGTGATTGGCTGATTATTTTCAACGGAAAATAATAGACCAATTTGAAGACTGACTTCTGACAATATAAAATAATAAAGGCACTTAAAGATGATTGCATATTCACAATGCTAAATTCCATTCAATTTTATTTTATAATTGGTGTTATTTTGGAACTGTAAGCTGGTGCTGTCTAAGACAGCAACAGCTTTCAGCAACATTGTGTCCAAAATGGACACCAGGCTTACTTCTACCATCCACTATAGACGTGTACCAGTTAACCGTTAATATTCCTGCTTAACCCTTAAATGCTCAAGTCAGGCAAAAACGGCTCCAGCACTGGTCTTAAAAAATGTCCATTGGCAGACCAAGAGAAGACTATACTTTTTGAAAATTTACCACTAGAATAACTGACTCAGTAAGATAAATTTTCAAAAATAATCTGTTGGCCTACAGTCATGGACTTTTCCTATGAGAAATTTGAAATCTTCTTGAACAAATTTGAATGTTAAAAGCCCAATAAATGGCTGTTATTGTCCTCAGTGGTACTTTTACCGCACAAGACTTATTTATTAAATCTGCATTCAATCTGAATCTTGGTGTAAATATACGATAATCTCACAAAATGCTCATTTCCAATACTGCATTAGCCCAAATTAATTTCTCGTTCTATTCTAGAGGGCGTAACTAACACAAATGTCAGCAATAGCAGGCGCACCAGTCAGGATCCTAACAATTTTTGCGCAACACACAATAAAAACATCTTGCATGGAGAAGTTTTATTCTCAGAATTGAGCATATCAGGAACAAAGTGACTAGTGAACTACATGTACTGTTGTTACAGACAGAAAGCCTTCACAGGTCATCCAATAAGTCATTCTGAGGTTTAACTGGGAAGGTTCAAGCACCTCTTGCTTTCACAACAAACACATGAAATGAATGGTTGTCTTTATCTTATTATAATAACTACAATCCATGCTAGAACCATGTATTGCAGTGGTCTTGAGGAAAGATGATTTGCAGGACAAGAAGACTTTTTTAAAAACTTAACGCTGAAATAACTGGTTCAATAATCAAACCAGTCATTCCGGTGTTAAATTTTCAAAAATAGTCTTTTCTTGGCCTGGAAATAGATGTTCCCTAAGCCAAATTTCGATTTTCTTGACAAATATCTTCCATTAAAGAATATTTTGAAGACAATTTGAGTGAAAGTTGTTGGTGGTTTAGCCACCAACAACTTTCATTCAAATTGTCTTCAAAATATTCAGCCGGTCCAGAGTTAAACCCCATAGAAAATGTAGTCTACAGAATTTCAGCAGGCAGATAGTACAATTTTGAAAAAACACGATGTAAGAAACTAACTAACATATGTTTCTATTTCTGTTTTGGAAATATGCTACATTATTTCTGTCGCTGGACTGCATGTAATCTGGATTTTAATCTGGAAGAATTCCGTCATGCCATCTGATAAACCTACATCAATGAACCATTCCAGTTTTAGCTATGCCCCGCCCATCTCTAGCTAAACTCCACCGACACCACGCTCATGTTAGGATCGGTCAATTGCTGAACTCTGTGACTATCAATCTCCAGCAAATTATACAGGTTAGCTGTTGTATACTGACAAACTAATTTGAGTGGAAGCTGTTGCTGCCTATGGCAACAACAGCGCCCAGTCAAATTAGTTTCAAAATATTCAACAAAATGTTTATTAAATAGTAAAGACATACAATTCCTACAAGTGTCGTGCCGGACTATTAAACGTTTAATAGACTAAATCGAGTCATTCATGGCATAATTGATTATGACATCATCACTACATTGATAATGATGTCATATGACGGGTGGATACATTGGAAAGGTCTATTAGTAATATACTTGTATAAGACAAAGAAATATTATTACAGATAATAATCAATAGCACTTTACGATTTATAACAATATTCCAGAAATTCTACACCAATTGAATTCTCAATGAGCATTCGACTAACAGTAACTGACTCAATACTTCTTGCTAAGATCTCCTTTTGACAGAAACTCGTCTGACGCCATACGATAAAGAAGACGCGGGAAATTGCTGTAATTTTCTGTCCGTCTCAGTTAAACAGTTTAAAATGAGCCAAAGCAATTTTCCAAGATTTACCTAGCGTTGTATTATTGATCTTGAGATTAGCGACATATCATCCTCCGCTCCGTGTATGTATGCATAATTTACACCCTGTAATTACTGGTAGAACTTACTTTAGAATGGGATCTTAATAATATATTGAATTTGTAATTATTCACTAATTAAAATATTAAATTCAATTACTTTTATTCCAGTGTAAAAATTAATTTGAACATCCATCCATCCACTTTCACACCAATCTACTCATCCACACACACACACACACACACCCACAGACCCATCCACGCACGCACACATTCATTCATCCATCCATCCACACACATCCATCCATCCATCCATCCACAGACATCCAACCATCCCTCCATTCACCCACCCATCTATCCCTCCGTTTAACCTCTCTGGACATCCATTTAATCCACTTTAGTTTTTAGTCTGTCAATCATTCCAGTGCTATACCGTTTAATGGCCAAGATTGTCTTAGAACTAAAAATTTGGTTTAGTGGAGTCCATTTCAAAGAACAGTTAGAAGGATATTTTAGAGGATTTATATTAATGACTGGCTCAGGTATCGCGCCAGTCATTCCAATAGTAAAATTTCTAAAATAGTCCTCTTGCTTTCCAAATGAGCATTTCCAAGATTATTGCAAAGGCCGGTTCCGGCCGCCTTGTCCATGGAACTGTTAACCCTTTAATGGTCAAGCCAGCCTCTGTTATTGTCTTGTGGAATGTCCATTTACAGGCCAAGAGAATAAAAATTTTGAAAATTTACCACTAGAATGACTGGCTCGATAACCGAGCCAGTTATTCTAGTGATAAATTTTCAAAAACTGTATTCTCTTGGCCTGTAAATGGACATTCAATAAGCAGATATTTTTATTTTCTTGATCAGATTTCACCATTAAAGGGTTAACACATAAGAAATATAAGTTAAATTCTTGTTCTAATAGATATATATAGATCCATCAGAAAAACATTGCACAGAAACACTGTCCTGACTAATGTCAATGGCGTGAAGAAAAGAACTCAGTTCAATTCAGAATCCAGCCGTTTCAATATTCTTTATGCTTACCATCTACATGGAAACAAGACAAAAACAATCGGCGCGGAAACACTCCATTGTCTGTCCGTAATTAAATCTGGCAGAGTCCCCGAGCAAGGAAATATGTGCACAACGCTAGTCAAGTTTCGAATCGACAATGGCAATCGTAGATGTTCAGGGAACAAATGCGTAGATGAGGATCGACTAATTTTGACAAGATATCTAAGCGTCTGCCAAACTTACAGCATCTTGTAATCCACAAATCATCATAAACACGGCGTAATCAACCAGCAGGTTACTTAATAATTTACTCTGCCTGTCATTGGTAATCAATGGTTACAAATTTTTGGATCTAGGTCGGACCCGCAGAACCCTTTTATGATCAAACCGTCGTAAACCTGCTTGTTATCGTCGTCTTGATTAATGCCCATTTGCAGGCCAACAGAAGACTATATTTGAAAATTTATCATTGGAATGACTGGCTCGATAACCGCGCCAGTCATTCCAATGATAAATTTTAAAAAATAGTCTTCTCTTGGCCTGCAAATGGACATTTACAACGCAAAGCTTTCAAAATATTGACTGCTAACCAGTTATTATCGATACAGAGGTAGCGAAAGTAAAGCTGAAGTTGTATGTACATGTAATATCTACAACTCAAAGTAAATGAACATCAATGAACAATGAAACTGGATGATATTCTTACTACACTGTAGTAGATTGAGGTGATGTGGGCTGGGGAAGTGATAAGGGGGGGGGGGGGGGGGGCAGGGGCAGGGGGCAGGGGGGGGGGGGTGGTGTTTATATTTAACCTTTAAAGCTATTACACAAGATTTTGATATGGCTCAATGATTTTTTGATTGAACAAAAACTGATAACCAACATTTAAATACAGGCTGACCTACAGAACTTATTTGGATCAAACTCAAAAAATATATATTTATTTTTATCGCGGTTAATGAAGTGTTTAAAGATAGTTGTATTAATATGAGGAGAGACTCAAAGTCGTGTAGATATTTGAACCCTTTGCTGATGCATAAACAATGTTTATTATACATCTTAACCCTGACCCCTGTGATGACACTATTCTATCTTTTACTGTCAATCTCAAAGAAATTGGTGTTCATTTTTTTACCAATTTTGGTGGAAGATGTTGCTGTCTACGACAGCACCATCTCCCATTAAATTTGTTAAAAATTGAACACCAGTTAATCTTTTAATTTAATTTACAAATTTTAAATTTTGACACCAGAGTGGTAAGGGTTAATGGTCTCGCTACTTAACCATTTAACCCTCATATCAGGAAAAAACAGCTTCTGCAGTGGGCTTGAGAAATGTTAATTTGCAGAACAAGAGAAGACTATTTTTTTTAATTTACCACCGGAATGACTGGTTCGATAACCGAGCCAGTTATTCCAGTGTTAAATTTTCAAAAATAGTCTTCTCTTGTTCTGCCAATGGACATTCTCTATGAGAAAATTGGAATTTTCTTGAACAAATTCGAGGGTTAAAGTGGCGAGTTTGATTGACGATTATGTTTACCCACAAAATCAGTAACAACTATCAGTCAAGCCATTTTCAAAATACTGAGCACATATTAGCGCAATAATGGTAACCTACATAATCCAATATCGTTTTTTATGCGGTGGGTGGGAGATAATTAACCCTTGCCATCACTCTGATATCACTATTCTACCTTTTACTGTGCCAATTATAAGCAAAGAAACTGGTGTACATTTTTCAACAATTTTGGTGGAAGATGTTGCTGTCTATGACAGCAACATCTTCCACCAAATTTGTTGAAAAATGAACACCAGTTATTCTTTTTAATTCAATTATTTTGGCAAAAGAGAGGTAAGAGTTAAAGAATAATTATAGCGTAATTAGAGTTACCTGTAAGAACCGAGTAACTATTGATGCCTTTGTTGTATACAAGCTTATATTAACCGTGTAACAGTCATATCAGTCAAAAATTCTTTCTGCAGTGGTCTTGAGAAATGTTCATTTACAGAGTAAGAGAAGACTATTTTTGAAAATTGACCACTGGAATGACTGGCTCGATAACCGAACCAGTCACTCCAGTGGTAAATTTTCTAAAAATAGTCTTCTCTTGGTCTGCAAATGGACATTTTTTTATGAGAAAATCAAATTTTCTAAAACAAATTCAAGGGTTAAAGGGTTACGGCCTCAATGAATAGCATACAACCACCAACTCAGGTACATTGTGCTGTCTGTTCTGCCTAATCTCACTCAGTGGCCATTATTGTAATTTACTAAATCCATAAACCATTACATATGGATAGCTGAACCCTATAACACTCAAGTAGGCTAAAAACGGCCACTGCAGTAAGGGTCGTGGTTAATGTCCATTTACAGACCAAGATTATTTTTTTAATTTACCACCGGAATGACTGGCTCAATAACCGACCCAGTCATTCCAGTGGTAAATTTTTTTAAATAATATTTTCTTGGTCTGCTAACGGACTTTTTAATGAGAAAATAGAAATAAAGAGGTAAAGGAGTTATATATATATACTCATGCAACAACTGCCGAGCCAGTCATTCCAGTGATTGAATGCTTCAGAAATATTCTTCTCTTGGTCTGGTAATGGACATTTTCTATGAGATATTTTAAGGTTTTCTGAAGATAGTTGAGGGTTTATAAATTTAAATTTAAATTTTTTTGTAGGTTCAGTTGCAAAGTTGCTTTATACTAAAGATGATACAAACACACATTAGTACCAGTATCCCTTTAATGGTTTGAAGCCAGCCAAAATGTTTTCTGTAAGGGTCATTGAGAAAAGACCATCCGCAGACCACAAGAGTAATTCTGAAAATTTACCAATTAGAATGATTGGATCAGTAAATTTTTAAAAGATAACCTCTTTCTCTATATAATGGACAATTTCGATAAGAAAATTTTAATTTTAATGACTAAAATTTGAGTATTAAAGAATTAATAGATTTTCATTCCATGGACAATGGAGGGTGTGTGGGAGATGTGTTGGGTAGGGTTTAGAGACTGTGGGTGGGGTGGGGAGGGGGAGATAAACCGTAAGCAGATAATCTCCTAAATCATATCCGAACTTTAAATGGTCACAAAGATTATACGGTTTTATGCAAGGTAAGATGCGCGCCGTGGACGATCTAATTATTTATTGGAAACTTCCAGTTTATCCACCAATCAGATGATGTCATAATCAACTACTTGACGGGTAGGATGATGTCATAATCAACGACATCATGAATGACGTAGATAAGTTCATCATGAACGCTTAAGTGATGACAGTCTAAGCATTGTTGTGCGAATTGTTAATGTCTCTATTTAATAAACATTTTGTTGAATATTTTGAAACTAATTTTACTGGATGCTGTTGATGCCATAGGCAGCAACAGCCCCCAGCGAAATTAGTTTCAAAATATTCAACAGCTTACTTGTATAGTTTTTTAGAAACTGATATTCAGGGAGTTCAGTGATCGATCGATCACAACACGGACGAAGTGTGGGTGGAGTTTCGCTAGAAATGGGCAGGGCATAGCTAAACCTGGATCCCTCCCTCCCTCCCTCCCTCCATCGGCTGAGCTATGAATTTCCATTAAATCCAGGATAAAGCACCCATAGAACATTCAAGATAATAAGGCAATACTAATTCCCGAGAAGCATTCTGAAGCTAAGGTCTGGCACAGCTTGAAGATGTTCCAAATTATCTCCAAATAATGATTGCGATCCCGCTAAATGACGTCTTATTGTTCATCCCAATGCGCGTACACAACCATATAATAATAATAAAATACAGAGCCTCTATCTATTTATCTAATAACTAAAAAGTTACATAGAGACAGCATCTGTGAGCACGTCACAAAGTTACATAAACATGTTGGGTACAGTCATAAACAGAGCCAGGATTATCATCCACTTGCATTCCAAGATACAATGTATACAGTACAGCTCAGAAATAATATAACGTGTTTCCAAATCAAATAACCCTTTAAACCTCGAATTTGTTTTAAAAAATTTAATTTTCTCATCTAAAATGTCCATTTGCAGACGGAGAGAAGTTATCGAGCCAGCCATTCCAGTGGTAAATTTTCAAAAATAGTCTTCTATTGGGCTGCAAATGGACCTTTCTCAAGGCCACTACAGAAGCCGTTTTTGGCTGATATGAGTGTTAAAGGGTTAACAAGGGCCATTGGAGATTGTAGACTAAATGTCTGCCTCCTATTTTTGTCACATTGTAAATGTTTGTTGAATTTTCTCAATTTCTAAGGATTTTCTGAATTTTTTAGTATTTTCTCGGATCACGCCCAAAGTTGTGGATTCATGGTGTATTGTCACACCACTTCCTGCATTAAAATTTGAGCCAAATCGACCAGTGAGTTCCCGAGATTTCACTAGATCCAGAACTGAATCAAATCTGGATCCAGGTTCTTTTATCCGGATCCGGGACTAAGACTGGAAATCGTATTGCACGGTAACTTCCCAAAAGTCAAAATCGGATCGATTATATTTTTTTCCATACAGCTCTGGACGGCTGGCTGGCTGACACACACACACACACACACGCACAATACGCACACACACAGACACAGATCTGATCACAATACCCTTTTTCCATTACAGTGACTGTCAGGGTAATAAAACGTACCATTGAATATTAAGGCAGCATTGACTTCCAATCAAATTAAGTCCAAATTATTGAACATAACATTTTTCATCATTTTCAAAATTGTACTAACTTATGTCACTGTATTTGTTTTGGAAACGTTATTAACGAGCTGTACTGGAGGGGCACGCTGACAGGATAGACATGTATTACTGGAAGAGATGACAATTACATCCAGGTGTAGACAACAGAGGACACAACGTAATAACCTGTCAATTACAATACTCAATTACAAGCAGGCATTCCTAGGGGGAATACAAGCGTAATAAAGTGTAAACAAGCATATCACAGGACGCACACATGCACACACGCACGCACGCATTAACCCTAAACCCAGACACTCAATCTTCACGAGATACTAATTAAAGATAGACCCAATTACAAAAAAAACCACGTTAATATCACTCAAACGTGTCAGAAACAGCTTTTGCAGTAGTCCTGAAAAATGCCCATTTAGATGCCAAGAAGACTGTTTTTGAAAATTTACCACTAGGATTTCACAGGCTCGATAACCGAACCAGTCATTCTGCTGATAAATTTACAAAAATAACCACCTCTTGATTTGCAAATATACACTTTCCATGAGAAAATTGAAATTTTCTTCAACAAATTTGAGGGTTAAAAGGTCTAAGAAACAGTCGGTTACATAAATAATTTACAAAATGTATAATATTTACAAAGCAAGGATCTCAGTTACTAATATATTAAACTAAAAAAACTTCCATAATTATGTATTTTTATCCAGAACCTCATTATATTTAATAGCAGGTACATGTACTGATATTATTATATAGCATTAACTCTCGGACCCTCACGGACCACAAACAACAATTTCTACGTGATGAAAGGAAACATTGTTGGATATTTTGAAACTAATTTGACTGGAATCTGTTGCTGCTATAGGCAGCAACAGGTTCCAGTCAAATTAGTTTCAAAATATTCAACAGCTTTTCTGGACAGGTGTTTTGAATTTGAGATATTATGAGACATTCAAAGGTTAATGGGATTAAACCTGTCAAAGCAAAACCATCCAAATGAAATGGCAATTTCACCATCAGAATGTCAGAAGCATTCTGATGAATATTTGAAATTAATTTGTCTGGAATTAAGCCATAAATGCTGCCTATTAGGGAGAGAAAATCTAGATATTAAGCAAATTTATAAGCCTAGTTAATTAGTCAGCATGCAGTACCTACCAGTCAAATTACTTTCAAATATTCAACAGCTTGCCAGCGTAACACTGATTGAGGCACTGAGATTATAGGCATACGATGGTTAATGCACATTTAACTGTCTGCATGTCGGCTGAATTTCTGCAGACTACATTTTCCCCACATGATTTAACCCTGGACATGCTGAATATTTTGACAACAATTTGACTGAAAGTTGTTGGTGGCTAACCCACTAATTTTCAGTCAAATTGTTTTCAAAATATTCAGCATGTACAGAGTTATTGCCCATTGGACTTATTGTCCAGTGCCTTACGGCACTCAGACAGTTAAAGATAAGCTATGTTAACATGGTTGCAAAATATAACAGTAAAAATTGCATAGATGACTCATAAAATACATCAAAACACAAATAAAATTTTAACCAACAACCGCCCAAGTCAGCCAAAAACGGCTCCTATAGTGTTCTTGGGAAGTGTTCATTTGCAGACCCTCAAGACTTTTTTTTAATTTACCACTGGAATGACTTGATAACGGAGCTAGTAATTCTAGTTGTTCATTTTCAAAAATAATATTTCCTTGGAGAAATTTGCGAGTTAAAGTGCTAAAATCCGCTGTAAGCTAAAAATGAACTGTCACCAGAGCCAGTAAACTTTGTTTTACGTAATTATAAGTAAACTTTTAAAACACAGTTCAGTAGAGATACATGAGTGTGGGAATATTTAAACTTACATTTGAAGACAATCTCGATTAAAACCATTTAAGCGTTAAAATTTAAAATCAAGAAAATTAAAATCTTTATGAATTCAGTTAATGTTCATTTTGTTGGCGAAGAGAAATGCATTATTGAAAGTTCATCGCTGGAACCACTGGCTCGTTTTTAAAATAGTCTTCTTTTAGCCTGCAAACGGACATGGATCAAGACCACATCATAGGTCATTTTCACCAGCTTGGCCATTTTAAAATGACTAAAACATTACTATCTCGATAAATTAAATTCCTGTTCTTCACTACGTCGCTATTTCTCAGAGGATCCGGCACACCACCACATACAGAACCTTGTCAGAATAAACTGAACAAACACTCAACAAAACAGAAGCCGCGATGACCGGTATTGTTTTTAAAAAATCGTCGAAGCTGTACAAAACTCGAGTTTGTTTATTTAGCATTTTGAATCGCATCAATCTACACGTAGCGAAGTCGTTATTTACACAGATGAGGATATCAGGAGACAGTCACTGTCTGCAATCGTTAAGATTTAGGAATGTCACACAAACTTCAGTGATAAGACATTTTTTTTAGGTTTGCTTCGAATTAAATCCAGTCACAAATACACAGAACAAGTTAATGTTTGTTCTGTCTTCCTTTTCTCTGTTATCTAATTCTCAACAGATATCTCAATGTTAATAACACATTTTCAACACAAACCTATAGCCAGCAGAAATTTCATATATTACTCTACTATACAAGATCCTATATAAGATCCCGGCAATAATATTTTGAAAATAATTTGACTTAAAGTACCATCACAAATTATCCATCTATTGAACGGCAGAACAAGAAGACTATTTTTGAAAATCTACTACTAGAATGACTGGATTGATAACCAAGCCAGTCATTCCAGTGGTAAATTTTCAAAAATAGTCTTCTCTTGGTCTGCAAATGGCCATTTTCTATGAGAAAATTGAAATTTTCTTGAACAAATTTGAGGGTTAACAAGATTTTCTTTATTGAGTTCAGGTTCAATCATGATTTAACTGTCTCACTACTGCAAGCCACCAGACAATAATTTCAATTAGCAATAACTCTGGACCTGCTGAATATTTTGAAAACAATTTGCCTGAAAGTTGTTGGTGGCTTAGCCACCATCAACTTTCAATCAAATTGTTTTCAAAATATTTAGCAGCTCCAGAAAGACAAACCCTGGAATATGTTGTCTGCAAAAACTCAGCAGACAGACAGTTAAAAGCTTCCCCATTAACTCACCTTCCACAGGCTGTTTATTAACCATTTAATTGTCAATATTTGTCAAGAAAACTAAGATTTATTATTATATTTCCAGAATATATCCATATACCGACCAAGAGAATAGTATTTTTGAAATTTTACCACTGAAATAACTGGCTCAGATATCGAGCCAGTCATTTAAGTAGTAAATTCTCAAAAATAACCCTCCTGGCCTCTAAATTGTCACTACAGACACGTTTTGATAGGCTTTACTATATACAGTACAGCTCAGAAATAATCTTCGAAAACATGTTCGTTAACATACAATTTTGAACATGCTGTACAAAACGTTCTGTTGAATATTTTGAAAGACATGCTGTGTATGTCAGGAATGTCTGCAATCCAATATTGTTCAAATTATTCAACAGTACATTTTATCTTGTTTTGAAAACATTTAAAGTTATTTTTGATCTGTACTGTACATTTCAACAAATTAATTTACTGAAAAATATACAACTACGGTAAAGCTACATGTATAGTCTCAAATATACCACATGGAGAATTATAATAAGCTTACAAAAAACATCAAACGTAAAAACTGAAGTCATAAAAACAGGTACCAACAGTCCAGCTGACTCACAAAGTATAAAGTTTGATATGGATGGAAAACAACTTTGTACATTTCTATTCAATCAATTTGTATAGAACAGTTGAAAAAAATTCTACTTTTAAAATCTGATTTATTTATTCATAAAGAAAACATCCCGACTCAAATTTTAAACACTTTCCACATAAAATTTCCTGGATATATATATAGGATTTTAACTATCTGATTGGTGCAAGCCACCGGACAATAATTTCAATAGGCAATAACTCTGTACCTGCTCTAGCCATCAACAATTTTCAGTCAAATTGTTTTCAAAATATTCAGCAGGTACAGAGTTAAACCCCATGGAAAATGTAGTCTGTATAAATTCAGCATTAGTTTTGAAACTAATTTGACGATTAGGAAGAATTTAGTCAGGTTTCAGTAAACTCTGTCAATCTCAGGGTGCCTTATAAGCAATATTCTGGTATTGTTAAGGGTTAAAATGATTTATTAGGGCTGGTGGATGTTCAAAACTGAATAACTGAATGACAATTAATATATGAAGACAACAATGACATTCTTTAACATATAAAAATAACAACCTGTTTTATATCAAAAGAATAATTTTAAAGCACCTACATGTAATACAGCAAAACCAGATATCAGAACCACCTACTAGGGGGTAAGGGGGGGGGGGTGTTGCGGGAGATGACCACTGATTCATGTTGAAATATACATGCACACAATAGGTAGAAAGACAATGACAACTGATTGGTCGAAAGATGACAACCACCGATTGGTCGCAAGACAACGACGACTGAAAGACGATGACAAATGATTAGTCAACAGATGGCGAGCACTGATTGGTCAAAAGACATCGACTACTGATTGGTAGAAAGATGATGACCACTGATTGGTCGTAAGTCAGAACACTCAGATTGGTCTATAAAGAGAAACACTGACTCTGGTCGAAAGATGAACATTAATTGGTCGAACGATTCTAGAATGTGGCATAAAATTGTCTGATGTCAGCAATTATCATTATACATTTAAATGTCATGGAAAAGACGTTGAAGTTTAGTCTGCATAGATCAGCTGACTTTGTCATCATAACTTAAATTCTAAAGCCATAGGCTATACCTTATTTCACTTAACCAATTCAGTTAGTTAAAAGAACTTTACCCACAGTAAAGTCTGACTTTCAGATGCTCATAAGGTGGTCCGTAATTATATAGACACAGGTTTTACTATTTTTAATTATTACAAATTCCACACAAATATGATAAATACCTAGATAAACCTGTGAATGCTCAAATTTGTTCAAGAGATTTTCAATTTCATTTATCGAGCCACTCATTCCAGTGGTAACTTTCACAAAATTACAGTCCTGACTCCCTTGGTCTGCAAATGGACATTTCTCAAGACCACTGCAGAGGTCACTTTGGTCAGCTTCAGTGTTACAGGGTTAACTCTTTAATGGCCAAAGCCAGCTAAAACTTGAGATAATTTTGAAAATTCACCACTGGAATGACTGGCTCGGTTTTCGAGCCAGTCATTCCAGTGATAAATTTTCAAAAATAGTTTTCTCTTGGTCTGCAAACGGACATTTTAGGTACATATCATTGAAATAGTCATAAACAGTAAATTACTACATATACAGTACACTGAGTTGATTCATGCATTATCCCGGTTCATGACCACAAACTAAAACAATATACATATTTATATAACTTTTAGGAGATAATTAATCATGATTAGAATTAAAACCCCTCCATCCCACCCAGCCCACCTAGGCCACCAGATGTCATATAATAACAATTACTCTGACAGGCATTGGTTCTGAACCCTATCCAGACATACATAAATGCAAATTCACCACACACACGCACGCACGCACGCACTCACGATGCACACGCGCACACACACACACACACACACACACAGGCTCAATATAATCTTTAGTCACCCCGAAATTTCTTCAAGAAAACTTCTCATACAAAATGTCCAGCTGCAGGCCAATGGATTATTTTGGAAATTAATCACTGGAATAACTGTAGCTCGATTACCGCGCCACTTATTTCAATGTCAAATTTTCAGAAATAGTCTACTCTTTTTATGCAAATTGACATTTTCCAAAAACTGCTGCAGAAGCCAATTTTGTCTGGCTTGAGTGCTTAAACGGTTAATACAACATTATTAAAGCTAAACTGCCAACTCAAAATATTTAATACAAGCAGATGTCACAGTAACAGCAGCATCCAATCAAATTATTATCAAATTAGTTTCAAATTATTCCACAGAATATTTCTTGCAGATGGCTTGCATAGTGTTTAACCATTTAATGCCTACATTTGGTCAAGAGAATCTAATACTTGCTTTTTGAATGTCAATGTGCCGGCCAAGAGAGGACTATTTTCGAAAATTTACCACTGGAATGACTGGCTCGGTTACCGAGCCAGTCATTCCAGTGGTAAATTTTCAAAAATAATCTTCTCTTAGCCTGCAAATGGACATTCCTCAAGACCATTGCACCGCTTTCGGCATGAATGGGTTAAATTAAGAGTTAACATTACCAGAATGATATTTACCGATGCTAAATGAATTTAAATCCAATGTAAGGCATCAATTACTCACATCATACAGACTTTAAATATGAAGCTGCATTCCATATAAATAACGCGTGTCATTTGAGGAATAGCAACGTTCAATAAACTAACTAAGTTTCATTCTTGATAAATAGCGCTCGCTAAATCCAATGTTGAATCCAATCATTCTAGGATATACAGTACAGCTCTGAAATTAATTATCATGTTTCGAAAACAATATAAAACGTACTGTTGAATATCTTGAAAAGAATTTGATTGAAAGACATATCTTCCAATCCAGTTATGTTCAAAATATTAACAGAACTGTTTTTACTAACTAACATATTCCTGTCTTGTTTTGGAAACATTAAGTTATGAGATTTAGTGTAAGTAGCCCTCGTTATGCTTTAAAGATACCCTCCGTCGCACTCACTGTATTCAACCACAAATAAATCTGACTGGTTTCTAAAATGCTCTCACATTAAAACGCAAAATCTGTCACTTCATAACAACCGTATTAAAACTTTTCTCCACTTTTAAAATATTTTAAGCCGAAAAATGCTTACTTCAATCCAATTAATTAAAATCTGAAAATTGTCCAAATCCTGACAGAGCTTGTATGAAAAGAATCCTTTCATATCCACTGCCATTGTCAACATACATGACATCTTTAATACCTTAAGTACCTCCTCGATCTCTATCTATGCTAAGGTATTCAGACTGTACTGAGCTCTTCCTAATTTCACCTTTATAAATGAACTTCCACAAAACTCATCCACAGACAGTATAAATTGAACAGAACAGATAAAACCTCTCTTATATTTAAAACCATATTACTCCTAAATCTCATAATTTGTTTTATGAATAAAGCAATGCATATTTTATTAAAGTAATGAAGATTATTTTTAAATGATTTTACTGAAAGTTGTTGCTGCCTATGGCAGCAACAACTCTAAGTTAAATTATTTAAAAAATAATTAACAATAGTCATAGTAATAGCTTGATAATGAACCAATGTTCCTGAGAATTTAGAAGGTAGTTTTCTTTTTATAAGCTTTATTCACAAGCCTAGCTATAACTGGCTAGTTATATACTTATTCCATATAATTTTCACAAAATTCACGAAAACCACTGAACCAAATTCATAAAGCATTGCATTGAATATAGCCCATGCATATACAGAAGTGTGAATCCACCTGTACGTTAAAAGATATACCTGTAAAAAAAGTGAACAAAAAACACCATATACTTGTAAACGTCCAGCATTTCACCAGTAAATATAGCGGAGAGAAAGATATAAAACAGAATGACAGTACACAGACCCTTTGTTAACACCTCCACTACTGAATTGTCAAATACAAATTTATCATATTCGCTTTATTATTTGATAGTACATTTTGAAAACTGTCCTTAGTCAACAACTTTGATCTTTAAATGAGTTTATCAAATTAACAACACGTCTCCCCCTCACCTCACACTGCTAAATGCCACGCTTAGTCAAGACTTAGAAAATATCACAGCATTAAATTCACAATGTTCGCCACCAATATTTTCCCAGGCTTAAAATTTTTGTCAAAGGTGTGCACCCTTCGTAGTAAACCAGTCATGGCCAGGATTATGCTGCCAGTTTGTCACCAATTATCGGTGTCTAACTTCTGTGTCATCCACAAGTCTTTTCATTATAAATATATAAAAGCTTTGAGAGTTCCTCAGGACAGTATCACCTGAGTGTTTGGCATTCAGGTATTCTAAAGGTGTGAGCGCTGTTGAGAGCATGTTTGGCAACGCTCAGTACTGGGTCTGAATAGAAAGCAGTGGTTAGAGAGAGATTCTTTCTCAATACTACAAATGTTACAGTCCACTGATTTCCTATACACAGTCTTTCTATCCTATTTCTGGGAACTATGTGTTTGGCTCAGACACAGGATTATTATGTATATGCAGAGAATAATGACCGAGGGAGAGAGGGAGGGGGAGACAGAAGGGTGGGGAAAGAGGGCAGAAGAGAGATAAGGAGTTAGGAAATGGGAGAGAGAGATGGAGAAGAAGGAACTGGTGGGTTGAGAGAGGGAGAGAGGGAAGGATGGAGGAAGATAGAGAGAAGATTAGGCAAGAGACAGGAAAGTAAGATGGCGAGATAGCTAGACAGAGAGAGAATGAGCAAGTGGGGGAAAGAGGACTGGCTAACATATAGCGAAGGAGTCAGATGGGGAGGGAGAGAAAGGCAAAGATGGATGGAGCGAGAGGTGAGAGAGAGAAAGAGAGAGAGAGTTAGAGGGAGGAAAGGAGGGATGGAGTGTGTGAGGGAAGGAGAGGGAGATAGAGTGAGGGAGAGAGGGAGGGAAGGAGAGAGATAGAGGGGGAAGGAGGTAGGGAGAGTGCGTGAGGGAGGGAGAGGGTGGGAGGGAGGGAGAGAGAGAGCGAGGGATAGATAGAGAAAATATAGAAGAAATAACATTTGTAAATGCATAAGGTATATACATGTATCGACGAGATGGAGAGTGAGGGAATGAGAAATTGGGTGGTGGGATGGTAATGAGCGATGGATGGTGAGCGAATGAGTAATGGGGTGCAGCATGGGAGAGGAAGGAGAGAACTCCTGAAAATCTAAGTGTTCAACATGGTGAACAGATAAGGGTTTTAACACAAAACATGTTGAAGACAAAGATAAAGTTATCACAAATATTCCACTGGGATATGCTACAAAAAAACAACGATTAGTGGCGTATCATAGACTATTCCAGATAACATCAATAATTCAAACTACTTGCAAGTTTACTTCAATCCGTGCACAAATGGTTACACCAAACAGAATCTTTTGCCATTGATAATTCAGCATTACTGGATTTAACGTGATCATTACCAGAAGATAATCCATTATTAAGATGCTGAACCATGCAATACTCCGACTTTAACCGTCTACCCGCTGGATTTCAACAGACTACATTTTCCTTTAGGGTTTAATTCTTGAGGGAAAGTTGTTGGTGGCTAACCAACAACTTTCCTTTCAGTCAAATTGTTGTCAAACTGTTTAGCAGATCCAGAGTTATTGCCCATTGAAATTATTGTCTTGTGGCTTGTAGCAGTCAGACAATTCGTGGACACACTTCAGGGATTATACTTGAGTGAACATATTACGATAGCTGCATTGTAACTTATTGTATAATAGTGAATACGCTGACAAATTATTAGTCACTAGACAAGGTTTTTGAAGATGGCTGATCACTATCAGTAGACCCTTTTCATGCCGATAACCGAGGCAGTCATTCCAGTGATAAATTTTCAAAAATAGTTTTCTCTTGGTCTGCAAATGTCCATTTTCTAGAGAAAGCACTTATTAGTTCAATCAATTTTAATTTAATCAAACAATACTTGGAGTTGTGTTGAAGAAATCTATATTATTTTAACTATTTAATGGTCAAATTTTCCTAATAAAATTAGAATATTTCCTTATTGAATGTCCATGAATATTTTTTTTAATTTATCACTGGAATGACTGCCTACAGTTATATCAAGACTATTTTTGAAAATTTACAACTGGAATGACAGGCACGATAAACGAGCAAGTAATTTCTGTTGTAAATTTTCAAAAATATCCTTCTCTTGGCCTGCAAATGGACATTCACGAAGACAAAATCTTGATATTGACTAAATAACTGCGGATAACGCTCCAAATTCTGTGTCCGTGGTCTGTCAGAGCGCACTCGATGCCCACTACAAAAACTCATCTGAGAGCGACGTTGTTATGAATGAAAATATTATTGATCATTCGTCTAATCTAATTGCTGAAATGACAAAATGTCACCCATTACAACCTTCAAATGTTAATTTTAAAAATGTTACCAAAACTTCCTGCTTCCTGATCGGATTTGTACATGTAGCGTTTGTGTGCACACCTATGCTAACATACACACACGCACGCACGCATGCACGCACGCACGCACGCACGCACGCACGCACGCACGCACGCACATGCAATCACAACCACACACACACACATGCAAACATACACACACATGCAATCACACACTCACGCATGCACACATACAACCACACACACACACATGCGCGTGTGCACACAACCATACACACATACACACCACAGATACATGCACGCACACACATGCACGCTCACACACACACACACGCAGACATACACTCACACATGCACAACGTATCATCATACACCACAGGTACACGCACGCACGCACGCACGCACGCATGCACCTCTATCATGTATCATCTTTAACCCTTGAATTTTTTAAAGAAAATTTTAATTTTCTCATAGAAAATGTCAATTTGCAGACCCAAGAGAATAATATTTTTGAAAATTTATCACTGGAATGACTGGCTCGGTTATCGAGCCAGTCATTCCAGTGATAAATTTTCAAAAATAATATTCTCTGGGTCACCAAATGGACATTTCTTAAGACCACTGCAGAAGCCATTTTTAACACTCATATCATCCAAAAATGGCTTTTGTAGTGCTCTTGAAAAATGTTCATTTCCAGACCAAGACAAGGCTATTTTTGTAAAATTTACCACTGGAATGGCTGGTTCGGCTATGGATATTTTCTAAGAGAAAATTGAAATTCTTAAAAACAAAATTCAAGAGTTAAAGGGTTACGGCTAAAATTGGTCAAGAAAATATAATATTTGTTTATTGACTGTCCGCTTGAAGGTCAAGACTATTTTTCAAAATTTACTACTGGAATGGCTGGCTCAGTTCTCTTGGTCTGTAATTGGAAATAATCCTCAATATGACTGCAGTGGCTCGCTTTGGTGATGGCTCAGTTAATTCCTTTAGAGATCTACATTTGTAACTGTCTCGCTGCTGTAAGCCACCAGACATTAATTTAATGTACAAAAAACTGATGACTTGCTGAATACTTTGAAAACAATTTGACTGAAAGTTGTTGGTGGTTTATTCACCACCAACTTTCAGTCAAATTTGTTTCAAAATAATTAGCCGGTCTAAAGATGTAACATTTGGAATATGTCATCTGCAAAAACTCGGCAATCAGACGGTTAAAACAATAAAACCTGAGTTTATCTCTTTCTAAGCTTTACAAATATTTCTAGATTGTAATATGTTGCTTCCAGTCAAATTAGCTTCCCTATATGCAATTAATGGTCTTACAACTGAGATTCTGGAAAGTGAGGCGTTAAAGGGATGAAGTTCTATAATGAATGAAGCATACAACAAAAAGAGTTAAATTTTAATCTTTTAAATCTTTCACGATATTTAATTATATAGCAGCCATGACATGTCTTATAGCATACATTAGTGCCACTCTAAGATGATTACAATGATGACATTTATTTATTTAACTCTCAAACTTGTTCAAGAAAATTTAAATTTTCTCATAGAAAATGTTGTTTTTTCAGAACATGTGAAAACAATTTTTGAAAATTTATCACTAGAATGAAGGTTTTTCCATTAACATTAGAGGTCACATAATCCTAATAGCAAGATAGTTGTATTAGGCACCCTGGGTAGGGCGGGTACCAACAACATAGTCCATTGGATTGATTTCTCTGGTGGCCTGAAGCTTGTTCTTTCTGTAACACCTAAAGTCTGAATTAGGAGACCTGCCTGCACTCCTAGTGGTTTCCATAATGACTAAATTATTTGCATTTCATAAACTATTAACCACTCAAAGATCAAGCCAGCCAAGACAGGTTTCTGTGCTGCTCTTCAGAAATGTCTATTTGTTGACCTGAAGACGATTTTTTTTAGTTTGCCATTCAAATATTCTAGTGATAAATTTTCAAAAATATTCGTCTGATGGTCTGCAAATGGACATTTTTTTTGAGAAAATCTAAGTCGACTGCACTGCTTGGGTTATGATAACCAAGCCTGTCTTTCCAACTGTGAATTTTAAAAACAATCTTCTTCCAAGAGACTATTATTTGAAAATCGCTGGCTCTCATCTCTGAGCATTTTGGAAAACAAATGGAGATTCACTAAGCAAATTCATGTGATTTTCTTGACCAATCTTGACCATTCTTGACCATTAGCTGTCTGGACTGGCTGAATATTTTGAAAACAATTTAATTGAAAGTTGTTGGTGGCACAGCCACCAACAACTTTCAGTCAAATTGTTTTCAAAATATTCAGCATATCTGGAGTTAAGCACCATGGAAAATGTAGTCTGCAGAGATTCAGCAGACAGACAGTTAAACGGTTAAAAAGGTAACACCATTATGCTTAGAACTTATTAGAAATTCTTAAAATGAAGTAAATTGTATATAAAAAAGTGTATATTCTATGTCTACAGTATCCACATTATCCGACACAATGAGATAAACGTGTTCTTAGAACCGCTTTTTGTAAGAAAATGTGGGGAAGTCTCTTTAAATCCGGTTACATATGATGGGTCTGAATGAGTGACATTAACCCTTTAATGGCTAAATTTAATTTAAAAAATTAACAAATTTGTTTATTGAATCTCCATTTGCAGGATAAGAGAAGACTATTTTTGAAAATTTACCACTGGAATGACTGGCTCGGTTATTGAGCCAGCCATTCCTGTGCTAAAATTTTAAAAATAGTCTTCTCTTGGCCTGCAAATGGACATTCCTTAAGGCCACTGCGTAAGCCGGTTTTGGCCGGATTCGTCAAAAACGGGTTAATAACAATATAATACATGCATCTACTGTGTATTCTAAACCTCTAGTTAATAATATCAGCTTTTAACCCTTTAACGGTCAAGATTCTAGTCAGGAAAATCACAATGCTTCTCTACTGAATGTCCATTTGCAGGCCAAGAGAAGACTATTTTTTTAAATTATATCGCTGGAATGATTGGTTTATTTATAGAGCCGACTCTGCAATTTTCAAAGGAGATAATTTTTTTAAATAGCTATGTAAATTTTTAAGCTTCTCGAAGAAATAAATTTTTAATATTGTTTAAAATTAGATTGAAACTAATTAGCTTTCAAACATTGTCTTAATTAACACTATTTCTCAAATTATAGTGAAAGACAACCGTCTCATTGCAATTTTATTGTCTGTGCGAACCAGGAGATTATTTTATATTTTATAAATTACTGATGCAGTGATGGTAAAAAAATTTTTAAATCCCCTTCTCGAAGATGGACTGCAAATGGACATTTCTTAAGACTCCTGCCGAAGCCGATGATATCAACTTTCACATTTGAGATACTGGGATATTGTATATTATGCATGAACTGGTCATGTGATAGATGGACTAGAGGAAAGTCGACCTGACATTTGGTTAACTCTTTAATGGTCATACCGGCCAAAAACGACCTGTGTTATGGTCTTTTGTTGAATGTCCATTTACAGGCCAAGAGAATAGAATTTTTGAAAATTTACCGCTGAAATGACTGGCTCGATCACCGAGCCAGTCATTCCAGTGATAATTTTTCAAAAATTCTATTCCCTTGGCTTGTAAATGGACATTCAATAGGGAGATATCTAGCCTTTCTTGCCCATATTTGACCATTAAAGGGCTAATTTATACAATAAACATCTAGTACAATGTTCAAAGGTACTGAGGTCAATACATAGAAAATAAAGCAAATAATCTCAGCAAACCACACCCGATGATTAAACCTATAACCCTCATACCAGCCAAAAACTGCTTCTGCAGTGACCTTGAGGAATGTCCATTTGCAGACCCAGACTATTTTTGAAAATTTATCATTGAAATGACTGGCTTGATAACCGAGCCAGTCATTCCAATCGTAAATTATCAAAAATACTCTAATTTTGTTAAGAACATTTTTTTTAGCAAATTTGACAGCTTAAAAGCTAAAGCATGTATTCGTAATATATGCAGTATTTGAACGTTATAGGATAAATAGTATCTATAGCTCCTATTAACATTTGAATGGTCACACAATTGATCACTTAGAAAATAGATTTTTCAGTGACAGTCATCGACTTGGCTGCCAAGAAGACTATTTTTGAAAAGCTATCAGTAGAATGACTGGTTCAGCTATCAATGGAGCAATACATTTTTAGCTACCGCCCCGCCCATCTTTACCTAAGCTCCACCCACACTTTGACCATGTTGGTATCGATCAATCCCTGAACTCCCTGTCTATCAATTTCCAGAAAACTATACAGGTAAACTGTTGAATATTTTTAAACTAATTTGACTTGGTACCGTTGCAGCAACAGTGCCCAGTCAAATTAGATTCAAAATATTTAACAGCATGTTTATTAAATAGTAAAGACACAATTCGTACCATCATTACTTAAGCATTCTTGAAGAAATTAGTTACATCATTCATGACGTAATTGATTGATGTCATCCTACATATCAGGTAGATGATTATAAAACCATTTTCTGTCAAGCTTGACTATTAATGGCATAATCAAGGATCCTTACCTGCTAAAGAGCAGGTTTGGAAAACTGGATTACTGACAGTGACAATAATTCGTTGGGGGAGGGGCGAAACAATATATATATATATATAAAATTAGTTATATAATATACAGAGTACGACCAGTCTCCAAATAAAAAAGCCTAAATGATGAACATAATCTCGCTTATTTACAGATAACTTGAATTACAAGCTCATAAAAACAAAATTTTAGCGAACCTACGTATTAGTGTATCACATTGATGACAGTCGTTACAGCGACTTACATGTATAAACAACTCATATTTTTAAACTGGTGATATACATCTCAGAATCATATATATATATATATATATATATATATATATATATATATATATATATATTCCATTCCGATATCCACCAGACAATAATTTCAATGGGCAATAAGTCTGGACATGCTGAATATTTTGAAAACAATTTGACTGAAAGTTGTTGGTGGCTTAGCCACAAATAACTTTCAGTCAAATTGTTTTCAAAATATTCACCATATCCAGAGGTAAACCCTGTTGAAAACTGTAGTGTGCAGAAATTCAGCAGGCCGACCCGACCATTGTTAAATTATGCGATGCTGAGTAACAGGTACACAGCAATAACTACAATATTACAAAATGTACATAATTCCGTTACAACATTTAGTCACGGCATTGTAATATTCCAAAATTAATGCAATATTATTAATGCGATAGAATATTGTAAAACCCGTTATCATCTGAAAATCATTAACACCTTTCACACTCAAGCTGGACAACCAATAGCTTCTGCAGTGATCTCGACAAATTTGCAGACAAGATTATTTTTGAAAATTTACCACACGAATTATACAAATATTATCAATTCTCTCCAAGAAAATGCACATTTCCATGTACCAATCAAAGATAATTGTTGGAAATTTATCACTGGAATGACTGGTTCAATAACTGAGCCAGTTATCCCAGTGATAAATTTTCAAAAGATTATCTCTTATTGGTCTGGAAATTGGCATCTTTGAGAAAATTAATAGTGTCAACAGATTAAACCACCGTCAAATCGCAGCTAATTGATTATTGAGATAAAATTGCTACTTGGATTTTTAGGTTCAAAATGTTTTGAAGTAGAAATCAATTAAGAACCATTAACGGCAATTTGTCTGATACTAAACATTATATATATATCTATATATATCTATATGTATATATATATATATATATATATATATATATATATATATATATATATATATATATATATATATATACATATATATACATATATATACATATATATACATATATATATATATATACATATATATATATATATATATATATATATATATATATATATATATATATATATGTGTGTATGTCTCACTTCACTACAATGTCCTCACAAGGCACAAAACTATAGCAGACATTAATAGCATCCGAAACACCACTAATGGAATGAGATTTGCCAGTGACTGATGCCAATGAAAGTGATCTGTATAAAGCCAACTGAAATGGATTTACCCATGAGACTACAAATGAATGACAGGGATGCACAGCCTATCCTGTAACAATAAACTAATAATTCTTTGCCGATTTTCCCGCCAACAAAACAGCGGCAGAACATATGAGAACTCCCCAGATGCAACAGATATTAAAGATTTTTTCTTACAAAGCTTATTTTCATATCGCATGCCTCACAATGATATATATATATATATATATATATATATATATATATATCAGTTGTAAGATGTGCATAGAGTTAAGGTATTAACTACGCAAAACAATAGGTTGGAAAATAAAGACAAAATAACGTGAAATCGTGTGGATTCTATAACCGTTTGCAACGTTGATTTACTGCGAAGTCAATATTGTCCTTTCCTTCATTAGATTTAAGCATTACTTTAAGGTATTGACTATTAGATCATTCATTCTGACAGTCCCTCAGTGATCTGTGAAGGACAGATTTAGACACATATTCTGTTACCAACACAAGCAACCAATAGCAAAATAAAGCTGCCATATTTCATATTTGTTTGACTATTTTCAAAATAATTTGACTGAAAGTCATTTCTATCCAAGGCAGCAACATATTTCAGTCAGATAATTTTCAATATAATCAATTATTTCAGCATAACCTGACATGACTATAAGTTCTTCTCAAATATTAGTCGTTGGAAGTTACATATAAAAGTACAATTTTCGCTTTTCTATGCAACATTAAATGAGGCTATAAGGAACTCATAGGCCATGAAAGATGGAACATCTAATACGACATAATAACAGTGCTACATCTTTATTCTCGAAAAATCAACACCCTTCAATATAAGTCAGAGGGCTGATGTGTACGGAGTTTGTCGTTAAATGACATTCGTCTTCCTACCAAGAGGGCGAAGAAAGAAAAATCACTACGACTCCCTAGACAAATATCGACCCTTTTCTCATAAATAAAAACGGTTGTCTAAGTAAATTTGGAAAATTCTCTTCGGGAAAATCGGTAAATGAATATGGTTTAATTCAGACTTCTTCTCGAGGGTGTTTCACGACCTCTCCATTGATCGTATTCTTACACTTTGCCGACGAAAACGGTGTGATTAATTTGTGGCAAAATTCTCCCCTTCCACGAAAAGTGATCGCGGAAGCTTGTCACAAACTCGGCTATAAGGAGATTACGAGCAATGGATAATTTACGAAATATCTTAATGAAATTTGTCCGACTGTAATATTCCCCCAGGCACTCACACCCCTACGACACCACACTTGACATAAAATGTGAATATCCGCTAATGTATCATTTATGGTGAGTTAACGGCAACATTCGTCCATTCCAAAATTACGATCCCGAGAATCACATGAGACAGCCAGTTAACCCTTACCACTCTGATGTCAATATTCTATCATTTACTGTGTCAATAGCAAAGAAACTGGTGCCCATTTTTCTACAATTTTGGTGGATGACGTTGCTGTCTACGATAATTTGTTGAAAAATGAACACCGTTTAATTCGTTTAATTTAATTTGAAAATTTAAAATTTTTACGTCAGAGTGTTAAGGGTTAAGTTATAATACAAATTTCCTTATATACAGTTATTTTACTGGAAGTTGTTGTCATCTCAATTTACCCTTTAAGAAGACTATTCTTGAAAATTTACCACTGGAATGCCTCCTGCTCGATAACCGAGCCAGTCATTCCAGTGATAAATTTTCAAAAATAGTCTCTTGATCAACAAATGGACATTTTGAATGAAAAAAATTGAAATTTCCTTGAGCAAATTCAAGTGTTAAAATGTTCATTTAATTTGAAAATTAAAAAGTTTGACGTCGGAGTGTTAAGGGTTAAGATATATGCATAATACAAATTTCCTTATATATTTTGAAAGTTATTTGACTGGAAGTTGTTGCCATATCAATTAAAATTAAAAACTAGATTTGTAACAATAAAAGCCAATTAACCCGTAACCTGTCGAGCTGACCAAAACTTGCCTCTGCAGTGGTCCTAGGAACGTTCAACTGCAGGTCAAGATCTTAAAGACTATTTTTGACAATTTCCCACTGGAATGACTTGCTTTTAACAACAGGCACTGGAGAGCTGGCAGGCAGGTCTCAGAGCAGCCTTAAGCATGTGCACACTAAGGCATGCATAAACACACGCGTGTAGTCACAAGAGCACGCGCACACGCAGATGCGCACAATGCACATGCAGGCATGTGCACGCGCGCGCATGCACGCACGCACGCACGCGCGCATGCACGCACGCACGCACGCATGCACGCACACACACACAGATTATCTCAATTGTTTTCGGACAATTTTTATTGATAGCTACGAAAATTGTCTATGAAATTGACATTAGGTGTCTACGGGTAATACAGATGGTCTACCCAAAAGCCAGGTGTCCATTATACACAGGTCAGTGTGACTATATTCAATACAGTTAGCTTAACTGTCTGTCTTCTTGCTGGATTTCTGCAGCCTACATTTTACATGGGGTTTAACTCTGGACATAGTGAACATTTTGAAAACAATTTGACTGAATGTTGTTGGTGACAACTTTCAGTGAAATTGTTTTCAAAATATTCAGCAGGTCCATAGTTATTGCCCATTGAAATTATTGTCTGGTGGCTTGTAGCAGTCATTATAAAATGGTCATATTCACACCATAATGGTTGAAAATAAAATTGTTAAAATTTTATATTTTGATAGGCTTAACTATTTAAACTATGTACCTCAATATAATTAAATGAACTAAATCTGATTATTTCATTCTGTATAAATTAATATAATTTTTCAACTTTGTGAAATTGAATTAAGAGACGTGTATCATAATCCCAAATGCAACTTCACAATTAAAAAAGTATATTAATTTATATGGAATGAAATTATCATGTTTCATTATACATTAAGCCGCCTGACTGAGCTGAGCTTTTGCAGATGACATATTCCAATGGTTATATCTCTCGATCTGCTAAATATTTTGAAAACAATTTGACTGAAAGTTGTTGGTGGCTAGGTTACCAACAACTTTCAGTCAAATTGTTTTCAAAATATTCAGCAAGTCAAGAATTTTTACTGATTGAAATTATTGTGTGGTGGCTTGCAGCAGCGAGTTACACAATTTTATGCCTCTAAAATTACACAATTTTAACAATTTTATTTTCATGTATTTTGGTGTGAATGTTGTCCTTTAACTGTCTCTCGCTGCTGCAAGCCACCAGACAATAGTTTCAATGAACAAAAACTCTTGACTTGTGGAATATTTTGAAAAAAATGTGACAAAGTTTTTGGTGGCTTAGCCACCAACAACTTTCAGTCAAATTGTTTTTAAAATATTTAGCAAGTCCAAAGATATAACCGCTGGAATATGTCGTCTGCAAAAGCTCAGCAATCAGATGGTTAACACCAGTGAATTTAGATTTGAACAACCCTGTGTACTAGTTAATAGATGTAGGTACTGGTACCTCCAGTCCATCCAAAAACCTCTATACATATTTTGTAAACAGACACACAAATTGAATCTATAAGCATGCATTTTGTATATAGCCTTTGCTTCAATTGATACCTAGAATACAAAATTATCAATTTTAAATCTCAAATGCATTACCTCAGGACATATTCCTCTAGATAGCAAATGATTTGTTTAAACTTTTAACACCTCAATTTTTTCATGAAAATTTCAATTTTTTTATAGAAAATGTCAATTTGCAAAGCAAGATAAGACTTCTTGAAATTTTACAATCATTCCAGTGGTAAAACTTCAAGATAGTCTTATCTTGGTCTGCAAATGGACATTTCTCAAGACATTGACTGCACAAGGCGTTTTTGTCCGACTTGAGGGTTATATGGTTAAGACTATATTCATTTAACTCTTTAACACCCATGGCTTTCCAAAACATCTTCTGCATGTAGTGATGTTGAGAAATGTCCATTTGCAAACCAAGAGACAAATATCTTTGAAAAATTACCGCTGGAATGACTGGCTCGATTACCAAGTCAGTCATTCCACTGGTAAATTTTCAACAATAATCATCTCATCGTCCTGCAAATGGTCATTCTTCATTCAGAAAACAGAAATTTTCTTGAGGAATTTTGAACATCAAACGGTTAATGGTCAAGCTGTCCAAAGATGGTCAACGTTGTAGTTTTGGAAAATTCCCATTTACAGGAGTCGTTTCTTGTGAAAACTATGTCATCCAAGATGGCCGCTAGGCAAATAGAACAAGTGTTCTCCTGAACAAAGTAAATCGTTCAAATCTTGAAAGAAATAAAGTTTCTTGAGTTTCACATCACTCAGTCTCGCAGTTTTTGAGATGTTTAATTTAGGCATTTCTAGAAATATTTCGAAAACCAAGATTATAACTGACTAGCAAATTTAACCAATCAATTTTGTTTGAATTTTTCTGGATCCCACAATGACATATGGATGTTTCCTGCCTAATTCAATTGATATCGACACAATCAATGGTTCTTGAAAACAACTCGCTTAAAGGGAAAAGTTGCTGAGATGTCAAAGTACAAATGTAGTTAATAACAGAATCAGGTCATCCATTGGTGGATCATATAATTGTCCGTAATCTGTTGTTATGGAATGGACTTTTCCACTCTATCCATCCATCATATGACGTCACAATTAACTACATGTACTTGATGAGTAGAATGACATCATAATCAATGACATCATTATGATGTCCTGAATGAGGTAGATAAGTACGTCATGAATGCATAATTGAAGACGGACTATGTGTTGTTGTACGAATTGTATGTCTTTACTATTAAATAAAGATTATGTTGAATATTTTGAAACTAATTTGACTGGGCGCTGTTGCTGCCATAGGCAGCAACAGCACCCAGTCAAATTAGTTTCAAAATATTTAACAGGTTATCTGTAGTTTTCTGGAAATTGATACTCGGGGAGTTCAGGGATTGATCGATCCCAGAACGAGTGCTGTGTGAGTGGAGCTTAGTTAGAGGTGGGCGGGGCGTAGCAAAAACTGGTTACGGTCCATTACATGTATCTCACTTGATCATCAGGCTAGGTCAGCGAATACAGTTATTGAGCAATTTTCAGTAAAATTATGTAACTTGGTCAAGCCAGCCATAATCAGCCTCTGCAGAGACCTTAGTGGATGTCCATTTGCAGGTCCAGAAGACCATTTTTGAAATTTTACCACTAGACTGACTTGCTCAGCAATTGATCCAGTCATTTCAGTAGTAAATTCTCAAAATAGACTTCTCTTGATCTGCAGCAATGACTTCCAAATCAAAATACGTCCAAAATATTCAACAGAACATTTTTTACATCAGGTTCAAAATTGTACTTCCGTGTAACTAACATTGATTCTATTTTTTGTTTTGGAAACACGCTTAACCTTATTTAATAGATGTACTGTAACTGCTACTCTTTAACATATATTCTCCATTACCATAGTAGTAGAATGAAATTTTGTCCAAACAATCTTACCAGCAAGTACCAGTAACACTAACAGTTTTCCTTAAGTAATATTTTTCAAAACAATTCCTGTTAATTACCGCCTCATATACTCTACTAATGGTGACACTTTTCTTCGCTATCACATTATAAACATAAATTTATCGGAAACAAACTATGGATCAAGTTTAAACATCCATCTTTCCATTTAAAAATTCTCTTCAAAACACTAAACGAACTTTAAAATCCATTATTAATACACATTTATTTCAACAGTTAAACAGACCTTAAGTCTTGTCCTCTACTAAAACGTTCTCAGTTCCTACCTGGCTATAGACAGTAATTTTCCGCCAAACAAACTTACAGTAGTCACTAGTATATAGCCAGCTGCTAGAGCAATAAACACACACAAATTATGATCATCCTCTCAGCCAGTCACACCGCGTATCTCCTCCTCAGCATCTCCTCAGCTGCTAGTCTGCATTGTTATGCCACTTTCACGCAACTGTTACTGCTATTGACTATCCATCTGAGAGATACAGTCTCAGCCTGCCTATCATGGGCCTCCTGGGTATTATAGCTTAGTGGGTGTTGTTGGGTCGTGTGTGTGTGTGTTGATGCGTTATGGGTGTTGTAGGGTCATGGCTGTTGTTGGATGGTGGGTGTTGATGGATTGTGCATGTTGCTGGGTCGTGGGTGTTGTTGGGTTGTGCATGTTGTTGGGTTTTGGATGTTGGGTCATGGGTGTTGTTGGCTTGTGGGTGTTGGTGGGTCAAGGGTGTTATTGGGTCACGGGTGTTGTTGGCTTGTGGGTGTTGCTGGGTTGTTGTTGTTGTTGTTCGGTCGTGGGTGGTGTTGAGCTATGGGTTTTGTTGGGTCATTGGTGTTGGTCGGTCATGTGTGTTGTTGAGTTGTGGGTGTTATTGGATCATGGGTGTTGTCGAGTCATGGGTATTGTTGAGTCGTTGGTGTTGTTGGGTTGTGGGTCGATGTTGGATCATGGGTGTTGATGGGTCTTTGGTGTTGTTTGGTCGTGGATGTTGTTGTGTTGTGACCAGGGTTGTGAGTGTTGTTGGGTTGTCAGTGTTGGTTGATCGTGGGTGTTGTTGGCTTTTGTGTTGTGGGTCATGGGTCTTGTTGGGGTGTGGGTATTGTTGGGATGTGGGTGTTGTTGGGTCATGGGTTTTGTTGGGTTATGTTTTTGGATAATGAGTGTTAAGTAAGATGGGGTGACGTGGGGAGAGAAGTTGGATCCAATGGGTCGAGTCGTGGGTGTTGTTAGGTCATGGGTGTTGTTTGTCAGTTGGTTGATCATGGTTGTTGTTGGGTTGTGGGTGTTGTTGGGTCATGGTGTTGGTAGGTCATGGGTGTTGTTGCATTGTGGGTCTTGCTGGGTCATAGGTGTTGTTGGATCATGGGTGTTGTTGGATCATGGGTGTTGTTGGGTCATGTGTGTTGCTGGGTCGTAGGTGTTGCTGGGTCATAGGTGTTGCTGGGTCATGGGTGTTGTTGGGTCATGGGTGCTGTTGGGTTGTGGGTGTCGATGGGTCTTGGGTATTATTGGGTTGTGGGTGCGGTTGGGTCATGGGTGTTGGATCATGCATGTTATTATGTTGTGGGTGTTGTTGCATTGTCAGCAGGGTTGTGGGTGTTGTTGGGTTATCGGTGTTGTTGGGTCATGGGTGTTGCTTGGTTGTGCGTGTTGGGTCATGGGTGTTATTGGATTGTGGGTGTTGTTATGGCATCGGTGTTGTTGAGTTGTGGGCATTGGTGAGTGTTGTTGGGTCATGGGTGTGGTTGGCTCGTAGGTGTGGTTGGGTCATGTGTATTGTTGGGTCATGGGTGCTGGCTCAGATGGGATGGAGTGGGGAGAAGAGAAAATGGATCCATGGAAGAGCACTGGGTACCCAAATAATTGTTAAGCCATGGAAGAGATTACTACCGATTTATATAGCGGGTGTATCTTTATCTCTTGATTGGTGAAGAAACTCATGAGTTATGCTTAGTTAATGGCCATTTGTAAGCCAGAATAGGAGTACTTTAGACAATCTAACAAAGCAACGAATAAGACAAATTGTGAAGAAAACTGATTGCAGCTGAAAGAAGTTAAATCCACTCCTTTCAGAAGCAGAAAATAGTCACTCTTCATCATACAGGGAAGCCGTTGAGTATTTTGAAACTAATTTGACTGGGAGCTGTTGCTTGCTGATAACAATTGATTTTGTGAATTATATGGCTGTCTTGAAATTGAGCTCCTAGAATTTCATTTGGGCTAATGACGTTATTGGCTGATGACTGTGCCTTATTGATTACACTAAGATTTTCCGACAATGATCACAATCAACTTTTACCAGTAAATAAGTAAAACGGAAACAAACATCAGAATTCAGATATTCAGATTTGCACGCAACTGCAGGAGGGCACCCCTCTCTTCCAATCCCCACCCCATCTCACACATCTGAAGGCGGACACCCTTCTCCTTCCAATCCCCACCCCACCTCACACATCTGCAGGCAGACACACCTCTACCGCCAATCCCCACCCCATCTCACACATCTGCAGGTGGACACCCCTCTCCTCCCAATCCCCATCCCATCTCACACATCTGCAGACAGGCACCCCTCTCCTCGCAATCCCCACCCCATCTCACACATCTGCAGGGGAACACCCCTCTCCTTCCAATCCCCATCCCATCTTACACATCTGCAGGCAGGCACCCCTCTCCTCCCAATCCCCCAACCTCATCTCACACGTCTGCAGGCAGGCACCCCTCCTCCCAATCCCCCAACCTCATCTCACACATCTGCAGGCAGGCACCCCTCTCCTCCCAATCCCCCAGCCTCATCTCACACATCTGCAGGCAGGCACCCCTCTCCTCCCAATCCCCCAACCTCATCTCACACGTCTGCAGGCAGGCACCCCTCTCCTCCCAATCCCCATCCCATCTCACACATCTGCAGGCAGGCACCCCTCTCCTCCCAATCCCCCAACCTCATCTCACACATCTGCAGGCAGGCACCCCTCTCCTCCCAATCCCCCAACCTCATCTCACACGTCTGCAGGCAGGCACCCCTCTCCTCCCAATCCCCCAACCTCATCTCAGACATCTGCAGGCAGGCACCCCTCTCCTCCCAATCCCCATCCCATCTCACACATCTGCAGGCAGGCACCCCTCTCCTCCCAATCCCCATCCCACCTCACACATGTACACACTTAACCCTTTAACCCTTGAACTTATTCAAGAAAATTTATATTTTCTCAAAGAAAAGGCCTATTTGCAGACCAAGAAGACCCTTTTTGAAGATTTACGACTGGAAAGACTGGCTCAGTTATCGAGCCAGTCATTGCAGTGGTAAATTTTCAAAAATAGTCTTCTCTTGGTCTGCAAATGGGAATTTCTCAAGACCACTACAGAAACCATTTTTGGCTGATATGAGTGTTAAAGGCTTAACATCAGTTAATCATGAAAACCATAGGCTAGTTTGAGGCATGCACACAGAAGCACGGATGCACCCATGCATGTACACATGTACACATGCACACGCACACGCACACACACACACACACACGCATGCATGCATGCACGCACGCACGCACGCACACATGCATGTACACACGCACACACACGCGCATGCACACATGCATGTACACACGCACACACACACGCACGCATGCACGCACGCACGCACGCACACATGCATGGATGGACACACGCACGCATGCCTAACATTCCAAGACACTTAAGTGTAAAATATCTATATGACAGCTTCTGTTGAGGTGCTTTCATGTTTGCACTGTTTATGAAATGCATCCATTAAACGGACAACAATACATCACAAAAATTACCATCACCTACTGCTAACACACACACATATAGATAAGTTCACATATTACCAGTTAACTAACACTTTCACGAATATTTTAAAAATAGTTCGACTGATGGCAGCAAATACTTTCAGTGAAATTGTTTTTAAAATAACCAACAGTTTTTTTCTCGCCTGTGAAGCAGAAAGCGAGACATATGTGTCACTTTTCCGGCGATGGCGTCAACAATGTTAAGTTTTTGTGTTTAGCAAAAACTTCTCAGCATATATTTCAGGATCAATTAATCCTAGTGCAACTAAACTTGGATACATTGTTACCTATAATGTTAGGAAGCAGCATGCTGATACTGAAGTCACAACATCGAAGGTCAAGGTCATTCTGACCTCTACAAAACTGTTATTTTTCAATGTTAACTTTTTAGGCTTAGCAAATCTTATCATGTGATATTTCGGAATCGCTTAACCCTAATGGAACAACTTGGGTACATGGTTGCTTATACATTTGTGTACCAAGAGGATACAGTATGGTAACATGGAGTTCACCAGGTTAATGGCCAAGGTCACTCTGACCTTGCTATTTTACTTCTGCTTTTTCAACTTTAAGTGTTTCGTCGATCTTTCAAATTATTTTCAAAATCTTCAATAGCTCTCCTGTGAATATTATAAGCCCTCCGGTTGTATTATATGCATGTGTGTCGGAGAAACTGTGATTCTATGGATGATTTAAGCTGCACTCTAATTAATTAGAGTGAAAGTTAGAAACCCATTGATCAGTTATATCAAATTTTATGAGTTTTCAAAGTACATTAAAATTGACTCTCAATCTATGATTTGACCTTACCTGCATTTTCCTACACGTTTATATGTGTGCTTTAAGCCTTTGTGACATTCGAGTTGGCCAAAACTGCATCTGCAGTGATGTTGAGAAATGGCAATTTGCAAAACAAGACTATTTCTGAAAATTTACAACTGAAATGACTTAGTAGAAAACTGAACCGGTCAATTCTCAGTGCAAAATATTCACAAATTGAAGTTTTATGGCTAAAACTTTTCTGGAGCATCTTGGGGGGGGGGGGGGGGGTGTTAACCATGTGCCTGCTGAATTTCTGCAGACTACATTTTCCATGGTGTTTAACTTTGGATACACTGAATATATTGAAAACAATTTGACTGGAAGTGGTTGGTGGCTAAGTTACCAACAACTTTCCGTCAAATTGTTTTCAAAATATTCAGCAGGTCCAGAGTTATTGCGCATAGAGATTATTGTCTGGTGGCCTGCAGCTGTCACACAGTTAAGTGTACATGACAGGGAATAAGATAGGATGGACAAATGGGTGGACGGATAAATTAGCACAATAATTGATCAGATAGACAGAATAATTAACTAATAACGATCAATAGGAACTGGCAATAAGGAGGGGGGGGGGGGAAATGAGGATGGGGAGACATGTAATAGTTGCACATTCGATTGATGAATCATGCAGAATAATTTTCAAAGACTATCACCTGGTTTAAATAGTCTTCGATGCGGCGGCACTCGTAATACAAAAAATATTGGTCTGTCGACGTTTTTGGATGGACAACCGTCGGCACGTCGATCATTCATCACATAAAGCAAATATTTGCTATCTTATTCCTCACTAGTGTGAGCATGCAGACATGGAATATCAGGATGTCAAACCCTATCACGCGCATGTACATGTAGGCCAATGTAACACATAGTTGCTTTTTTACAAAGACTGCACACTGTACTACAGCCACACGTTAACCCTTTAACACTCATATCAGTCAAAAACGGCTTCTGTAGTGGTCTTGATAAATATCCATTTGCAGATCAAGTAGACTCTTTTTGAAAATTTACAACTGGAATGATTGGCTCGATAAACGAGTCAGTCATTCCACTGGTACGTTTTCAAAAATAGTTTTCTCTTGGTCGGCAAATGAACATTTTCTATCAAAAATTTTTTATTTTCTTGAACAAATTCGAGGGTTAAACGGTTAAAATAGTGATCCATTTCTAGCTATACCCCACCAATTTCTAGCTATACCCCACCCATTTCTAGCTATACCCCACCAATTTCTAACCATATTGCGCCAATTTCTAACCATATTGCGCCAATTTCTAACCATATTGCGCCAATTTCTAACCATATTGCGCCAATTTCTAACCGTATTGCGCCAATTTCTAGCCATATCCCACCAATTTCTAGCTTTATCTCGCCAATTTCTAGCTACACCATGCCCATTTTTAGCTATATCCCGCCCCTTTCTAGTTATACCCTGCCTATTTCTAATGATACCACGCCTATTTCTAATGATACCCTGCCTATTTCTAATGATACCACGCCCATTTCTAATGATACCACGCCTATTTCTAATGATACCACGCCCATTTCTAATGATACCCTGCCTATTTCTAATGATACCACGCCCATTTCTAATGATACCACACCAATTTCTAATGATACCACGCCCATTTCTAATGATACCACACCAATTTCTAATGATACCACGCCCATTTCTAATGATACCACGCCCATTTCTAATGATACCCTGCCTATTTCTAATGATACCACGCCCATTTCTAATGATACCATGCCTATTTCTAATGATACCACGCCCATTTCTAATGATACCCTGCCTATTTCTAATGATACCACGCCCATTTCTAATGATACCACACCAATTTCTAATGATACCACGCCCATTTCTAATGATACCATGCCTATTTCTAATGATACCACGCCCATTTCTAATGATACCACACCAATTTCTAATGATACCACACCAATTTCTAATGATACCACGCCCATTTCTAATGATACCACGCCCATTTCTAATGATACCCTGCCTATTTCTAATGATACCACGCCCATTTCTAATGATACCATGCCTATTTCTAATGATACCACGCCCATTTCTAATGATACCCTGCCTATTTCTAATGATACCACGCCCATTTCTAATGATACCACACCAATTTCTAATGATACCACGCCCATTTCTAATGATACCATGCCTATTTCTAATGATACCACGCCCATTTCTAATGATACCACACCAATTTCTAATGATACCACACCAATTTCTAATGATACCACGCCCATTTCTAATGATACCATGCCCATTTCTAATGATACCACGCCCATTTCTAATGATACCACGCCTATTTCTAGCTATACCCCGCCCATTTCTAATGATACCACGCCCATTTCTAATGATACCACGCCCATTTCTAATGATACCACGCCCATTTCTAGCTATACACCGCCCACTTTGCATGGGTGTTGGAATTGATTTATTTACTCCAAACCCAGAGTTACCAAAATCCCAATTTCAAGCTAACTTTACAGATAAGCTGGTGAATATTTTGAAACTAATTTTACTGGGGACTGTTGCTACATATGGCATTGATCCGTATGCAGTGAACTTAAAAATAATAAATAATGAAACTTTACAATTAAAAGGCATAGGGTGGTGTGGAGTTCTCCGTAATTGAGGAATACAGTTTCGCAGCCCAAAATATGATGTCATAATCAAATATGTCACATGTAGGCTGATATCATAATCAATTAGGTCATGAATGATGCGACATAGTCTGTCACAAACACTTAACCCTTTAAAACTCATATCAGTCGGAAATGGCATACGCAGTGGTTTTTAGAAATATCCATTTGCAGACTAAGAGAATACATTTTGAAAATTTACCGTTGGGATGACTGGCTCGATAACCTTTTTGAAATTAATTTGATTGAATGCCTGCCATAGGCAGCAACACCACCCAGTCAAATTAATTACAAAATATTCAACAGCTTACCTGTATAATTTTTAGAAAATTGTTAGTCGGGTAGTTCAGAGATCGGTTGATCCCAACACGGATGAGGTGTGGGTGGAGCTTAGATAGAGATGGGTGGCGCATAGCTACAACTGGAAAGGTCCATTGGGGATGCCACCTAGGTGCATTTTTTAGCGAAAGTACATGTACACTATATAACATGTCAAGTTTGCACTTCTAAGTACCACTTGCTGGTTCAGTAGCCAAAAACAACATAATTATATATTTATGTCTGTACGCTTCAGCATCTTTACATGATAACTGTTAAAATATTTATATGCACACTGTGAAAACATTATCCTTCGCTCATTGAGTGCTCAGAATATCTGTCAAAATATGATAATTGATATGAAAAATGCTACATTTATGTTCACATGGCCAACGCAACCACTTAGCTAAAAATCTTAGTACGTATGTGATATATTGTAACTGTTGAATATTTTGAAACTAATTAGACTGAAAATTGTTACATCCAAAAGGCAAATATTTTCTTCAAAATATTCGCCAAATTAATAATTTTATGCTTTGGACCTTGAATTCCCTGGAGAGTCTTAATTTCAAGGTAACTATACATGAAATCTGTTGAATAGTTTGAAACTAATTTCACTGGAACCTGTTGCTACCTATTCACAGTTAAATTAATTTCAAAATATTGTTACATTATAAAGAAGTTGTCGTTTCTTGTCTGTATTGGTTAAAGAGTTAATTGATATTAACGCTTTCACTGACAAATCCCTGAAAAATTAAATTCTTTACAATTTATACCATATTCTGTTGAATATTTTGAACTTAAAATGACTGGAAACCATTGCTGTCTAAGGCAGCAATGGCTTCCAGTCATATTAAGTTCAAAATATTCAACAATTAAATTCTTTACGATTCATATCATATTCTGTTGAATACTTTGAACTTAAAATGACTACGGCAGCAATGGCTTCCAGTCATATGAAATTCAAAATATTCAACAGTTTTCACGCTTGTTTCCCTCGAGATTGAGATATACGAGGAAATTATCAGTGAACGGGTTAAAGAATCTAAGTTATGCAAACGTCATGGTGTCAAAGTTGAAAACGTTAACATAAAATATAAGTAATGTCAGCATCTTATCAATGGGTATACGTTCTGCACACATACATACATACATACATACATATCAGTACTCAGAACTCGCTGACAAGATATTAGCGGGTTCATCATTGTATCAGCCACCTGGTTGAAAGATACTTCAGGGAGGGATCTACTGACAGACAAGCGCGGGTGTTCACAGCCGCAGATAAGCGATTATCATAGCAGATGATGTGTCAGATTAGTATTATTTATACGCAACAGAAAGCAGATGATATTGACATCTGTAACCACAGTACAAGACATAAATAATTATAACTGTTTCCAAAGAAAACACACAGAACCAATATTAGTTAATAGAATTTTGAACATGAGGAGCTTAACCATTTAACCCTTGAATTTCTTAAAGAAAATTTCAATTTCCTCATTTAAAATGTCCATTTGCAGACCAAGGGAAGACTATTTTTTTTAATTTACCACTGGAATGACTGGCTCGGTTATCGAGCCAGTCATTCTAGTGGTAAATTTTCAAAAATATCTTCTCTTGGTTTGCAAATGGACATTTCTCAAGACCACTGCAGAAGCCATTTTTGGCTGATATGAAGGTTAAAAGGGTAATTACATGTGCCAGTAAATAAGCCACGGATAAAATTCTCCCGATTATACGGAAACGGATTTGATTAATATTTGTTGATGTCTTAAGATGGAAGGAAAGTTAAGACTTTTTTGCTAAATTGTTTTCAAAATATTAATCCATGAGTATTTACTGAGATAAATTTGAGAGAAAGCTGATGAACCAATTACAATTCGTTTTTCAAATATTCACACACACACCCCCACCCCCGACCACGGCTCCCTTATACTTATCACCTGTAAATTTCAAAAGCGTTCTCTTGCCCGGCAAATGGATATTAATTACTTACAAGTTAAGCAGTTTGGGCATGAGCCAGTCTTTCCAATTGTAAAGTTTAAAAAAATAGTTTTCACTGCAAATCGATGCTTCTCAAGACCCGACTCCAAACGCAAGATTGGACGCATCAAGGCACCAGATTTACTGCAGTGGAGGCCCCTGTGCTGTGAGTAATAGGGTGTGGGGGGGGAGGGGCTAGGCGGGGTGTCCTTCCCTCATATAAGTGGTGCAGCAAGAAATGGCAGCGTCTCAACCTTTCATAGACTAGGGGGGGGGGGGGGGGTCTTAAATTCCCGGAGAAAAATTCTAAATTAGATGCTCCACCCACACACACTCAGTCTCTGGTAGGTGTACACGCTGTCTGATTTCCCGCATTCTGAATGATAAGTTTTATTTTGCACACAATAATTCTCACTGATCACTCCTCGTTATGCATTAGACATATATAATCCTTTCTTTACAGCACAACAGAGGGCCTAGATGTCTTGGTGGAGCCACCATCCACCCCTCCCCCCCCCACCCCACAACCACCGATGAAATTTTCAAATGTCATTTTGGTCCCCCTGGGCAACTGCTCAGTCCGCCCTGTCCTAAATCCGGCATTGACCCGACAAACCGGGTTAAGTCTCAAATCGTTAGGTTATTGAATCTTCATTTCCAGCATTGATATTAAATTTGTTTAATATTATATCGCTTTCAATAATCTGCACGGAACCTCAGCAGAAGATGGCTTACATCATCAATAATTAACACCCCCCCCCTTAAGTGTCAACTTAACCCTTTAATGGCCAAACACTGCATCTGCAGTGGTCTGGAGGAATGTCCATTTGCAGCTTATGAGAAAATGATTTTTGAAAATCTACCACTGGAATGACTGGGTCGGTAACCGAGCCCGTCATTCCAGTGATAAATTTTCAAGTAGATTCCTAGTAGCTAGTGATGGGCGGGGCATAGCTAAAAATGGAAATGTCCATTGTCCTATAATCGTGTTTCTTGTAGGGTGGAGATGTTCAAAGCGGGTGAGTCATGACTATCGCTAATTACTACAGCTGTTGTTGTCTATACTCTTGTGGCATCATATAATGTTACTGATAACACTGGGGATCATTAATCTAATTAAGAATTATTGTATACATTAGAGTTAATTATTATAGTCACAATTTGTTACCATCATCCTGTAAGGGAAAGAGGGCATTGCAATTGTGTCTGTCTGTATGTATGTATGTATGTATGTATTTTTATTTTATTGACGCACTGGCAACGTGCGGCTTCAATTTCCATGTGCTAACTTAGCCGACAGTGATGCACCCATTAGTTTAATTTGTTGATCACCATCTCCCGGTCGGGGGATCGAACCGCCATTCTGCAACTCCGCATAGCATCAGCAAGCAGGCATCTTTCCACTGGACCACCGCACCAAGACTAAAAGTCAAGGATTGGCCGACCAGTTTTCACATGTCTGATATACTGACACACTGACGATTCATATGGGACTATCTGAATGCACCCGCCACAATTCAATCCTAGGCTTTTACGCCTATTGTACTCTGACTCCAGCACGGCTCTGGCAGTATATGTATTTTTATTTTATTGACGCACTGGCAACGTGCGGCTTCAATTTCCATGTGCTAACTTAGCCGACAGTGATGTACCCATTAGTTTAATTTGTTAATCACCATCTCCCGGTCGGGGGATCGAACCGTCATTCTGCAACTCCGCATAGCATCAGCAACCAGGCATCTTTCCACTGGACCACCGCACTAAGACTAAAAGGTCAAGGATTGGCCGACCAGTTTTCACATGTCTGATATACTGACACACTGACGATTCATATGGGACTATCTGTGGATGCACCCGCCACAATTCAATCCTAGGCTTTTACGCCTATTGTACTCTGACTCCAGCAGATTTGGCTCAAATTTTAAAAACACAACAAAGGAACTAATGTTGTTTTACACGTTTGTGCGTGATCCGAAAAAAATCTGGACAATCCGATAAAATTTGGAAAATCCTAATAATCTGGAAAATAAAAACATTTTAAAATGTGACAAAAATGGTCGATGGTATGAAATACCAGATTGTTGCTGTTGGTCATGTAATTTACACAAGGGAAGACAACTATTGGTTTAACCGTTAGTAAGAGAACGGCGAGTGGAAGAGAATTTTTGAAAATCTTTCACTAATTATAATTTCTCTATATTGGTCAATTATTAAGCTCTATAAAAGTCATCTGAATCTAAATCCACATCATGCAGACCCGAATTAGAGTTAAAAATATCAGACAATTCAATTAACACTGAAATCACTGGCTTATATGTTACAAATGAATGGATGGACTAAAGCACGGATAGATGGATGGACAGATGGAGGGAGGGATGTAGTGGTATGTACATGGATGGATGGAAGGATGGGCAGGTGGATGGGTGGATGGAAGGATAGACAGACGGATGGATGGACGGATGGACAGAGGGAGGGAGGGAGGGGAGGGAGGGAGGGAAGGGGGAGGAATGGATGGATGGGAATCATTTAACTCTTAGCCGCTGCTTCAGTGACACTTTTGAATGTGTTTTCCCTTTTTAAAAACAGTGCGTAAATCATTCCTTCCACACCTGACTTCAAACAGCCACCACCTACTGAGAGCAGAAAGCAGATGAATTAGAATTTGTGATTGATGTAGAAATTATTGCAAATTTATATACTGATAATTCCTTCCAGACTGTTCTAGAACACAAGAAAACATTCATGACCTGAGTACCCTCAATCAATGACATGATGTGAATCCTCTTTATTGAGTAACGCTTTCTTGGTCACTTCTAAGGGGGGGGGGGGGCCCTTGGTGGCAGAAAGAAACTGTTTAGACAGGAACAGGGGGGGGGGGGGGGAACTAGTTTTTGTCCTTGAATATGACTGGCTTTGTAGTCATATTTGTGGAAAATTGTTAAAAATACATTTATTCCGCCAACATATAAACGAGTTATCAGTAAATCGCTGGAGTTATCTCCCTTGATGGGGGGTTATGGGTAATGGTGTTAAGCATCATGTCTTTGATGCCTGAGCAGTTATCTTTCACATTCATTATTAAATACAAGATGGATGATAGCTCAGTGTCCATGAGAGCAGATCTGAAGGACATCAAATATTTAATAGTCAAGCAAGCCAAAACCAACCTCCACAGTGTGCTTCAGGGAAGTCCATTTGCAGGCCAAGATAGGACTAGTTTGGAAATTTTACCACTGGAATGACCGGCTCAATAATCGAACCAGTCATTCTAGTGATAAATTTTGAAATATAGTCTATTCTTGGCATGGAAATGGATAGACATTACTGAGGAAAAATTTCCATTTTCTTGATAAATCGTCACATACTTCACTTAGTAAAGGGTAATCTGAGGGGAAGATTTTATCATTGACTTTTAAAACTGTCTATTAATAATATCTTATTCAGATATCTCTGAGTACTGGCATGAATTGTGATTTTATGACTTCGTTTCCCTTAAAACATGCATATTTAAATGATTTAAGACTACATCTGTTTCTCCAACAGGGAGGAAGAAAATGCTGAAAATGATCATTTGAGTGGTTTAACTCGTTAACACACGGTTTCTGCATTTACCTTGATAAATGACTATTTTTGATAATCTATCACTGGAATGACTGGCTTGATCATCGAGCCAGTCATTCCAGTGATAAATTTTCGAAGATAATGTTCTCTTGGTCTACAAAATGGAAATTTATTTGAGGGTAAGTCTTAATACATTATGCAGATCAGGCAATAACGGCATCACTAGTCGTCCTGAGAAGTTGTCATTTGAAGGTCAAGTGAGGAATTGTTTTAGAAAAACTTATCCCGCGAATGATTCCTTCGATTTTTTAACCAGTCATTTCAGTGTGAAAAATCAATTCTTAACCAATTAACACTCATATCAGCCAAAAACAGCTTCTGCAGTGGTACTGAGAAATGTCCATTTGCAAACGCAGTGAAGACTAATTTTTTTAATTTACCAGTGGAATGTCTGGCTCGATAACCGAGCCAGTCACTCCAGTGGTAAATTAAAAAAAATAGTCTTCTGTTGGTCTGCAAATGGACATTTTCTATGAGAAAATTTAAATTTTCTTGAACAAATTCGAGGGTTAAAACAAAAGATTTTCTCCAGGCCTGCAGCTTATTTTGAGTATATGAAAATTTCTACCTTTTTGACCAATCTTATTGAGCTTCCAGTGAAATTTTTCCAAAATATCCAACAACATACCATTATATTTGCCTATTAGCATCGAACCCTAAATATACACTAATTTATTCCAATGTTTTTAAAGTTCAGAAGTGATTTAAGATAGAAACAACTGTGCCAGGTAAAAGGTTAAACAGAAATACTCGTTATCAATCATCTTCCATTATCATTTTCACCTGCTTATTAAGCCCTTTCCACTCTGATGTCAATATTCGATCTTTTACCGTCTCTGATACCAAAGAATCTGGTGTACATTTTCCAACAATTTTGGTGGATGATGTTGCTGTCTATGACAGCAACATCTTCCTCCAAATTTGTTGAAAAATGTACACCAGCTCATCTTTTGATTTAATTTGAAAATTTAAACTCTTGCCATCAGAGTGGTACGGGTTAACCCTTCCACCCTCACAGTCTAGAAAGAACAACTTCCATACGAAGTAAAAACATTCTGTTAATTGTTGTGTAACTAATTTGACTGGGATATAACAGCAAGAAGTTCCCGTCAAATTAGTTTCAAAATATTCAACAGCTTTCCTGTATAGAAATTCTGAAATATAGATACTGGACTTTCAAGGTTTAAAGGGATATTAATGAATGCCTTACACATACTATCTTACGGAGGTGGGTCTGGTCTGCTCGTTAACGCTGTATTTAAAGACAATGCCAAGAAACAGGGAAAAACATGATTTAAAATATTTAAATACTAAATTAACACTCAAAGTCTGGCAAAATACCTTCTTAACCACTCATATCAGCCAAATACGGCATCTGCAGTGGTCTTGCGAAATGTCCATTTGTGGACCAAGAGAAGACTGTTTTCGAAAATGTACCACTAGAATGACTGGCTCGGTTATCGAGCCAGTCATTCTAGTGGTAAATTTTCGAAAACAGTCTTCTCTTGGTCCGCAAATGGACATTTTCTATGAGAAAATTTAAATTTTCTTCAACAAATTTGAGTGTTAAAGAGTTAATTGTCTTGAGAAATGCCCATTTGCAGACTAAGAAAAAACAGTTTGTGACAATTTACTACTGGAATGACTGGCTCGATTAGTCAAGCTAGTTATTAGTCGTAAATTTTCAAAAATAGTCCTCTCTTGGTCTGCAAATGGACATTTCTCAGGAATACTGCAGAAGCCCTTTTTGGCCAGTTTGAGTGTTAAAGGGTTTAAGCCTATAGCACTCAAGTCAGCTAAAATACCTTCTTAATGGCCTTGTGAAACGTCCATTTGCAGACTAAGAGAAGACTGTTTTTTGACAATTTACTACTGGAATGACTGCCTCGATTAGTCAAGCCATTGATTAGTCAAGCCAGTTACTAGTGGTAAATTTTCAAAGATAATCTTCACTTACATGTAGCCTACAAAACGATATTTTCTGTGAGAAAATTGAAATTTTCCTGACCAAATTTGAGGGTCAAAGGGCAAACGTAACACTATTCTTCACTACAATATATAACGCTACAATGTCTGGTAAAAACCACCATTCCTTTGGACAGTAAGAAACACAGGAAATTACGCTTTGGGCCGCTCTTTCTGTGTGAAAAATAAGAGCTCAAGTCTCAAATTGACCTGAATAACTGAAGGAACTAAAAGGTGAAGAGGACAGAGGAAAAGCTGGTGATAAAGCGAGCAGAAAGACATGTTGTTGACAATTTATGTCACCATTGTGGAAGGAATATAGAGGGTTAACCCGTTAACACTCATATCAGCCAAAAACGGCTTCTGCAGTCTTGAGAAACGTCCGTTTGGAACCCAAAAAGACTATTTTTGAAAATTTACCACTGGAATGACTGGCTCGATAATCGAGCCAGTCATTCCAGTAGTAAATTTTCAAAAACAGTCTTTTCTTGGACTGCAAATGGACATTTTTTATAATAAAATTTAAATTTTCTTGAACAAATTTGAGTGTTAAGCAAGGAGTGGAGCTCAGTCAATCAGAGAAGTACTGTGGAACGTCTACCAGCCATTATGGACTAAAAGAAGAATGATAACATAGATGTGTTTAAATCGTTAATCGTCAAGCTGGCCAAAAATGTGTCTTAATCAGTGAACGTGAGGAATTTCCAAGAAGACCATTTATTTAATTACCCCTGGAATGACTCACAGGTTCCGTAATCGAGCAATTCATTCCAGTGGTAAAATTTTGAAAGCCCAATGCTTTTGGCCAGCCTACAGACATTTCTTAAAAGCAGTTCAGAGGCCGTTTGTCTGGCTTGACCAAATGATTGACCACACATAACCCTTATCAAAGGTCAGTTTATATTCAGCTCACTTTAACGGATGAATCCAGTTCTAGCTATGCCCCACCCATCTCTAGCTAGGCTCCACCCACACTTTGCCCGCATTGGGATCGATCGATCCCTGTACTCTCTGAATCTCAATTCTCAGAAAACTATACAGGTAAGCTGTTGAATATTTTGAAATTAATTTGACTGGGTGCTGTTGCTGCCCAGTCAAATTACTTTCAAATGTTCAACAGAATGTTGATTAAATAGTAACGTCAGATATACTATTCGTCCTAGTAACTTGATGTATGTACCCCTAGCGCTCTGATGTCAAAATTTTTAACTTTCAAATTAAATTAAAAGATGAACTGGTGTTAATTTTTCTACAAATTTCAAGAAGTGGTGCTGTCATAGACAGCAACATCGCCCACCAAAATTGTTGAAAAATGTGCACCAGTTTCTCTTCTATTGACACCGTAAAAGATAGAATACAGACATCAGAGTGGTAACGGGTAAGTGTTTGTGACGGACTAAACCATGTCATTCATGACGTAATTGATTATGACATCCGCCTACACGTGATGTAGTTGATTACGACATCATATGACTAACTGAGAAACTGGAATATTTCAATGAGTCAGAGCAGCGGTAAAATAATGAACACATAGCGACAAAGCAACACCATGGCAAAAAGACTACGGAACTACATTAATGGAGGCAATGTATCGGTAATGCTACATAATATAGCAGTTAAGCAAAGTAGGAGTTCCAATTATATAAATTAAGGCTGCCCCATTCCACTTCAATTTCAGTAGCAACGCAGCAGCATTCAGTCAGTGGCAACGCAGCGGCCTCCAATCAAAGGTGACAATTATAGAAGCATTCAAGTGCAGGGGCATCAAAGGTGTGCGCGCGCCTGCATGCGTGCCTGCGTTCATTGGTGTAGATATCATCCCATGTTTTTTACTTATATACTTCACTCCTAGCCACCAAAGTTTCACTGTCTCACAACAGGGTCCAGTCAAATTAGTTTCAAAATATTCAATAGAACATTTCTTATATCATAAAGAAATTGATGTTTATGGTCTTTTAACCCTTGAATTTGTTCAAGAAATTTAAAATTTAATAACTGAAGATGTCCATTTGTAGAGCAAGAGTCAGACTAATTTTGAAAATTTTCCCACTGGGATGACTGGCTCGCTTATCGAGCCAGTCATCCCAGTGGGAAAATTTTCAAAATTTGTTTTCTCTTGGTCTGTAAATGGACATTTCTCAAGACCACCGCTAAGAAGCCATCTTTGGCTGATATGTTAAAGGGTTAACGCAGTGCTTGAGTAAGCGTAATTCAGCCATAACTGTTCATATTATGATCGCAAGCATGCGTGAAGGAAGTATTATTAGAGCTTTATTATACACACATTCTACCTGCTGCCAAGGTTCATGTTTACTTAAACTACTGTCTTGTCCTGTGCCAACTTCCTCCCAGTAATGATTCAGTCAACCCTTGTGCCAGCAACAGTGCACAACCAGAAGGTCTAACTACATGCAGGCATTGATGTACTGTTTTTATGACCACATGTAAAGGAATGCTGAACAAAATTAAGTCATCAATTGATGCTGCTTAAGTCTTTGATGCTCATCCAGGCCAGAATACCAGACCTCTGCAGTGATCTTGAGGAAATTGCTCATTTGCAGTTCAAGAGATTTAACTATTTCTTAAATTTTACCACTAAAATGCCTGGCTCAGATATAAGAGCCAGTAATTATAGTGGTAAACCTTATGAAATAGTATTCTCATTGTCTATATATAAATAGGCATTTTCTATGAGAAAATTAAAAATTTTAATTGAAATCTTTTTAATCAAATTTAACCCTTTCACCGATGAATTTGCCATATCTCATTTTCCACTACGGATAATTATAAGATATTTTGAAATTAATTTGACTGGAAGCCGTTACAGCAACGGGGGGGGGGGGGGGGGGGGGGGGGGGGGGGGGGGGGGGGGCTACATTCAATATGAATTATTTTCAAAATATTCAGGAGTCATAGGGGTTATGCTGGCTTAGCTGAAAATGGTTAATAAATGGCATAGCTCACTTATTATGGGAAGTTAGCATACCAAGGGTTAATACATTCATTCATGACCCATATATGCTATACAATGTACATGAAAAGCAATAATTCAAATTGAATGTAGCAACAACTTTTAATCAAGCTACCTTCATTTTGAAGGCAGCAGCAACTTTTAATTAAACTGTTTTCAAACAAAACAATGCTGGTGAGGGGACTGGTACCATAGGACAGTCAAGGTAGATCCAGAATTTAATCCGGATCAGGATAAAAACCATGATGATTTAACCATTTACTGGTCATGACGGCTAAAACCGGCCGCTGAGGTGGTCCTGCGGAGTAGACATTTGCAGGGTAAGAAGCCTATTTTTTTTAAATTTACCACTGAAATGACTGGCTCGGTTACCGAGCCAGTCATTCCAGTGGTAAATTTTCAAAAATAGGCTTCTCTTGCCCTGCAAATAGACATTCAAAAGGAAAATATTTAGATTTTCTCGACCAGATTTGACCATTAAAGGGTTAGATGTTATGCCTTTTCGTGTGTTAAATTTCTAAGTAATATTTGGTGTAAGATATTTTAACCCTTTAATGACCATGCCAGCCAAAACCGGCCTCTTTGGCTCTAGTGGAATGTCCATTTACAGGTCAAGAGAATACAATATTTGAAAATTTACCACTGGAATGACTGCCTCGATAACCGAGCCAGTCATTCCAGTGGTAAGTTTTCAAAAATAGTCTTCTCTTGGGCTGCAAATGAACATTCAATAAGTAGATATTTAAATTTTCTTGACCAAATTTGACCATTAAAGGGTTAATTACAAGAAAATGTCATTTCTTCACACTTTTAGTGCTATACACATATCATCCTAATTTATAAATGCAGTAAAACTGGAACCTTGCTCAATACACCTAATGGGAGGGAACTCCTTACCTTCCAAACATCAAGAATCGGCAGATATGTCGGTAGATGATTTATCTTTCGACCCCCAGAAGCCACTGCTGCTGAGCCTCTGTGGGAGAGTATGTAATCCATCAGTATCTTGTCAGTGAAGTCTTAGTTCAGCTAATAGCTTCTAATTAGAGAGAATTCGAGACTACCACCTCACCACCCCAACCACCACACGCCCTGGTATCTCTCAGTTGAGGTGCCAATTGCTAGATGTCAATACATGGCTTTCCATATGCTATGAATTTGGCTTCGGTTTCTCGGAAGCACAGTAACAATGACATAACTAATGACTCACAGAATACAACGGTATGCTTAGACTAATTATTCTGACACCCTCACCAGAAAAACTCCTCACCCACCCCAGACACTGTTTTAACTGAACCAGTCACAGATGCACGCATACATGCACCAGCGCACACATGGATGCACAGCACCACCACAACAACCACCAAGATCACCAAAACCCACCAACCCCCCCACCCCCACCACAACCTATGGCAGCAATGGATTCCAGTTATATCAATTTCAAAATATTTGACTGCTTAATGAAATGGTTTACTTGAATTGAAGCTATGCAATTGGATCTTGGATCCAAGAAGCCAATCAGATCATGAATGTGAGACGCAGTTTTTGGCTGATGAGTGTTAAAGGGTTAACTGTCAAAAATCCAGATTCATACCAAATGAATATGTTTATAGCAACCATAAAAAATAGTCTTTGGTTCTAATTCTAATCCAAGCAAATATACATGTTTTAAAACCCCAGTGGATGGACACTATTGGGTATTTTGAAACTTATTTGATTGGAACGTCAAATTTAATTTCAAAATATTTAGCAGATTACCATGTACATCTGAAACAATTAGTTGCATTTTGGTTAATAGGTGGGTGAAACTTCACGGTGAAGTTTATATTAAGTTACCGACTATTGATTACACATGTATTAGAATTATTCAACCCTTTAACACTCACAATCAGCCCAAAACGGCTACTGCAGTTGTCTTGAGAAATGTCCATTTGCAGACCAAAAGAAGACTATTTTTGGAAATTTACCACTGGAATGACTGGCTCGTTTATCGAGCCAGTCATTCCAGTGGTAAATTTCCAAAAATAGTCTTCTTTTGGTCTGCAAATGGACATTTTCTATGAGAAAATTTAGATTTTCTTGAATAAATTCGAGGCTTAATGGATTGAATCTCCCAGTAATGCGGTGTCAGTACAACCCATAATATGTATTAGGTATAATGCACACAGCCACAGTAACTAACTGCGTCCGATACGCACAAAATTACTTTCTTCCGAATCATCTTCTTACTGTTGTAATGTAGATATCCCCTCTGTTCTGCCCCATAATTCATGAGGACAGGATTAACATCAGACTGATTTCTAATTCTCATTTATTGGTCTGGAATTGGACAGCTAATTCACTTTCAAAGAAACATCCGTCCTTTAAACAGAACAATTATAGACAAAGTGAATGTCTGACCAAGAATTAAAGATACAGTACAGTTTATAAATGAATTAGAATGTAATAGACCTTTCCACTTTATCCATTCATTAAATGATGTCATAATTAACTAAGTGACGTGTAGAATGACATCATAATCAATGATGTCATGAATGACGTAGATAAGTACGTCACGAATTCATAATTGAAGACGGACATAATATATTATTGTACGAATTGTTTTTTAATAAATACTCTGATGAATATGTTGAAACTAATTTGACTGGGTGCTGTTGCTGCCATAGGCAGCAACAGCAACCAGTCAAATTAGTTTCAAAATATTCAACAGCTTATCTGTATAGTTTTCTGGAAATTGATAGTCAGGGAGTTCAGGGATCGATCGATCCCAACACGAGCGAGGTGTGGGTGAAGCTTAGCTAGAGGTGGATGGGGCTTAGCAAAAACTGGAAAGGTCCATTCCCAAACAACAATAGCAACATGTTATAAGCTACTACAATTTTGAAGATTATGTAAGAAATGTTCTGTTGAATATTTTTAACTTAATTTGACTGGAATTTTTAACCCATTGCTATCAAATTAAGTCCAAAATATTCAACAACTAGTACATTTTATTTTGTCTTAAAATGTTCAGTTATTTCTTAGCTGTACTGTATATCAGGCAGGACACTGATGTCCCGACAGCATAATTTCCAAGGAGATGCGCTATATAAGATGTGTAATACAGCATGGCTGTCTATAAATGTCGCCCAGCAAAGATGGTCCATATTTGACCATGTGCTAAGGATGCCAGTAGTCATACTAGCATCGAGCCTTGGAAATCGCGCAAATATAAACCCAGATCTTTGCATTTATTTTAAGCGTGCTACGTGGTGACTTCAAGAAAGCAGGACTCGGGACACTCAGATCAAAAATAGATTTGATGAAGCTAAGTTTTGTAGCGGTCAAGTTGACCTTGACCTTCGATTGGGTGACTTCTCTGTCATCAACCTACATCCTCGTCGCATAAATAACACGGGAAACAATTTGTGTTCCGCTAGGCTAAAGAAATCCTGAAATATAAGCTGATAATATTGGCCAAACTAAAAATTAATGTTAAAATATACCATGTTTTGTAGAGGTCACACTAACCTTGACCTTTGACATTGCGACCTCACTATGATCATGCTGCTTCCCAATAGCATAGGCAACCAGGTAGTTGCAGGACGATTAACTGACCATGAAACATACCGTAAGCGGAGAGGTTTCCCTAAACACAACGTTGGACAAATTTTTGGATCAGGGTGACCTTGACCTTGTGACATCATTATCATCATGCTGCTTCCTAACACTATAGGCAACCACGTAGCTATGTTTATTGCGATAGGATTAACCGATCCTGAAATAAAAGCTGAGAAGTTTTACTAAACACAAAAACGTAACATTGCTGACACCGTCTTCTCAGCTGCCGTGGGACTAAAGGTGATACATATGTCTGGCTTTCTGCTTCACAGGCGAGACAAAACTGTCTCATGTTCTGCGATTTATGGACATTCTCCAAGACCATTGGCTAAACCATTATCGGCCAGATTGAGTTTTTAAAAGGGTTACTGCATCCATGTGAAAACTAGGCGGCGCTGAAAGTCAGGCGGCAATCAATCACCTCCCATTAAATATTTACCAAAAATAATCCAATCAGCTTCAGTAATGACTGCACCTTAGGGAACACCTGAAAGTCATCTAATTAACTTAAGGTTCTTAATACTTGTCTGTTGTTATAGAAACAGACTAAGTGTCAGAGGGTGATTCTCTGAATGTGTAATGCTCAAACCATTGAAAAATGTCTTCTGTGGTCTTGAGGAGTGAATGGCCATTTACAGACAAAGGTCAAGAAAATTTACCACTGGAATGACTGGCTCAAGAATCAATTCGAAAATTTATCACTGGAACGACATTTCAGTGGTAAATTTTCTGTTATCGTCTTCTCGTGGTCGTTATAAGAAACCTTTTACCTTGATAATTCTGTGGTAAATCACGGAATTGTGATTAAACCACTTATGGCTTAAAATTTGGTCTAGAAAATCTAACTATTTGCTTTTCGAATGTTCATTTGCAGGCCAAAAAGATCAAGATTTTGTTTGAAAATCTACCGCTTGAATGACTGACTACCGACAGGGTATTCTTCTCGCGCTCTGCAAATGAACATTTCACAAGACCACTACAATCTTAGCTCTGGCTTGCCCAGCTTGACCATCAATCATTAATGAATTATTCACATGCCATAAGACGTTTCCACTCTGTGACCCGAGTTTGATCCTTTTGGTGATTATTGATCGGACAGAGTCAGGCTTTGCAGGACTGTGAGACACACGATTTTTGAAAATCAGCAGTTCAAGAAGAATAGTTTTGAAAATCAATAGTTCAAGAAGACTATTTTTGAAAATCAGACAGGTGTGAAATTTGACAACTTTTTGAAAATTTCCCAATGGAATGACTGGCTCGATAACCGAGCCAGTTATTCCTGTGGTACATTTTCAAAAATAGTCTTCTATTCTATAAATGGATATTTTCTCTGAGAAAATTCTTATTTCCTTGAACGAATTTAAGGGTTAAATAGCTAAACGGTGAAGACACAAAAGTTCTCATTTCAACCGTTACCGCTTCAATGGCAAAATTTTTAATTTTCAAATTAAATTAAAATATGAACTGGTGATCAGTTTTCAATAAATTTGGTGGAAGATTGTGACAGCACCATCGTCCAACAAAATTGTTGAAAAACGCACACCAGTTTTCTTTGCCATTGACACAGTAAAAGATATAATATTTGCATCAGAGTTGTATTAGGTTTATTAAAGGGGCACTTTCTGCTCAGAGTGCCAGGAATGAAGAGATAGCTGACAATACTTTTAACATTTTAACTCTCAAATTCGTTCAAGAGAATTTAAATCATCTCATTTAAAATGCCCATTTGCAGATCAAGAGAACACCCTTTTTGAAAATTTACCACTGGAATGGCTGGCTTGGTTATCAAACCAGTCATTTCAGTGGTTAATTCTCAAAAATAGTCCTTTCATTATCTGCAAATAAACGTTTCACAATAGTACTCCAGAAGCCGTTTTTGGCTTACATGATGGCTAAAGGGTTAATTACTGTACATTAAAATAGAGTGTCCATTTGCAGACCATGAAAAGAGTACTTTTGAAAATTTACCACAGGAATGACTGGCTCGGTTATCGAGCCAGTCATTGCAGTGGTAAATTTTCAAAAAATACTCTTTTCTTAGTCTGCAAGGATATTTCTCAAGACCACTGCGGAAGCGGTTTTTGGCTGATATTCAGTGTTAAAGGGTTAACTATAGCGCTAATTATATATACAATCATTAACCCTCAGCGGGTCAACATCTTTAAGCCAAACCAGCAAAACCTATCTTTGCAGTTAGGTCTTGAGGAATATCCATCTGCAGACGGATGATTTTTAGAAAATTAACCACGGGAATAGTTAGCTCGAGTATACGAGCCAGTTATTCCAATGGTAAATTTTCTTAAATAGTTGTCTCAAATTGGCCTGCAAATGGACATTCGCAGAGGAGATTTTAGGATTTTCTTGACCAATCCGACCTGAAGATTAATAATTCGTTAAGCAGTAATTGACCTAATATCCCTATTTAAATCTCCAGTGCCTTGGCCATATCAGCATTGAACCTGACAACTATACTGAATGGTTCCAATCCCACAGAATCAGGAAGCATTAGCAGTGCTAGGGGCTCTGAGGGTTCAATGCTAGATAGATGTATTTCTACTGAAAGGAAATCGAATTTTGAACGAGCAAATCAATAACTGTTTTCAATTGTGAGTGCATTATTCACCAGAAGAGAGAATAAGTCAGGACTTTGGCACTTACCTCTTTCGTGATGAAACCGGCCAAAACCGGCCTCTGTAGTGGTGGTTTCGAGTAATATCCATTTACAGGCCAGGTGAAGACTATTTTTGAAAATTTACCATTGAAATGATTGGCTCGGTAACCGAGCCAATCATTCCAGTGATAAATTTTCAGAAATAGTCTTCTCTTGGCCTGCAAATGGACATTAAAAAAGTAAATATTTTAATTTTTCGAAGAAATTTAGTCATTAAAGGGTTAAAGAGCTGCGTCTCTCCACACCCATGCTCACTAATTATCCAGGACCACCACCACCCCACCACCCCCAACCCCTCCCCGGCCCCAATGGTCAACTCTCAATCTCGCTACATCATCGCTGACCAGTTGCCACTGCATCGGTGCCTTGAAGTTACTGAAATTTTTGCCTCTGAAATCGAGACTGAATAGCAGCCTTAATTTGCATAATAGGAATCACTGCTTTGTCGCTGCATTCTTAACTTCTACAATATGTACATGTAGGACAACAGAAGCCGTTTTACAGCGGTGATATTTTGCCGCTGCCTGATTTGCTGCTGTTTTACCGCTGCTCTAAGCCACTGCATTCATATAGCTTAAAGTCAGATACATCTCAATGGATTACTACACTTTTTAGCTATGACCTGCCCAGGATCTCTAGCTAAACTCCACCCACACAATCGCCCGGGTTTGGACCGATCTAACATTAAATGAACTCCCTGAATCTGAATTTCTATGAAACTATATTCACACACATGACGGACCATTAAACCTCTCTGATGTCAATAGTATATCTTTTACCATGTCAATAGCAAAGAAACTGGTGTACATTTTTCAACAATTTTGGTGGACAATGTTGCTGTCTTCGACAGCACCATCTTCCGCCAAATTTGTTAAAAAATGTCCACCAGTTCATCCTTCAATTTTTTTGCCTTGTAGGTCGGGCTTAGAATACACCTTCCGTATCCTCTGCGTGTCGTAAGAGGCGACTAAAGGAGGTAAGGGTGAGGTAACCCTGACAGAAACCTCGAGTGCTGAAGACGGAGGTTCCAGGCCACACGGCGCACTCTAATAAACCATGGATCCACGCACTTAATGCTTATGATCATGTCGATAGCCACTTACAGGACTGCCGGTATGATCACCGAACGAAAAGAAGAAGATCCTTCAATTTAATGTGAAAATTTAAAAATCTGATATCACTGTGGTAATGGTTAAGATACCCAAACATGTCATATTCTGATTGTGACATCAGCACTAACCTGTATCGTGTATGATTATGACGTCATAATAAATACTTGATGACTGATTGGATCCCTCTATTGGCATTTGGTATTGAGGTTGTGTCTGTGCATGTGCCAAAATTGTGACAATGCTTAGTGCCATTCAACGGATGAATTAAGGCACCGAAATGATATAAACCAAGCGGTCAATCACCACTCAGAACCACTGCAATTGCCACAGAGATGAAATCGCAGACAAAATTTATCATCAAAACCCTGTGCTGGTCAAGTCAGCTAAAAATGGCATCCACAGGTCTTTTGAGGAACTGACAATTTACAGGCTAAGAAGGCTATTTGAAAAAAATGTACAAATGGATTGACTGGCTCGATAACCGAGTCAGTCATTCCATCTGTAAAATTTGTTTAAATAGCCTTCTCTTGGTCTGCAAATCGACATTCGCGCAACTGAAATTTCCGCTTTCCTTTACAAAATCTTAACCAGATAAGAGTTACTCACGAGACATTTTGCAAATCCTGCACAAAATGTCACCGATTCCAAGAAGAATATGTCGAGTGCAGTACTTGAGTCTAGGAGGCCAATAAGAAGTTAATAACATATTGACGATCTGTCAGAAGAGTTCATTCAGTCACGTGAAAGTATGAAACGCATTGAGTAAGGTGATCACAGATGGGCAGGCAATAAATTTATTGGCTGTAAATTTTTTTCACGGGAATAATTCAACTAGAATCCTTTTGACAATGACGATGAATATCAACCCCACCCCACCCAGCCCCCTCCCCGACCGTACTTTTTTAACAACTTTGGTGGACGATGCAGATGTCTAGGAAAACAGCATCTTCCACCAAATTCGTTGAAAAATTAACACCAGTTCATCATTTAAATTAATTTGAAATCTTACAATTTTGACATCTGAGTTGTAAGGGTTAACAGTGAAATTACATTAAGTCCAAAAGGACTCATTGACCCATTTCTAATGCTGTCCCCCACATTTCTTGCTAAGATCCGCCCATTTTTTACGAGTGATAGAATCAAGTTGACAGCTTCAAGTCAAGTTATTTACCTGACAGAGGCCGATAAAATCTAGCATAGGATCTCTATAATTCATAGTTGCGAGTCCATGGCACCTTCTAATTTTAGCATGGATTAGAAAAAGTGTATTGGAAACCCCGATTTTCAATTTGGGACCGCTGGATTTCAGCGAGACCCCCGGATGTCAAGGGGTGGGGTCCCTGGGACCTCCAAAATTTAGCCACCAAGAGGAACACTGAGGTCAAGTAAAGAATGTTTTAGAAAACCTAACAACAACCACCGAGCCTGCAATCATTCACGTTGGATAATCTTCTAAAATAAGTTTTCTCATGGTCAGCAAATGGGCATTTTAACTCAAGACCACAGGCACATCTTTGGCTGACTTGATCTTTCAGCTCGCAGTCAAATTACTATCAAAATATTCAACAGGATATTCCTAGCAACATAAGGAATTTGTCACATCTGGTCGTTAACCCTCTCATGGTCAAGCCGGCCAAAACTGGCCTCTGAACGGGTCTTCAAACATGTCTATCTGCGGGTAACGATTTCTAGAGTATTTTTGAAAATTTACCACTGGAATGTCTGGCTCGTTAATCGAGCCAGTCATTCCGGTGGTAAATTGAAAAAAATACTCATCTCTCTACCGGCAGATGGACAGTCAATAAGAAAACATTTTGATTTTCTTATCCAATTTTACCAGTAAAGACATAAGTGATAATGTACTGGTGGAGAGGTCATTAGTGGGGAAATCAATGGGCATAAAACGCCTACTCAAATGGGTGGGCTACAGCACACCATACAACCCATCGCTCCAAAAATCCCTAATTTTGACCAATTTTGTGTGCACCCTCTTCTTAACATTTAGCCCGACACCACTACCACGCTCAGCAGAAAAGATGTGGTGTTCTCCTCACTTGGGGAAACTATCGATAAACTTACAGCATCGCTCAGAAAATGATTTTCGGAAAATCAAGACATCAAAAGGCAAGAAAGAATATGCAAGCAAACATATTACAGGAGACATTCGTGCGATTGAATACTGGAAATCTGCAAACACCGCTAGATCAAATCTTGCGCGTATTTTCTTATGACGCATGCAATGAATGAAAGCGAGGGTTTTTTCTTTTTATATAGCACCAGTGTGATGATGATACCGTGTGATTACTGATTACGTATTGTAATTGATTTTCTCAAATGCCATCCTCAATATTTTGAAAATGTTTTGACTTAAGGTTGTATCTGCAAGTATCCGTTGTTGATATATTTTTAGTATCAATTACGCACCTACGGTATCATCTTACCCGCGGCAGCAACAATTTCCAGCCTAATTATTTTCAAAGAGTTCCATAGTTGACCTGTACATATTTGTTTAGTGGTCAAATAGATTATTAATTAAAACTTTAATGGTCAGGCTGGTCAAGAATATCAATATTTCTGCTCATTTCTGTCCATTTACCAGTTAAGAAAAGAGTATTTTTGAAAATTTACCACAGGCATGACTGGCTCGATTATCGAGCCAGTCATGCCTGTGGTAAATTTTCAAAAATACTCTTCTCTTGGCCTGCAAATGTACCTTCCTCAAGACCACTGAAAAGACCTTTTCTGGCCGACTTAACCATTAAAAAGATATTAATCACTCGCTTCATCTGGGCCCAAAACTGAGGTGGTCTAGCTGCTAATTTTGTCTGAACACTGAGAAACTGTTTCTGTTGTTATTCCTTTGATTCAGTAACCAAAGCATTCGCCACATTGATTTTGTCCGATTCTAACTAAGCCAAGCGGTATTAACCAAAAGAATGATTGACTGAGAAATGGTCCTATTTTACGCACGCCTTCTCCAACTATGCTCTTGACAGCCGTGTAAGTCCATCAAGGCCACGCATTTCACGAGTGTAAATCGGCAGAAAAATGATGACGCCAACTGAGCCAGCATCCTGGCTACAGCGAACGTCAAACGATGAATGACCATGGTGGAGGCTTTAACTGTCTGTCAGCTACGAGGCAAAGAATAATTTCAAGGGACAGTAACTCTGAAAATGCTGAATACTTTGAAGAAAATTTGACTAAAAGTTGTTGGTGGGTTATTGTCTTCAAGATCTTTAGCATGTGAAGAGTTATACCCCCTGGAAAATGTTGTCCACGAAACTGCAGCAGGCAGGCAGGCAGACGGCTAAGGAACAGTGAAATAGTCATGGAATCATATGGGATATGGGTGTATTGATTACCGTCGGCATCTGCCGTCTTACAAAATAGATTGAAGTAAGTGTTCTATCCACCGTGTATGCACAATTGAAGAAACTGTGTCTTTACATCCGCACGTTTCCGCGATCAAGACTTTATTAACGTCAGGTTCAGGGGACTCGGGACGCAGGAGGAAATGCCTGTCAGAACCCTCGACGGGTTACTTCCCATTTAGGCTGCCTGGTTAAACGCGGGCAGACAAATTACGCTGATGTGATAAAATGTCAGGTTAAAAGCTGAACATCAGGAAACTTAATGCACGACTACAAGGTGAATATAATGAGAATTTATTTCATGTGTCTGCTGCTACACATAGGATTTTGTTCCTCTACATTTTAACGCGCTCACTACAAAGCAGATTAAGAAATATTGTTCAGAAACTCAACTTTAAAGCATATGCTGATTATTTTTTAAATACTTTGAATGAAAGTTTTTGTTACAATAGCCAGCCACCGCTTTTAGTCGTTATTTTAAAAATATTAAATGGAACTCAAAATAATGTTATATATTAATGTAATGTTTCAATCTCTGTCTTTTTGGATATTATAGTGACATGCTCATCAAATAGCCATTTAACCCTCAACTTTGTTCACGAAAATTTTCAATTTTCTCATCGAAAATATATCCATTTGCAGACCAGTCATGGTATTTGTATATTTTCAAAAATAGTTTTCTCTCATTCTCCAGATTAACATTTCCCAAGACCACTGCAGAAGTCTTTTCAACCCAAATTAGGTCTTAAATTTGTTCAAGAAGATTTAGATTTTCCAAAAGAAAATGTCCATTTGCAGACCAAGAGATGCCTATTTTTTTCAATTTACCACTGGAATGACTTGCTCGGTTATCGACCTCAGTCATTCCACTTATAAATTTCTCTTGGTCTACAAATCGACATTTCTCAAGACTTCTACAGAAGCTGTTTTTGACTGGCATGAGCGTCAAAGGGTTAAAGTGGGTTAATGATCTAACCCCCGAATTTGTTCAAAAATATTTCCATTTTCTCATAGAAAATGACCATTTGCAGACCAAGAGAAGACAATTTTTGAAAATTTATCACTGGAATGACCGTTTTTGGCTGATATGAGGGTTAAAAGGTTTATACAGAGACATTAAGTGTCACGTTAGATGAACAGCAAACTGATGGCCTATCTTAGTGTCTTCAGAGAAAACACTAACTTTACATTTAACCTTCTCATTGCTGAGTTTTTGCAGACGACATACTCCAGAGGTTTTATCTCTGGAGCTGCTGAATATTTTGAAAACAATTTTACTAAAAGTTGTTGGTGGCTAAGTCACCCACAACTTTCAGTCAAATTGTTTTCAAAATATTCAGCAAGTCAAGAGTTTTTGCTCCTTGAAATTGTTCTCCAGTGGTGAGACACTTAATGTGAAATTAATCATCATTTTGATCTTTGCAGATTTATAAAATCAAAATATATGGTATCCTCTGAAAGATTCATGGTCGAATCTAGGAATTTCTTAGGACAAGCGCGCTACAGAACAGATCTTGAGGGATGTTTTTTGTAGGGGTGTCGCCTTCCCGAATGGAAGGGTGTCTATTAGGGGGAGGGAGTGTGCATTTCACTCTCAAATTTGTTCAAGAAAATCTACTTTCTCATAGAAAATGTCTACTTGTAGACCAAGAGATTATTTTTTTTTAATTTGTCACTGAAATGCTTAAGGCAGCTTTCAGTTAAATTAATTTCAAAACATTCAACAGTTTTCCTGTATGGTTGCCTTGAAAATGAGATATCGGGAATTCAGCAGTGAAAGGTTATATTACAAATTTTTTATTTTTGTTCTAAAAGTGGATAAATACATTTTTCAATCAAAATAACCAGATTGACATTTTAATGGTCACGGTTAGTCATGAAAATGGAAATTTTTGCTTAGTAAACGTTGATTTGAATGCCAAAAGATTATTTTGAAAATGTATCACTGGAATGGCTGACTGGCTCTATAAGCGAGCCAGTCATTCGAGGGATAGTGTCTAAAAAATAATATTTTGACCGTCAAGTTAGCGAGTGAGGCATTCGCTTTTACTCGGTCAAAAACTATCAAAGAAACGGGTGTACATTTTTCAACAATTTTGGTGGAAGATGTTGCTGTCTATGACAGCACCATCTTCCACCTAATTTGTTGAAAAATGAACACCAGCTCATCTTTTAATTTAAAGGTGCATATTCACAGTAAAATTTCTGAAAATAAAATTGTTTAAATTACACGCTTTTAGAGGCTTAAACTGTGAGCCGACGTAAAGAAATGAAATAAATCTTAGCATATAATGATTCCATTCCATATAAATTAATATAATTTTATAAGTTGCGAAATTTAAGTAGAGGCACAGGCCTCTATTTCAATTTCGCAACTTAAAAAATTATATTAATTTATATAGAATGGAATCATTATATGTTAAGATTTATTTCGTTTCATTACACATAGGCACATAATTTAAGCTTATAAAAAGCATGCAATTTTAACAATTTTATTTTCAATCATTCTGATGTGAATATGCACCTTTAATTTGAAGAAGTACAATTTTGACAACCGAGTGGTAAGTGCTAATTAGCCTGTAAATGGACATTCCTCAAGACCAGTGCAGAGGCTGATTTGGATGGCCTGACCTTGAACAGTTTCAAAGCATTCCAAAGAAAAAATTTTGATGAGATATCAATCCTTTAATCCTTAAATTTGTTAAAGAAAATTAAAATTTTAAATGTCTATTTGCAGAATATTAAGATAAGACTATGTTTTAAAAGTTTACTATTGGAATGAGATTCACCTATCAAGTCAGTCAGTCTAGTAATAAATTTTCAAAAAATAGTCTCCTTATAATTGTTCTGCAAATGAACACTACAGATTCGCGCCCAGCTTGCACATCAAAAGATTACCACTTTACTCTCTCACAAGGGACAGATTAAGCCAGATTTTCAAAAACCTCAGGCACGCAAACTGTCAAATATTTTGAAACTAAATTTCTCAGAGCCTACCATAACCCTTTAACCCTCGAATTTGTTCAAGAAAATTTAAATTTTCTCATACAAAATTTCCATTAAATCGCAGACCTAGAGAAGACTATTTTTGTAAATTTACCACTGGAATGACTGGCTCGGTTATCGAGCCAGTCATTCCATTGGTAAATTTTCAATAATAGTATTCTTTTGGTATGAAAATGGACATTTCTCAAGACCACTGCAGAAGCCATTTTTGCCTGACACGGGTGTTAAAGGGTTACGCTAAGGCAACAATGGCATCCAGTCAAATTAGTTTCAAAATATATTTGTAACAACAGAATATTTCTTACATTGAAAAGGACTTTTCATATTCATTTCTGTGGGTTGATTTAGCCCTTTAACAGTCATAATGACCATCTACAGGCCAAGAGAATAGAATTTTTGAAATTTTTAAATTTTCAAAAACTAGTCCTTTCTTGGTTTGAAAAAAGACATTTTTTATGGGAAAATTTGAATTTTTTAAAGCAAATTCAAGGGCTAGTGTTAATATGTGCAAAAGAATAGACATTGAGATTACGAGAAATGTTATATAACTTCACTCGCTCGTGAGAGATTATGACATCGTATCAGCACAAATATTCCTAAATTAACGGAAACCTAGAAATGGATGTCGTAGGGGCATTGACATATTAAGAAGAATGAGAAACAACTTTGACATGTGACATTATAAATAAAACGGAAATCTAAAAAAATATAATAAATATTCTTATTTTTAGCAGTGTGTCAATATGGTGAGTGCCACGGCGGTTGATAAGACTGAATTCATAAAAGACGGATCAATTTGATGAGGTGAAGGGGTTGTTGACATTTGCCCTTTATAAGGTACCGTGAATAGCAACAGAATTTCTCAGAGAACTTTTTCTCAACAGTTGATATGATCATCTATTACGCCGCATCATGAAAATCAAAATCTCTGTCACAGAGTGTATTAACCCTTTAACGCTCATATCAGCCAAAAATGGCTTCTGTAATGGTCTTGAGAAATGACCATTTGCAGACCAAGAGGAGACAATTTTTGAAAATTTACCACTGGAATGACTGGCTCGATGACCGAGCTCGTCATTCCAGTGATAAATTTTCAAAAATAATCTCTTGGTCTGCAAATGGACTTTTTATGAGAAAATAAAAATTTTCTTGAAAATTTTAGGGTTAAATTGTAAATTCATCAAAGAAAATTGCTAGTGTCTTGTACACCTATTGTACAGCTATTCAGCTGCTTGTGTCTTGTACACCCTGGTTACTCAGCTGCTAGTGTCTTGTACACCCTGGCTATTCAGCTGCTAGTGCCTTGTACACCCTGGCTATTCAGCTGCTAGTGCCTTGTACACCCTGGCTACTCAGCTGCTAGTGCCTTGTACACCCTGGCTACTCAGCTGCTAGTGTCTTGTACACCCTGGCTACTCAGCTGCTAGTGTCTTGTACACCCTGGCTACTCATCTGCTAGTGTCTTGTACACCCTGGCTATTCAGCTGCTAGTGTCTTGTACACCCTGGCTACTCAGCTGCTAGTGTCTTGTACACCCTGGATGCTCAGCTGCTAGTGTCTTGTACACCCTGGCTACTCAGCTGCTAGTGTCTTGTACACTCTGGTTACTCAGCTGCTAGTGTCTTGTACACCCTGGCTACTCAGTTGCTAGTGTCTTGTACACCCTGGCTACTCAGTTGCTAGTGTCTTGTACACCCTGGCTACTCAGTTGCTAGTGTCTTGTACACCCTGGATGCTCAGCTGCTAGTGTCTTGTACACCCTGGCTACTCAGCTGCTAGTGTCTTGTACACCCTGGCTACTAAGCTACTAGTGTCTTGTACACCCTGGATGCTCAGCTGCTAGTGTCTTGTACACCTTGACTAATCCACAGCTAGTATCTACTGCTACAACTGCTCTGAATCTGAACATAAAAGAAGCCGCTGTGAATCCGCTGCTAGTGTCTTGTGCAACCTGACTTAATCCCCTGCTAGTGTCTTTTATGACCTGACTAACCCGCTGCTAGTGTCTTGTACACCCTGACTAATCAGTTGCTTATGTCTTGTACGCCCTGACTAAACCACAACTAGGGTCCTGTACACCCTGACCAATGCACAGATAGTGATTTGTACACCCTGACCACTCCACAGCTAGTGTCTTGTACACCCTGACTAATCAGCTCATAATGTCTTGTACACCCTGAATAATCTGCTCCTAATGTCTTGTACACCCTGCCTAATCTGCTCATAATGTCTTGTACACCCTGACTAATCTACTCATAATGTCTTGTACACCCTGACTAATCTGCTCATAATGTCTTGTACACCCTGACTAATCTGCTCATAATGTCTTGTACACCCTGACTAATCTGTTCATAATGTCTTGTACACCCTGACTAATCTGCTCATAATGTCTTGTACACCCTGACTAATCTGCTCATAATGTCTTGTACACCCTGACTAATCTGCTCATAATGTCTTGTACACCCTGACTAATCTACTCATAATGTCTTGTACACCCTGACTAAACCACAACTAGGGTCCTGTACACCCTGACCAATGCACAGATAGTGTTTTGTACACCCTGACCACTCCACAGCTAGTGTCTTGTACACCCTGACTAATCAGCTCATAATGTCTTGTACACCCTGAATAATCTGCTCCTAATGTCTTGTACACCCTGCCTAATCTGCTCATAATGTCTTGTACACCCCGACTAATCTACTCATAATGTCTTGTACACCCTGACTAATCTGCTCATAATGTCTTGTACACCCTGACTAATCTGCTCATAATGTCTTGTACACCCTGACTAATCTGTTCATAATGTCTTGTACACCCTGACTAATCTGCTCATAATGTCTTGTACACCCTGACTAATCTGCTCATAATGTCTTGTACACCCTGACTAATCTGCTCATAATGTCTTGTACACCCTGACTAATCTACTCATAATGTCTTGTACACCCTGACTAAACCACAACTAGGGTCCTGTACACCCTGACCAATGCACAGATAGTGTTTTGTACACCCTGACCACTCCACAGCTAGTGTCTTGTACACCCTGACTAATCAGCTCATGTCTTCTACACCCTGAATAATCTGCTCCTAATGTCTTGTACACCCTGATTAATCTGCTCATAATGTCTTGTACACCCTGACTAATCTGCTCATAATGTCTTGTACACCCTGACTAATCTGCTCATAATGTCTTGTACACCCTGACTAATCAGCTCATGTCTTGTACACCCTGAATAATCTGCTCATAATGTCTTGTACACCCTGACTAATCTGCTCATAATGTCTTGTACACCCTGACTAATCTACTCATAATGTCTTGTACACCCTGACTAATCTGCTCATAATGTCTTGTACACCCTGACTAATCTGCTCATAATGTCTTGTACACCCTGACTAATCTGCTCATAATGTCTTGTACACCCTGACTAATCTGCACATAATGTCTTGTATACCCTGACTAATCTAATCATAATGTCCTGTACACCCTGACTAATCTGCTCATGTCTTGTACATCCTGACTAATCACCTCATAATGCTTGTACACCCTGACTAATCTGCTCATGTCTTGTACATCCTGACTACTCTGCTCATGTCGTGTACACCCTGACTACTCTGCTCATGTCGTGTACACCCTGACTAATCTGCTCATGTCTTGTACATCCTGACTAATCTGCTCATGTCTTGTACATCCTGACTAATCTGCTCATAATGTCTTGTACACCCTGACTAATCAGCTGTGATATGGCTCCTTAACCATTTAACCCTTACCACTCTGATGTCAAAATTTTTAATTTTTAAATTAAATAAAAAGATGAACTGGTGTTAATGGCGTAGACACCAACATCGTCCACCAAAATTGTTGAAAAATATATACAAGTTTCTTTGCTATTGACACAGTATAAGATGGAATATTGACATCAGAGTGGTAAAGGTTAACCCTCATGAAAGTTTCGGTTTTCTCACAGAAAGTGTCAATTTGCAGACACAAAGAAAATATTATTTTGGAAAATTTATTACTGGAGTGAGTATTCCCGTAGTATATTTTCTAAAATAATATTTTCTTAGTCTGCAAATTGACATTTTCTTGAGCAAATTTTCGGGGGCCATTATCACTACTAGCCAGTGGCCTCGCAGAAATAAATACAATGTCTCATGCAGGGCTGACCATGACTCAGTAAATACAATGTCTCATGCAGGGCTGACAATGACTTAGTAAACACAATGTCCTATGCAGAGCTGACCATGACTCAGTAAATACAATGTCTCATGCAGGGCTGACCATGACTCAGTAAATTGGACAGAAATTTAAAATTCTTTTTACACAGCAGTCAGTATTCATTACATTGAATGTCTTACCAGTAATCATCATATATAGAATTAGATTAGTTTGAAAACTCTGAAATAGTCATTACACAAAATGCTTATAAAGGGGAACACATACAGAAATAGGTCATTTATCACGCCAAATAATGCTTTTGTATAATTTCAATAATATAAAAAATATTATTTGCATATTTTTGAAATTAAATAAATTTCACCACGTATCAAGTCATTTTCTTTGATTTCTCACAAGAATCACGTAGTGATCGATCACGTAGTGATGTCATCATGTGAATGATTGTTGCGGCGTGATGTCATCATGTGAATGATTGTTGTGGTATGATGTCATCATGTGAATGATTGTTGTGGTGTGATGTCATCATGTGAATGATTGTTGTGGCGTGATGTCATGTGAATGATTGTTGTGGTGTGATCTCATCATGTGAATGATTGTTGAGGTGCTGTCATCATGTGAATGATCGCTGTGGTGTGATGTCATCATGTGAATGATCGTTGTGGTGTGATGTCATCATGTGAATGATTGTTGTGGTGTGATGTCATCATGTGAATGATTGCTGTGGTGTGATGTCATCATGTGAATGATTGTTGTGGTGTGATGTCATTATGTGAATGATTGTTGTGGCGTGATGTCATCATGTGAATGATTGTTGTGGCGTGATGTCATCATGTGAATGATTGTTGTGGCGTGATGTCATCATGTGAATGAGTTGTGGCGTGGTGTCATCATGTGAATGATTGTTGTGGTATGATGTCATCATGTGGATGATTGTTGTGGCATGATGTCATCATGTGAATGATTGTTGTGGCGTGATGTCATCATGTGAATGATTGTTGTGGTATGATGTCATCATGTGAATGATTGTTGTGGTATGATGTCATCATGTGAATAATTGCTGTGGTGTGATGTCATCATGTGAATGATTGGTGTGGTATGATGTCAACATGTGAATGATTGTTGTGGTATGATGTCATCATGTGAATGATTGTTGTGGTATGATGTCATCATGTGAATGATCGTTGTGGTATGATGTCATCATGTGAATGATCGCTGTGGTGTGATGTCATCATGTGAATGATCGTTGTGGTGTGTTGTCATCATGTGAATGATCGTTGTGGTGTGATGTCATCATGTGAATGATTGTTGTGGTGTGATGTCATCATGTGAATGATTGCTGTGGTGTGATGTCATCATGTGAATGATTGCTGTGGTGTGATGTCATCATGTGAATGAGAGTTGTGGTGTGATGTCATTATGTGAATGATTGTTGTGGTGTGATGTCATCATGTGAATGATTGTTGTGGTGTGATGTCATCATCTGAATGATTGTTGTGGTGTGATGTCATCATGTGAATGATTGTTGTGGCATGATGTCATCATGTGAATGATTGTTGTGGCGTGATGTCATCATGTGAATGAGTGTTGTGGCGTGATGTCATCATGTGATTGATTGTTGTGGTATGATGTCATCATGTGAATGATTGTTGTGGCATGAGGTCATCATGTGAATGATTGTTGTGGTGTGATGTCATCATGTGAATGATTGTTGTGGTATGATGTCATCATGTGAATGATTGTTGTGGCATGATGTCATCATGTGAATGATTGCTGTGGTGTGATGTCATCATGTGAATGAGTGTTGTGGCGTGATGTCATCATGTGAATGATTGTTGTGGCATGATGTCATCATGTGAATGATTGTTGTGGCATGATGTCATCATGTGAATGATTGTTGTGGCATGATGTCATCATGTGAATGATTGTTGTGGCGTGATGTCATCATGTGAATGATTGTTGTGGTGTGATGTCATCATGTGAATGATTGTTGTGGCATGATGTCATCATGTGAATGATTGTTGTGGTGTGATGTCATCATGTGAATGATTGTTGTGGTATGATGTCATCATGTGAATGATTGTTGTGGTATGGTGTCATCATGTGAATAATTGCTGTGGTATGGTGTCATCATGTGAATGATTGTTGTGGTATGATGTCAACATGTGAATGATTGTTGTGGTGTGATGTCATCATGTGAATGATCGTTGTGGTATGATGTCATCATGTGAATGATCGCTGTGGTGTGATGTCATCATGTGAATGATCGTTGTGGTGTGATGTCATCATGTGAATGATTGTTGTGGTGTGATGTCATCATGTGAATGATTGTTGTGGTGTGATGTCATCATGTGAATGAGTGTTGTGGTGTGATGTCATCATGTGAATGAGTGTTGTGGTGTGATGTCATTATGTGAATGATTGTTGTGCTGTGATGTCATCATGTGAATGATTGTTGTGGTGTGATGTCATCATGTGAATGATTGTTGTGGCGTGATGTCATCATGTGAATGATTGTTGTGGCGTGATGTCATCATGTGAATGATTGTTGTGGCGTGATGTCATCATGTGAATGAGTGTTGTGGTGTGATGTCATCATGTGATTGATTGTTGTGGTATGATGTCATCATGTGAATGATTGTTGTGGCATGATGTCATCATGTGAATGATTGTTGTGGCATGATGTCATCATGTGAATGATTGTTGTGGCATGATGTCATCATGTGAATGATTGTTGTGGTGTGATGTCATCATGTGAATGATTGTTGTGGTGTGATGTCATCATGTGAATGATTGTTGTGGCGTGATGTCATGTGAATGATTGTTGTGGTGTGATCTCATCATGTGAATGATTGTTGAGGTGTGCTGTCATCATGTGAATGATCGCTGTGGTATGATGTCATCATGTGAATGATCGCTGTGGTGTGATGTCATCATGTGAATGATTGTTGTGGTGTGATGTCATCATGTGAATGATTGTTGTGGTGTGATGTCATCATGTGAATGATTGCTGTGGTGTGATGTCATCATGTGAATGATTGTTGTGGTGTGATGTCATTATGTGAATGATTGTTGTGGCGTGATGTCATCATGTGAATGATTGTTGTGGCGTGATGTCATCATGTGAATGATTGTTGTGGCGTGATGTCATCATGTGAATGATTGTTGTGGCGTGATGTCATCATGTGAATGAGTTGTGGCGTGGTGTCATCATGTGAATGATTGTTGTGGTATGATGTCATCATGTGGATGATTGTTGTGGCATGATGTCATCATGTGAATGATTGTTGTGGCGTGATGTCATCATGTGAATGATTGTTGTGGTATGATGTCATCATGTGAATGATTGTTGTGGTATGATGTCATCATGTGAATAATTGCTGTGGTGTGATGTCACCATGTGAATGATTGGTGTGGTATGATGTCAACATGTGAATGATTGTTGTGGTATGATGTCATCATGTGAATGATCGTTGTGGTATGATGTCATCATGTGAATGATCGCTGTGGTGTGATGTCATCATGTGAATGATCGTTGTGGTGTGATGTCATCATGTGAATGATCGTTGTGGTGTGATGTCATCATGTGAATGATTGCTGTGGTGTGATGTCATCATGTGAATGATTGCTGTGGTGTGATGTCATCATGTGAATGATTGCTGTGGTGTGATGTCATCATGTGAATGAGTGTTGTGGTGTGATGTCATTATGTGAATGATTGTTGTGGTGTGATGTCATCATGTGAATGATTGTTGTGGTGTGATGTCATCATGTGAATGATTGTTGTGGCGTGATGTCATCATGTGAATGATTGTTGTGGCATGATGTCATCATGTGAATGATTGTTGTGGCGTGATGTCATCATGTGAATGAGTGTTGTGGTGTGATGTCATCATGTGATTGATTGTTGTGGTATGATGTCATCATGTGAATGATTGTTGTGGCATGATGTCATCATGTGAATGATTGTTGTGGCATGATGTCATCATGTGAATGATTGTTGTGGCATGATGTCATCATGTGAATGATTGTTGTGGTGTGATGTCATCATGTGAATGATTGTTGTGGTAGGATGCCATCATGTGAATGATTGTTGTGGTGTGATGTCATCATGTGAATGATTGTTGTGGTATGTCATCATGTGGATGATTGTTGTGGCATGATGTCATCATGTGAATGATTGTTGTGGTGTGATGTCATCATGTGAATGATTGTTGTGGTATGATGTCATCATGTGAATGATTGTTGTGGTATGGTGTCATCATGTGAATAATTGCTGTGGTGTGATGTCATCATGTGAATGATTGTTGTGGTATGATGTCAACATGTGAATGATTGTTGTGGTGTGATGTCATCATGTGAATGATCGTTGTGGTATGATGTCATCATGTGAATGATCGCTGTGGTGTGATGTCATCATGTGAATGATTGTTGTGGTGTGATGTCATCATGTGAATGATTGTTGTGGTGTGATGTCATCATGTGAATGATTGCTGTGGTGTGATGTCATCATGTGAATGAGTGTTGTGGTGTGATGTCATTATGTGAATGATTGTTGTGCTGTGATGTCATCATGTGAATGATTGTTGTGGTGTGATGTCATCATGTGAATGATTGTTGTGGCGTGATGTCATCATGTGAATGATTGTTGTGGCATGATGTCATCATGTGAATGATTGTTGTGGCATGATGTTCATGTGAATGAGTGTTGTGGTGTGATGTCATCATGTGATTGATTGTTGTGGTATGATGTCATCATGTGAATGATTGTTGTGGCATGATGTCATCATGTGAATGATTGTTGTGGCATGATGTCATCATGTGAATGATTGTTGTGGCATGATGTCATCATGTGAATGATTGTTGTGGCGTGATGTCATCATGTGAATGATTGTTGTGGTGTGATGTCATCATGTGAATGATTGTTGTGGTAGGATGCCATCATGTGAATGATTGTTGTGGTGTGATGTCATCATGTGAATGATTGTTGTGGTATGATGTCATCATGTGAATGATTGTTGTGGCGTGATGTCATCATGTGAATGATTGTTGTGGCATGATGTCATCATGTGAATGATTGTTGTGGCATGATGTCATCATGTGAATGAGTGTTGTGGTGTGATGTCATCATGTGATTGATTGTTGTGGTATGATGTCATCATGTGAATGATTATTGTGGTATGATGTCATCATGTGAATGATTGTTGTGGTGTGATGTCATCATGTGAATGATTGTTGTGGTATGATGTCATCATGTGAATGACTGTTGTGGTATGACATCATCATGTGAATGATTGTTGTTGTATGATGTCATCGCGTGAATGATTGTTGTGGTATGACATTATTGCACAAATAATATTGTGTTGTTGATCATTGATAGGTCACACAGCCTCTCATTCATACACCATCATAATAATGAGATGCCACGGAAATAATGGCGTTTGATAAACTTAGCTTGAATCAGAGCCGATGTCAAGCATCATAATGGTATTAGATGACAGTTTTGACTAGATTCTCAAAACACGTGACATAATCTGAATCCACAAGCTTGACGATCACACGATGACATCATACCGTGAATTTTATAGGGTGTCAAAATTCATGACATTAGAATTTTAACAGTGACAGAGTTTATGAAATTTTTGTTTAATTCATAATAAATTAAAAATACTTAAATTTTTGCCATTTTTATTGAAATCCAATCCTCGTTTGTGATCTTGTTAAATAGCATATCTGTTAGTACTATAATCTAAAACGGCAACATTTAGCAGGACTTATTGGGTTCGTATGCATTCTCATCATTTGTTAAATGTATTAGCAATGTAGGTGATAGTCAATGGAATCTTAAACTCACAATTAACCTATGGTACATGGGTGTGTGTGTGTGGGGGGGGGGGGCACTGGGGCAGCGCTAAATACCGGTATAATGAAGCGAAACAATCGATGAGGCTTCAGTGATAATCATGGTATAATCTTTAACTGCTTAATTCTCAAATTTGGTCAAGAAAATTTTAATATTTTCTTATTGAATGTCCATTTACTAGTCAAGAGAATAGAATTTTTGAAGTTTTATCACTGGAATGACTGGCTCAGTTATCGAGCCAGTCATTCCAGTGGTAAATTTTCAAAATGACTCATACTGCCTGTTTTTAGGCAAGAGGAGTTCAGTAAAGGCTACATTTCAATCTTATGTCCCCGTCATCACATTTAGTCAAATTCCCACTCAGGATTTCAGAAGACATGCATTAATTATATCTAACTCCTCTGAAACAGGAATTATGGGAATTAATGTCAAAATAAAATAACATATTATACCCCATTAGTGACGCCACGATTCCGTGAGCCAAATCCCGCCAGCTCAGTGTAGCTAAAACAACGCAATATGCTCCAAGAAATATAAGCTGTTGATCACGGCGACAAGACAATGTGTAGACATTTGTTTTTGATTGCCTTGAGAGCAGATGAGCACTAGTTAAAACAAGCTAATTGGAAAACGTCCTCACGGGTCTCTGGCGAGGACACGCACTATGTTTTGTGCCAATTACGATGGATACGTGATATTAATCACCCAGTAAGTATATATTTATGATTGTGTATTAACTGGGTGAGGAGAGCTCGGGAGGCGCTGGTATTATTACCAAAATTTCTGCAAACCGGACTACTGCAGTTAATTACAAAGAAATCTTAGACATGTACTAGAAATGAACTTTCCGTCTTCTGATGTTTGCTGTCTTTAATACAGCAAACCGCTAGACCATAATTTGCTGTCTTTAATACAGCAAACCGCTAGACCATAATTTCAATGAGCTAAACCTCTTGACTTGCTGAATATTTTGAAAGCAATTTGACTGAAAGTTGTTGTTGGCTTAGCCATAAATAACTTTCATTCAAATTGTTTTCAATATATTTAGCAGGTCCAGAGATATAACCCCCTGAAATATTTTCTCTACAAAAATTCAGCTCACAAACAGTTAACGACCATGTTTTATATGGAAAATCAATTTCTTCTCAATGGATTCTAAATTATAATAAATTATCGTTATTTTGTTAAATTTAAGATGAACAAAATTGTGCGCTTTTAATCAATGCTCAATTAGACTAAAATTGTTTTGCGATTAGTTTATTTATATGTCGTATATTGCTGTAAATGTCTATTTTCAGGCCAGAGAAATTGAGGCAATTGTTCAATTATTAATTATCTGGACACGACAAAAACTGGGTCATATGTATACGTTAAACTATAACTCTTTAATGGTCATACCAGCCTAAACCGGCCTCTGCTATGTTCTTGTAGAATGTCCATTTACAGGTCGAGAATAAAATTTTCAAAAATTTCTCACTGGAATGACTGGCTCGATAACCGAGCCAGTCATTCCAGTGAGAACTTTTCAAAAATTCCATTCTCTCGGCCTGTAAGTGGAAATTGAATAAGAAAATAGTTTTAATTTCTTAACTAAATTTGACCATTAAAGGGTTAAATTTACTCAAGAAAGTTTTAATTTGTTTCTTAGAAAATGTCCATTTTCAGACCAAGAAGATTAAAATCTTTTTCTTAGTTGGCAACGTATATTTCTCAAGACCCTGTGACCACTCTCGAAGAAGTATCCGACCAGCTTGAATGCTAAAGGGTTAAGACATACAAACAGTTTCTGACTATCCTATATGAGCTAGGATTGCACACTTAGCACTTTAATACCCATACATGTGCTAAGAAGATGGCAATGTTTGATCCGCAACTCTTCACTTGCCACCCAATGGATCGTTCCACTTTATCCATTCATCAGATGATGTCATAAGCATCTACGAGACGTGTAGAATGATATCATAATGAATGACGTAGATTATAAGTACGTCACGAACGCATATTTGAAGACGGAGTATGCGTTGTTGAACGAATTGTATGTCTTTAATATTTAAGAAATATTCTGTTGAATATTTTGAAACTAATTTGTCTGGGCGCTGTTGCTGCCCCACCCTGTCAAATTAGTTACAAAATATTCAACAGCTTACCTGCATAGTTTTCAGGAAATTGATAGTTAGGGCATTCAGGGATTGATCCATCCCAACATGGCGAGGTGTGGTTGGAGCCTAAGCTAGAGATGGGCGGGGCATAGCTAAAACTGGAAAGGTCCATTAAGAGCATTATTTTTTAAGATTTACCACTGGAATAACTGGCTCGGTTATCGAGCCAGTCATTCCAGTGGTAAATTTTCAAAAATACTATTCTCTTCCCGGCCTACAAATCAACATTTCTCAGGACCGCTACAAAGGCTATCTCTGGTCGACTTGACAGCTAAAACATCGACCACTAGCGACATTACCAAGCTAACTACCAAGTCAATTTTACAAGCATATTTCCATTAATGCTGAAAATATCCTATGTTGACATTTCTGAGGACGATCAGCTAAAGAACAGAGCAAATACAACACAGAAATTATCCGGTTATTGCCCTTTTAAAATCTTGGCTACAATGTAGCAGAGATAAATTGCCAAGTATATACATATCGATCATAAATATCGTAAATATCACCCGCTTTAAGGCTCAGTATGGAGAATATATAAATAGTCTGAGTCTCTTGGCCATTCCAAGAAATTGCTCCAGGAGCTTGATTCATGAAGAAAGCCTAAAGCTGGATACACACGACGCAATAAGTTGCATACAGCAAGTTATTTCTCAGACAGTACACACGAGCCAACAAGTTGCATACAGCAAGTTGTTTCTGACAGTACACACGAGCCAACAAGTTTCATACAGCAAGTTGGTTCTCAGACAGTACACATGAGCCAACAAGTTGCATACAGCAAGTTGGTTCTGACAGTACACACGAGCCAACAAGTTGCATACAGCAAGTTGGTTCTCAGACAGTACACACGAGCCAACAAGTTGCATACAGCAAGTTGGTTCTGACAGTACACACGAGCCAACAAGTTGCATACAGCAAGTTGGTTCTGACAGTAAACACGAGCCAACAAGTTTCATACAGCAAGTTGGTTCTGACAGTACACACGAGTCAACAAGTTGCATACAGCAAGTTGGTTCTGACAGTACACATGAGGCAACAAGTTGCATACAGCAAGTTGGTTCTGACAGTACACATGAGCCAACAAGTTGCATACAGCAAGTTGGTTCCGACAGTACACACGAGCCAACAAGTTGCATACAACAAGTTGTATACAACATTTGTGCAAAATTGAAAATCGGCACAGAGATTCAGTTTATCTGTAATTTCTCTATAGAGAAATTGCAGATAAACTGAATCTCCGTGCCGATTTTGAATTTTGCACAAATGTTGTACACAACTTGTTGGATGAAAAAGTTAGATGAAAAGGTTGGAAGAAAATAGGACATTGCTCTAGTTTTTCCAGCCAACTTTTTGTTGCATACAACATGTTGTGTGTACACATGATACAACTTGTATATAACTTGTTGCATCATGTGTATCAAGCTTTACTTACTCGCTCCATCTAACTTAAGGCCTGCGTTGAGAAGACACATAACTGTCGTATCCACGAATAAGTGCCTAAATATTGATCCAATGTACATTTTTGCGTACTTAAGTGCCCTCCATGAATACGATCCCAGAAGTGGGGTTTTATTGCATATTTACCACACTAGGCTGTCCGCTTTCATAAATCTGCATAAGTGACACCCTGTGAGACTGAGCCAGACCAATCAGAATGTCGCTCAAATATAACTTAAGCCAGCTGAGTTTTCTTCGTGAAACCAGCACCATTGTATAAGGGCTATACGTATTTAAGTAATTGCCAGGGACCGTATCTGCATGAAGAGTGTCTAATTTACACACCCGCCTAACTGCCTGCGCCTACTTAGATGACCGACTCCGTCATATTCACGAAAACGCAACTAAATACTCATCTAATGTAGGGGAATACAGACAGGTGTGTTTTAGACTTACACCTGATTTACTTATTTTTTCGTACATAAGTACCCTTCGACCTTCGTGACGATGACCGCAGGGCTATGATAAGGGCTAGAATAATATTGTCCATATATGGCTACGTTAGTAGAATTTACTTAATACCCGCACTAAGACTAGCGGTTCATCCCGGTTACTTTCAAGGCCTGTGGCTGAGGCCAAAAATAGCTTGATATTCTTGAATATCAACTCTGTGGAGCTTGAATAAACCAGCTAATCCAAGCTTTTAATAACTTGAATTACAAATAGCTTGCCGGTATTGGCAACATAAAATTCAAGATAATTCACAAAAATCCAAGAAAGGCATAGTTAAAGTAAAATCTACAACCTTTCTCGATAGCTTGAACATTCAAGAAAATCTGACCTAATTTGAACATTCAAGATAATCCAAGGTAGCTGGAACATTCAAGATAGTCCCAGTTAACTTTCCAGTACTGGCCACTTAAAATCCAAGAAAATCCCAGCTAGCTTGAGCATTCAAGAAAATCCCAGCTAGCTCGAGCATTCAAGAAAATCCCAGCGAGCTTGAACTTCAAGGTAACCCCCGCTAGCGTGTCAGTATTGGCCAATCCAAGTTAGCTCGAGCATTCAAGAAAATCCCAGCTAGCTTGAACTTCAAGATAACCCCAGCTAGCGTGCCATTATTGGCCAATCCAAGCTAGCTCGAACATTCAAGCAAATCCCAGATAGCTTGAACTTCAATCTAATCCGAGCTAGCTTGCATTTTATTCAAGAAAATCCCAGCTAATGGATGCACTTATACATAAATGCTGTCACACAGGGATTATATATACATATGATATGACTGCAAACCAAAATCACCTTCATGGTAGTTGAGCTCCATGTATTACGCAATAACAAATACAATTTCAGCCACACATTAACAATACATGAGTTTCTGTCCCATTTGTTTGTTATTCTTATACACAGAGATTGTTAATGTACCGTATTAATTAGAAAGTCATGATCACTGCATTACTCCATAGAACTGAAAAAGCTATACCAAAACTGGTAACTTTGAATAAATCTCTGGAAATCAATAGAATACATACCTCGAAATACAGTTCTGTTTCCATTTAAGGTTACTGATGCTAACAGTAGTATCAGTGTTTCCAAACTATCATATTCTATAAATTCATAGCTGGTAATGATCAATGCAATGAATGTACTGTTTGCTTTTTTACAAGGAGTTTTTAAATTTCCCACCAAGTTACCAGGTCAAGATCACCTCTATATGACTACATAACTTGTTCTTGCTTTAGTGCAAACTGTTTCAAGATAATTGCAGGTAGCACAAGCGAATAAACAATTTCAAGAATATCCAAGTAGCTTGGCTTCTTTTATGTCTGTCAAAGTAAGATGCTAGAAAATCCAAGTTAGCTTGAATTCTGAAAAAAATCAATAAAGTCCGAGAAAGTTCAAGCAACTACATAACGTCCAAGCTAATTGAAGGAAATCCAAGCTGGCATGGGTTGAATAATTTTCCAATAGCTTGGATATTCAATCAAAGATAACTTGAATTTTATTTCACCAGATGGGGTTAATGACCCTGCCCAGTAGAAAAGGCATCATGCAATCAATGAATGAAGCAAACATCCACCTGCCATATTAATTAATGCATTCATAGCAGATGGTACACATATTGAATAATGTTGGATAACATTACTTGATACATGTAATATTCGATCATTTTTAGATACTTTCTGAGAATCCACAAAGATACATATGTCCTTTCTAACTCCGCAACAGATAATTATAAATCGACATATACGCATCAGCCCTCTCTGCCTGTACGATATGCCGTGACAGGGCATATATTATTCCTTTAAGTAAATATCAGAGTACTATATAACATTTCTCGGGAAATAAAGATCACAGAGGGCTGATTCGCCATCATCAACCAATCGAAACTCAATCAATGATTTTATCCGAGACATTTTTTATCCGTCGCAGAAACAGTGCTACAGTTCCTTCTTCGTTACTTGATCTCATGTGAACCTTGTTTGAGTCTGATTACCGATACATGGAAGACACGCCCAAGCAGACAGAAATACGTGTGCAGGAATTTTCTTTATTTATTTATGAATTAAATCGATATGGACCAGAAATAATTAACACTGAAATAATGTCAGGCTAATGGACCTTTCCAGTTTAGCTATCCCCCGCACAACTTTAGCTAACCTCCACCCATACCTTGTCCATGTTGGATCGATCGCTCTCTGAACTCCCTGACTATCAATTTCCAGAAAACTATACAGGTAAGCTGTTAAATATTTTGAAACTAATTTGACTGGGCGCTCTTGCTGCCGTCCAGTTTCAAAATATTCAACAGAATATTTATTAAATGGTAAAGACATATAATTCGTACAACATGTCAGACTATTAAGCGCTAAAGACGGACTATTTAGAATCATTCATGACGTCATGGTTATAACATCGTCCAGCACATCACGTAGTTGATTGTGAAGTCATTATGATGTCATTTGATGGATGGTAGGATAAACTTGGTACGGTCCATTAATGGTGAAATTATGCCTGGTTAATTTATATTAAGATGAACCAGAGGAGAAATCCTGTTTTAGCTATGCACTGCCCATCTCTATAATTAAGCTCCACCCACGCTTTGCCCGTGTTTGGATCGATCGACCACTGAACTCCTTGAACTCCAATCTCCATAAAATTATACAGGTAAACTGTTGAATAGTTTGAAACTAATTGGATTTGGTGGAGTTCACCAGCGCCAAGTTAAATTAGTTTCAAAATATTCAACAGAATGTTTATTATACAGTAAAGACATACAATTCGTACAACTTGACGCACTAGTCTATGTTTATAACAGACTATTAATTCTGTCAATTATGACAGTGGAATGTGACACAGGAGTGTGACATCAACCTATATGTGACATAGTTGATAATGACATCATATGATTGATTGATAAACTGGATTCCTCTATTAAGCATTGCAGTATCTAACCATCATATCACCAAAAAACAGCTTCGTAGAGGTCTTGAGAAATGTCCATTTGCAAACCAAGAAGTCTATTTTTGATAATTTACCACTGGAATGACTGCCTCGATAACCGAGCCAGTCATTCCAGTGGGAAATTTTCAAGAATACTCTTCTCTTGGTCTGCAAATGGACATTTTCTTTGAGAAAATTTAATTGTTCTTGAAAAAATTAGCCTTAAAGGGTTAATTCATAAATTCATCATTATAGTGGCGATAAAAACTTAATACATTATAGCTTAGAAATAACTTATTGTTTCCAAACATAAAAATAAAACACTGTTGAATATTTTGGACCTAATTTGATTGTGTATTTTTAGCCATTGCTGCTTTAAACCCTTTAGCCATTACCACTCTGATGTTAAAATTTTTAATTTTCAAATTAAACTCTTGAAAAATGTACACCAGTTACTTTACTATTTACACAGTAAAAGATAGAATAATGACATCAGAGTAGTAAGGCGTAATGATCAAGATGGCCAAAACCCGCCTCTACAGTGGTCTTGAGCAATGTTGATTTGCAGACCAAGAGAAGACTATTTTTTAATATTTATCACTGGAATGACTGGATTGATATCCAAGCCTGTCATTTAAGTCGTAAATTTTCAAATTTTGGTCTGCAAATCGAAATCCAATGAGTTAATGTTTAATTTTTTTTAATCAATTATTATTACATTTTAAAAAGGTCAAATATTTGGGGGGTTTCAGATATTTGACTAGATGTACATTAAATATGGGTGTAATTGTAAAATTTGTCATGTTTTTCATGTCACAATTAGCAAAAGGGATTCACATGGCATACAAATGACATTAAAACATTGTAATTTGTATAGTTTAACAAATGTATTGATGTTTTTAACATTTCTGCTGGGTATAAAAAATACATTTTTATTCCCGGCTGAGTGAAAAAAAAGAAAAATTTAACCCAGCATGTTTACAGGAAATGAAACTTTTTTTTTTACCTAATTATCATAAGATTTGGAGAGTCTTGAATTCTGTAGTTTAGATAATCAAATGACTTGTTTTAAACACTCAAACATGCCAAAAATGGATTCAGCAAATTGTCTTGCGAAATGTCCATTTGCAGACTAAGAAGACTATTTTTGAAAATTTACTACTGAAATACTTGAATCGATTTATAACCAAGTCAGACATTGAAGTGGTAAATTTTCAAAAATAGTCTTCTCATGGTCTGCAATTGGATATTTCTCAAGCCCAGTGCGGAAGCCGTTTTTAGATGATATGAGAGTTAAAGGGCGAGTGGGTTGCAACATTAAGCTCATATTACTAAAAAAGTTATTAAATAATGCTTTATCAGAATCCAATTTTGTATGCCATGTGTGAAAACATTACTCTTATGCTTCTTTGTAGCAGTCAATTCCGCCTCTCCTCTCAAGATTGTCTCCAGATAGTCACAATGCAGATAACTTCTATACATGTATACATAATTACACCTAAACCTCTCTATTGCAGCGTCCTGTGTTAGCTGACAAATCATCGTGGTTCTTTAAGAGATGTGGTTATAAGACCACACAACTCCATGAACCACAATCATTTGGCATCAGAGTGTTTTAGCATACAAGATTGAGGTATATTAAGGAGCTGACAGTCTTATGACGGGTCTTTGATGAGCTGAACCATGTCCGTTATTGACAGGTTTGATGATAATTTAGAGAGAGACATTGCGTCTCTTTATAGACAATGCTCATGGGTAATCAGTTTGTAATAGACTGAGGGTCACGATCACTGGAATTAACAGATACATTAATGTTTTATTTCACTTTCATTAACTACGTGTATTGTCTGACTAGACATTTAAAGAATGAATACGGTTGTATTATTATTCCAGTTGTAAATTTTCACAAATAGTCTTCTCTTTGTCTGCAAATGGACATTTTTTATAACAAAAATTCAATTTTCTTAAACAAAATTTTAAGCCTTCACCCTTTAACCCTTAAATTCACTCAGAAAAAATTCGATTTTGTCATAGAAAATGTCCATTTGCAAACCAAGAGAAGACTATTTTTGAAGATTTACCACTGGAATGACTGGCTCGGTTATCGAATGACTGGCTCGGTTATTGAGCCAGTGATTCTTGTGGTAAACTTTCAAAAAAGGTCTTCTCATTGTCTGCAAATGGGCATTTCTCAAGAAGACTGCAGTACTCGTTTTTGGCCGATATGAGTGAAACGATTAAAAGATTAATACTTTCTCAGATGAAAGATGGCCACAATCCATATTAACACTTTCATGGACAATTCTCGGAAAAACATTTATTCTTTGCGAAATACAACTTATTCTGTAAAATATTTTTTAATTAATTTGACTGGAAGCCATTGCTTTCCAGTCAAATTAACATCAAAATATTCAACAATTTTCCTGTATGGTTGCTTTGAAAATGAGATATAGGGAATTCATAGGTGAAAGGGTGCAATGTAGTCTTAATCATTTAACCCTTTACCACTCATATCAGCCAAAAACGGTTTCTGCAGTAGTCTTGAGAAATGTCCATTTGCAGACCGAGAGAAGACTATTTTTGAAAATTTACCACTGAAATGACTGGCTCGATAACCGAGCCAGTCATTCCAGTAGTAAATTTTCAAAAACAGTCTTCTCTCGGTCTGCAAATGGACATTTTCTATGAGACAGTATGGATTATGATATAGTTTGCATCTTTGCAAGATCCCATGAAGTAACCATGCATATATGCATGAAATGATGCTGTTACAAAAACATTGTATGATGTATAGTTTGTTTTTATAAGCTATGCAAAATCACTCGATCTCAAAGATATTCTAATGTACAGTATTTAACTCTTTAGCCCTCATGTCATTTCTCTAACAAATTTGAGTGTTAAATTGGTTAAATACATGTTCACTCATACATAGCATGTGTAGCTTACATACTACATACAGTCTCAGTCTTTTAGATCACTGTTGCAACCATTAGTGCAAGCAAAGAATAGACAACACAACCTCTTGAGCATCAGGATTCCCACCTACATTCTGAGAGCACCTCAAGCTTTCAGAGATAATCACTAGCAGTATATCTTTGCTATAAAACAGATACAATAAAACGCAGCTACAAAATGCATGTATTGTGTGTGTATTTATTTATTGACGCTTTGGTGTGAGCTAGTTATAATAATAAGGTGAAACAGAAAAATGGCTTTTTGAGACCAAAAGATTGTGCTTGTTCACAACAGACAGATTGTCACTTAACCCTTTCACTGATAAAATTACCCATCTCATTTTCAAGGCAACAATACAGGGAAAACTTTTAGATATTTTGAAATTAATTTCACTGGAAGCCATTGCTTCTTGATGAAGCAATGGCCTTCAGTCAAATTAATTTCAAAATATTCAACAAAATGAGTTTTAAATAGTTAAGTATATACTTTTTCAGGGATAAGGAAAATAATGGCTTTTGGGACCAATAAATTAATGCTCATAACAGATAGATGGTCATTTAACAAAACAATGTTTTTGGCCCCGGAATACAGGTGGTCTTTAAAACACGACAAAATGTATATAATAAATTAACACTTTACCCCGTTAAACAATCATAGCAGTCAAAAAGGCTTCTGCAGTGCTCTTAAAAAATTTCCATTTGAAGACCAAGAGAAGACAATTTTTGACAATTTACAACTGAAATAACTGCCTAGATAACAGAGCCAGTTATTGCAGTGGTAAATTTTCAAAAATAATCTTCCCTTGGTCTGAAAATTTACATATTTCTTTGAGAAAACTGAAATTTTCTTGGAAAGAAATTAAGGCATAAAGTGTTAATGGACAAGATTTGTCCACAAATTAAATTTCTTTGCTTACTGAATTTGCAGGCCAAGAGAAAAAACAATATTTGGAAATTACTGCTGGAATGATGGACTCGGCTACTGAGCCAGTCATTCTAGTTGAAAATTTTTTTTAAATAGTCATATCCTGGCCTGCAAATGGACATTCCTAAAGACGACTGTAGAAGGATGTTCTGGGCCGGCTTGACCATTTAGGGTTAACATTTAGAACAAACGGATGCAAATTCTCTCATTTGAACAACAAATTATTTAAACTCATGAAGAAATAATTTATAATGTTCATTATTTTGAAATTGATTTGACTGGAAGCAGCAGTTCATAGCTTCCAGTCAAATCGGTTTCAAAACATTTTTAAAGTCAATACATTTATTGTCGCAAATTGCCTTTGCCTCAAGATATTGGCATGTCAGAGATAAATTATTGGTTGTGAAATTATTTTTTTTAGAAATGTTCATTTGCAGACCAAGCAGACTATTGCTCGATAACCGAGCCAGTTATTCCAGTGGTAAATTTTCAAAAATAACCTCTTGTTCTGCAAATGAACATTTTCTTCTAATCAATTTTAGGGTTAAATTAAGTGTTCAAACACCATAAATTTGTAAATTCCACATTTAAACTCGAGTGAATACATTTTAAATTCTTTAAACTGAAAGAAACTAAAGTCAATACTCAAATTAAAATAAAACTTTAACTAGTAATATACAGTTACAATGTGTTAAATATGAGACGCACAGTTGAAAAATTAACTGAATAAGGTCAGGCTACTCTATCTAGAACATGGGTGTGTGTGAATATGCAAAGAGTTCCCTCCCTTGTTTAAGGTCACTTTAAATGAAAGTTAGAAATTTAAATCGTGGAAAAAAGTAACACATAGCTTTAACCCCTTAACACTTAAATTTGTTAAAAAATAATTAAATTTTCTCATAGAAAATGTCCATTTGCAGATCAAGAGAAGCGTATCCTTGAAAATTTATGACTGGAATGACTGGATCGATAACCGAGCCAGTCATTCCAGTTGTAAATTTTCAAAAATAGTCTTCTCTTGGTCTGCAAATGGACATTTCTCAAGACCACGGCAGAAGGCATTTTTGGCTGATATGAGGGTTAAATGGTTAACAAGACTTCTTTCATATCAACTAATTAACTATCCAAATATTATATAACATTAAATTTACTGCTTACCCTTTAGCACTCAAAAATACTGTTTTTGCAGTTGTCTTGAGAAATATCCATTTGCAGACCAAGAGAAGACAATTTTTGAAAAGTTATCACTGGAATGACTGGCTCAATAACCGAACCAATAATTCCAGTGGTAAATTAAAAAGAGATAACCCTTTTTTTGGTCTGTAAACGGACATTTTCCATGAAAAAATTGAAATTTTCTTGAACAAGATTGATGTTTAAAGGGTTAAGTGTCCTGATCAAGTACATTGTAGGAGCCAAATAGCCAGTGGTCAAGAAAATAATGTCCATTAACACATAACATCAGTTCATGGAGTGAGAATCCACAGGACATTAAGGTAAGAGAGCTATATATTCTAAACTCTTTCACTGATGAATTCCCCGTATCTCATTTTCAAGGCGACCATACAGGTGTCGATTATTTTGAAATTAATTTGACTGGAAGCCGTTGCTGCCATCTGCAGCAATTACCAGGCCATCAAATTAATTTAAAATTATTGAAAACGACTAAGTTTTATATCGTAAAGGATTTATTTTTTCCGGGAATTGTCGGTGAAGGGTAAATTACCATCCTCTATCCTTAAGCAGGTGTAAATGGTTTACCTGTATCTCAGACCAGGTGTGATATCTGTTTACAATCACAAGTGCAGAGATGTGTGTCTATAGAGGGGAATTTAATTAAGCTACAAACCTCACATCTGATGATTACAGGCACACCAGAAATCTCCCATGTAAAAGAACTGGTATGCGCATCTTTTCCGACCACAATAGCTGACTTCATCCAATTAAATCATTTGTTTAACCCTTTAAAGGTCAAGCCAGCCAAAACTGGCCTCTGCAGTGGTCTTGAGAACTGTTTATTTGTAAACTAAGATTATTTTTGAAAATTTACGACTGGAATGACTGGCTCGATAACCAAGCCAGACATTCCAGTGGTAAATTTTCAAAAACAGTCCTCTCTTGATCTGCAAATGGACCTTAAATAAGCAGATCTATACTGTGATTTCCTTGACCAAATTTGACCATTAAAGGGTTGATGGTTAATTTTTCAGGAATTGATATTTTTGTTTAGTGAATGCACTTTTGCAGGCCTAGAGAAAACATTACGACGAATGACCGACCAACGGGCTCAGTAATCAAGCCAGGCATTCCGGTACTAAATTTTCAAACAGAGTCTTCTCTTCATTTGCAAATGGTCATTCCTGAAGACCAGTACAGAGGCCAGTTTTGGTCAGCTTAGTCATGAAAGGATTAAAATGCCATAAAATTCACATATTTAACCCTTTAACACCCATATCAGCCAAAAATATCTTCTACAGTGGTATTGAGAAATGTCCATTTGCAGACCACGACAAGACTATTTTTGACAATTTTACCACTGGAATGACTGGCTCGGTAACCGAGCCAGTCATTCAAGTGGTAAATTTTAAAAAATCGTCGTCTTTTGGTCTGCAAATCGACATTTTCTTTGAGAAAATTGAGATTTTTGTGAACAAATTCAAGGTTTAAAGGGTTAATTAGCCAATGAACCAACATGAGCGGACTGTGAGGATCATCTGACATTGGATTGGTGAATAACAGACTTTATTTCCCAAGCAACTTCATGTTTTTCGACAATAGAAAGAATGGATCTGTACATGGGTTTTACATCATTGAATATGAGTTAAGCTTTTATCCCAAACGCATCATAAAGACTGCTCTCTGAGGAAGCAATGGCTTCCAATCCAATTATGTTCCAAATACTCAATAGTCTATTATATTCTGTTTAGGAAACATTCAAAATTTTATCCGAGCTGTACAGTATCTATTGCTGAGCCGGAGTTAGAAATGAATGAACAAATGTATGTATTCCAATCTAATTATGTTCACAATATTCAACAGACAATGTCTAACATTATATTCAAAATTGTTCTAACATGGGTTTTTTTCTTTGGGTTGGAGGCATTATAACTTATTTATGAGTTGCACTGTACATGTACATATATTCATTAACTGTCTGACAGCAAAGTTTTTGCAGACGGCATATTCCAGGAGTTGTATCTCTGGAGCTGCTAAATATTTTGAAAACAATTTGACTGAAAGTTGTTGGTGGCTAAGTCACCAACAACTTTCAGTCAAATTGTTTTCAAAATATTTAGCAAGTCAAAAGTTTTTGCTCATTGAAACTATTGTCTGGTGGCTCGCAGCAGTGACACAGTTAATTCATTGTCAAACTGATGAATCCAATCTATCAGCATAATTAACGACATCACATGTAAGGCTGAGTCATAATTAATTACATAATAAATGCTTAATAGTCAGTCAAATTGTACGAATTGTATGTCTTTACTATTTAATAAACATGCAGTTGAATGTTTTGAAACTAAATTTGACCGGGCACTGTTAATGCTATAGGCAACAACATGACATAGGCAGCAACAGCGCAGTCAAATTGCTTTCAAAATATTCAACAGCTTTAACCTGTATAGTTTTCTGGAAATTGAGATTCAGATCGTGCAGGGATCGACCGATGGGTGGAGATTATCTAGAGATGGAAGGGGCACTATGATGAGCTAAAGCTAAATTTCCTCGCTTCTTCACATTAGATCACTGACAGAAAACCCATGACTTTTCTCATCTGACCTTGAATGCTGTGACCTCTAATGCGTTCTTACTGGGCGATAAAATGTCCACATAAAAACATCGAAAATTGCCCACAGATGTGCGGAACATAGAGGATAATAGAGAGGGTTGTTGGAAAAGAATGTGGCATAATAATGTCTGTAGTGTATTAATTTCAGCATGGCTACTTATAGAGGCCCTCAGCACCCAATTTGTATCATAAGTATAATATACAGTCAGACCGATCTTTAAACAACATTCAGTAACAGTATGCTTTTAACACTCCATGGTCAGGTTTGGTCAAGAAAATCTTTGCTTATTCCACGCCCATTTGTAAGCCCAGAGAAGACTATTTTTTTAATTTACGACTGGAATGACTGGCTCAGTTATCGAGCCAGTCATTCCAGTGGTAAATTTTCAAAAATAGTCTTCTCTTGGCCTGTAAATTGATATTTCATAAGACCACTGCAGAGGCCGTTTTTGGCCGATTTAAAGAGGTAAGCTTTTTAGACTCAAGGCCTGAAAAAATGCCTTCTGCTGTCTTCTTGGCAAAAATATATTTGCAAATCAAGAAGAATTACTTTAGAAAATGTACCACTAGAATTCATGACTAGCTCGATAACCAAGCCAGTCATTACAGTGGTAAATTTTCTAAAACAATCTCTTGGTCTGCAAATGGACATTTTCTATGAGAAAACAACTCTGGGGGTTAAAGTGCTAATTGAGATGTTCATTTTTTGTATTTTTGCTATTAATAAAGTCAGGGTGAGGATGACTGTCCGGGCATAATAAACTCTGAATTCAACAGAATAACAACATGTACCTATTTATGACAGCAACAGATTTTAGCATCTTTGTTGCACAAATATAGACAGAAAACTGTCCGCAATCACCCTTCGACAGCAGTGCGTGAACCCTGTCATCAACAAAACCCCTGAAAAAGTACATTCTTTCCGAAGCACAGCATATTCTGTTGAATATTTTGAAATTAATATGACTGGAAGCCATTGCTGCCTAAGGCAGCAATGGCTTCCAGTCATATTAATTTCAAAACATTCAACATCTCTCCTGTATAATTGTCTTGAAGCTAAGATATAGGGAATTGAATAGAGATTCAAAAAGGGTTATGAGTTAAAACATAAATAATAAATTCCCCTATGATCTATGCTGCTTTTTCTGTTTATAAATAGCTTTCATGATAGAAATTGTTTTACATCAGGACATGGATTGACAAAACGTGTTCTCAATAAACTCGTCATTAGTATAAATTATTAACGAATGCATATTCTATATACCCTCTCGGAAATATTGATTACCCGCCCCTCCCAGCTCAGAATGCCGAGCTCATGATGTTCTCGGTCATGCTGCATACAAATTGCTCGACCTGTTTACTAAATGGATCGACGACGCGCTATGATGTTCTAAGCTGATATTGGCGGGATCTGTCGTCGATGTCGTCAGACATCATGTTATGGTATGGTTGCCGCTTGTTTTGATGGAGTTGTGAAGCTGAATGCGATCAATTACGATCAATTCAACTCGCACTTAGCTAAGATTATCAGTGTTTTAGTGATCAGTGCTAATGAGTTGTGAAAGGTGCTTCGCAGAATCACTGTCAGGTGCGGGGTGGCGATTGTATGGACATGAGCTGCGGGGTGTGGGTGGCGGAATGTATGGCCATGTGTATCGAGCTGCGGGATGCGGGTCACGGGATGTATGGACATGTGTATTGAGCTGCGGGATGCGGGTCATGGGATGTATGGACATGTGTATTGATCTGGGTGGTGGAATATTAAAGGACATTAGCTGTAGTGTGCGGATACATGGGCTGCAGGATGTGTAGTGTCAGGTGTATAAACATGGACTGTTTGGTGTACGGTGGTGTGGTAGATGTACAAAGACTGCAGTGTGTATGATGGTGAGCCACTATGAACAATTACGGTTGGCCAGCAACCATGAAATTCTAACAACCATGACACGTAACCAACCATTATACCTTAGCAACAATCATACCTTAGCAACCAAGATGCCTCGGCAACTATGATATTCTAACAACCATGATACTCTAACAATCATGATACCTTGGCAGCCATGATACATTGGCAACCATGATACTCTAACAACCATGATACTCTAACAACTATGATACTCTAACAACCATGTTACCCTACCAACCATGATACCTTAGCAACCATGGTATATTGGCAACCATGAAACATTAAGCAACCATGACACCTTAGCAGCCATGATAAATTGGCAACCATGATACTCTAGCAACCACGATACTCTAGCAGCAATCATACCTTATCAAACATGATACCTTAGCAAAGATGACACCTTAGCAACCGTGATACCTTGGCAACCATGCTACTCTGGCAATCATGATACTCTAACAAACATGATACTCTACCAACCATGATACCCTAACAATAGCACTCTAACAACCTTGATACCTTTAGCAGCCATGATATGTTAGCAACCATGATACATTTAAGCAACCATGATACGCTAAGAATTACCATGATACTCTAACAACTGTGATCATGGCCAGACTTAAGGGGCCCTGTGCACTTTCTGAAACACTTACCCAGGAGCCCTCAGAACTGCTGTTAAGATTGTGTGAATCTAGAGTTCTGTTTCAACAGTAATTCCGCTAGGGGACCCTCGGAGGTCGGAGGGCTGTGGGATTTGGCCACATCAGTCTTATAGGTGACTGGCATCTATGTGTACAATGAGTAGTTATGCAGTGTCACTTTTTGAGGGCCCTCAAAATTGTGGGGTCCTGTGCAAATACACTTGGTGCACATGATTACGTTCGACCTTGACAGTGAGATTCTAACAACTACATTAAACCTAGTACATGAGCAATGATGCCTGTTCCAGCTAAAGCTTAGAAACTCACAATCACATGTAGTTACAGTGTCCTTGTTGTCAACTTCTCTTGAAATTCTCATATAAATGATCTGTCGCTTCGGGACCCACATTGCAAGCATCAAAGCGGCACATTACTAATGATCATAGTTAATCAGATGTCTAACCACACAGCACGGCTAATGTGCTACAACCCGTGAATACGTGAAGCGCTGGCTGATGATCAGAGGCGGTCAGTTGAGACAACAGATATACCCATAGTGACCACCAGTCAGGTCATCTTTACATCAAAAGCAATTTCATAACCATTAACCATTTGAGGTCTAATGAGGTATACTATTAAAGGGCGAATGGTCTAAATTGATCATTAGAATTGATATTCTTTGTGCAATGACCATTTCCATGTCAAGAGAAGAATACTTTTGGAAAGTTATCACTGAAATGACTGGCTCGCAACTGAGCGAGCCATTCCAGCAGCGAGCCAAATTTTCAAAAGATAGTCTTTAACACTCAAGAGATTAACCTTTTAATGGTCAATATTTTTCACTAAAATTTAACAATTTTCCTCAGCCTCTGTAGTGGTCTTGAGGAATGTCCATTTGCAGGCCAAGATATGGCAATTTTTGAAAATTTGTCACTGGAATTAGAATTACTGGCTCGATTATCGAGCCAGTCATTCTAGTGGTAAATTTTCAAAAAGTCTTAACTTGGCCTGCAAATGGACATTCCTCAAGACCACTGCAGAAGCTGGTTACGGGTTAAAAATACATCTAACATTTCCCAGTATGGCTGCTCTGACATGAATGGGATTTCAGGGATGACAAAATTAAGAATAGCTTGGTTTGTTAACCTTTAACATTCATATCAGCCAAAAAACAGCTTCTGAAGCGGTCTTGAAAAATGTCCATTTGCAGACCAAGAGAAGACTATTTTTGAAAACTTAACACTGGATAACTGAGCCAGTCATATCAGTGGTAAATTGAAATTTTCTTTAACAAATCCGAGGGTTAAAGAGTTAATACATATGTGGAAATATATTATTTAAATAATATTTACTAATATTTACTTCAAATATTTACGCAACAAGGTGCTGGCAGAGAAATTCACTAAATAACACGTTTAATGCTGAATGGCACCGATTATGGCTTGAATTAGAAAATGTCACATTTTTTAAATGCATTTTAGGAAACTATAAGCCGCTGTGTCACGTGGTGGTACACTTTGAACCCAGCCAAACAAATACGAAAGATATTTACAATTTAATAAAATATTCTGATGAATATTTTCAAAATAATTTGGCTGGGAGTTTTTGATATATTAGGTAGCAACAGCGCCCAATCAAATTACTTTCAAAACAATCAGCAGCTTACCTGTATGATTGTCTTGAAATTGTATTTCTTTAACTTTAACACTCATATCAGCCAAAAATGGCTTCTGCAGTGATCTTGAGAAATGTCCATTTGCAGACCAAGAGAAGACTATTTTTGCAGATTTACCACTAGAATGACTGGCTCAATAACTGAGCTAGCCATTCCAGTGGTAAATTTTCAAAAATAGTTTTCTCATGGTCTGCAAAAAGACATTTTCTATGAGACAATAAAAATTTTCTTGAATAAATTCAATGGTTAAAGGGTTAAGAAGGTCAAGGACAAAACGGTGCTGACCTAGATGGCAGACATTTTTAACAGTAGATGGATGTCAATCTCAGATCGCCACCGCCTCAATAGTAAACAGTTTCTTCTTCTTCTTTTCGTTCGCTGATCATACCGCCAGTCCTGTAAGTGACTATCGACATGATCATAAGCGTTAAGTGCGTGGATCCATGGTTTATTAGAGTGCGCCGTACGGCCTGGAACCTCCGTCTTCAGCACTCGAGGTTTCTGTCAGGGTTACCTCACCCGTACCTCCTTTAGTCGCCTCTTACGACACGCAGAGGATACGGAAGGTGTATTCTAAGCCCCACCTACAGTTTCTCATTAGCAATGTGTACTTACACACCACTGTCAAACTACAGTACAGAGCAGAAATACCGTATAATTTCCAAAACAAAATAAAATGTACATGTACTGATACTGTTGAATATTTTGAGCATAATTGGATTGGACTAGCAATGATTTCCAGTCCAATTATTTTCCAAATATTCTTACTAATTAACATGTTATTGTTATGGAAATATGGAAAAATGCTGAAGTGATATTTTTAGTAAGAAAGTAGCTGTAACTTCATAAATTATTTACGAAAATGTATCAAACTCGAAGTTCATTAATAACTCGTTTGGATAAAGTAGAATTTCTTATAGTAAGTTGAATATTTTGCGTAGAAAAAAATTGTTGAAAATTAATATTTTTCGGAATTCATTAAAATGAACGTGGCGCTAACTGCTTGATTATTTCTAAGCTGTACTGTACGTCATGTACATCCACATAACAAACTCCATATTTAATAAACATCAGTGGTCCATTCAAGAGACAGTGCATGTACCCTGACCTTAATGCACTATAAACACTCCAATACAGGGGTGTAGCAAAGTACTTGGACCTGGGGGGGGGGGGGGGGGCTATGGCGATACACTATGGAAGACGTAAAACCTGGGGGGGGCTCTCTCCCCTTGTCTCTCTCCCTCCTCCCTCACCCCTGTTCCTACGCCTATGTAATACTGAAGTTCCCGCATAACTCTTCCAAAAGGAGGCTATAACCTGTTGAACTTGTAGAAAGGAGTTGATTGAAAGTTGTTGCCACTATAATTGCCAGTCAAATTGTTTTCAAGCTAGATGATGCGTCAACCCTTTAAAGAACCCGTAAATTTATTCATGAATATTTCAATTTTCTCATAGAAAATGTCTATTTGCAGACCAAGAGAAGACTATTTTTAAAAATTGATCACTGGAATGACTGGCTCGGTTATCGAGCCAGTCATTCCAGTGGTAAATTTTCAAAAATAATTTTCTCTTGGTCCGCAAATGGATATTTCTGAAGACCACTTTTTTGACTGATATGAGAGTTAAAGGGTTATGTTGGGTGGAACTGAATCAATCAGAGCTATCAGGTCACCTCCAGCATTCTAATACAGAATGCATCTTTAAATTGTAACTCACTGATAAAAGTTGGTTTGTATGTAAAAATTTTGACAATTTATAAACAAAGCTGCCCACTCTACAGCAAATCCACGTGCTGCAGTTGCCTCCAGTATAAATCGATATATCGGTCAGACAATCAGCATTTGGAGAAAAACAGTCCAGCTTAATAGCATATAGAGTACTTGCGCTTTCAGAGTTGATCTTTAGGATTTGAGAGGGTGGAGGATGGATCAAGACCAGAGATGGAAACATTTCTGTACAAGAACATACGTTTTAAAATTTCCTATTAAATACGAATAAATTCCTCAGCAAGAAAGAGCAAGATGGATGGATGGACAGATGGACTCAAAAACACTCCCCACTTGCCTCAACACGGGTTGCGGTTAAACACGAATGACTTCACCCTTTTTACTGGTCAAGCAGACCAAAACGACCTTTGCATTGGTCCTTTTGAATGTCCATTTGGATGGCAACTGAAGACTATTATTAAGAATTTACCACTAGAATGCCTGGCTCAATAACCAAGCCAGTCATTCCAGTGGTAAATTGCCACAATTGTTTTCTGCTGGCCTGCAAATGGACATTCATAGAAACAATATTTAGATTTTGTCGACCAATTTTGACAATTAAAGGGCTAAAACTCCTAATAGACCAAGAGCAGACTATTTTTGAAAATTTACCACTGAAATGACTGGCTCGGTTATCGAGCCAGTCATTCCTGTGGTAAATTTTCAAAAATAGCTGTCTCGTAATGAGAGGGTTAGAGCTCGAAGTGTTAAATTAGCAACTTGTCTAAAAGTCTCTGGGAATAATCAGTCCCCTAGATTGGAATTTAAAGGGAAAAACCTGTCTGAATCTAAATCATGATCGTGAGTTTAAACATGGCTCCTGGTCAAACGCATTTTGTTGACTCTGGGTTTATATATACAACCTGAATAACCTACCCTTTGTGATGATATATATAGGTCTAAAATTAATGCGAGACCACACATGGTACACAAATCTAAGGGTGGAATGGCATGATGAGCACGCTATATAGGTAAATAGTGGATCTGAGGAAAAAACGAATCACTGGAAACAAATATGAAAACATGCTTAAGTTTTATTGAATTGTTAACATTCTACTCTAGATGTTGACTTTATATGAACAGGCGCTACAATCGAGTGAGTAATCACTCTTCAAAGTAGATATAGAATTATATTTGTATCCCAATATTTTAATTTTCTTTTTCAATTTTTAGGGATATGATATATCGCTCAAGTATCCGACATCATAATAAAAATAATTCACTTGTTAGCTGATGTCACCATAAAATTGCATAGGTTTGATATGAGAGGGACAAATGATTTTGAAACATAACCCTTTGCTGCCTGTAATGGCCCAGGCCACCCTGCTCACTCCAGACTAATGCCCCGGGCCACACCATACTTTACAAATGGCAATGATAGCAAAATCTTTCCTGGAAGAGTGATCTCCCTTTAGATGCTAGCCATCGTTTTATGCAGGCTTATTTGTGTGGTTAATTACGGTACCAGTTATAATATGCGTTGAAGTTATTTTAAGAAGATTGGCAGCTTGTCCACCAACCAGATACAGTAATATCGCAAAAGACTCATCATAGGGCATATGAACTTAATTTATAATCGCATATCATTGTCAAACATGCCACTGGTAAAGTATGAGGCAGCCTGGGCCATTACAGTCTGGAGTGAGAAATAGACGTAATTTAATTTATTTCAACAAATGGTTTTTTCATGATTTTGAGAAAAATGTCAAATTTAAGAAAAATTTTGAAAATTAATTTAATCCACACTGAGGATTTCATAAACATATTCAGGCATGAAAGGATTAAAGCTTATGCTTTGTATGATGTTGGTAAATTTGCTATTGAATAAATAGTCTACTGAATATTTTGAATTAAGGAGTGTAATCAAGAATAGCAACAGATTTGGACACTAACACGCCAGAAGCCATCATTAACCCTTTAACACTCATATCAGCTAAAAAACAGCTGCAGTGGTCTCGAGCCAGTCATTTCAATGGTAAATTAAAAATAGTCTTCTCTTGGTCTGCAAATGGACATTTCCTATGAGAAAATTGAAATTTTTTAATTTAAGGGTTAAATGGTTAACAGCATAACCGACCACCAGCTCAATATCTGTAGACTACAATTTCCATGCGTTTTATTGGCCACTGAAATTATGTGGCCATTGGCTTGCTGCGTGCAGTCAGACAGCTTACGTGGTTCGCAAACACAAGGCCCTCTCCTATCAAATTTATCTCCCTGGTTAAGATCTCATTTCAACTCTCTTGAGATCCTCTTTATGTTAACCATTTGATCCTTCTAACTCCAGTGTCTCAATTTCAAGCCCGCTAAACAGGAAAACTGTTGAATATTTTGAAACTAATTTGACTGGAATCTGTTGCTGTCATAGGTAACTAGTACAGCACCAACAAATTATACTTTAAATAATTCCATAAGATTAATCCTTACGTCAGCAAGAACCTATCATTTCTTGTCATTGAGAATTAAGTGTTTAAGCCTCGAATTGGTTCAGAGAAAATTTCCATTTGCAGACCAAGAGCAGTCTTTTTGAAAATTTACCAATGGAATGAATGGCTCGGTTATCGAGCCAGTCATTCCAGTGGTATATTTTCAAAAAGACTATTCTCTTGGTCTGCAAATGGACACTTCCCAAGACCACTACAAAAGCTGGTTTTGTCCATTTTGAGGGTTAAGCGGTTAAATCATTTCTGCTCATATTGATTAGACACAGATTTCAAGAATTATAAGAAAACTGACATTTCCAGGCACAACCATTTCTTTAATGGTGACATACCGGCCAAAACCGGCCTCTGTTATGTTCTTGTGGAATGTCCATTTACAGGCCAATAGAACAAAATTTTTGAAAATTTACCACTAGAATGACTGGCTGGATAACTAGAATTTTCTTGACCAGATTTGACCATTAAAGGGTTAAAACAGATTTACTAAAACAAATGTCTTCAATAATCCTTTAACCCTCGAATTTGTTCCAAAAATTTTAATTTTCTAATTAGAAAATGTCCATTTGCAGACCAAGATTATTTTTGGAAATTTACCTTTGGAATGACTGCCTCGATTATCATTCCAGTGGTAAATTTTCAAAAATAGTCTTCTCTTGGTCTGCAAATGGACATTTTCAAGACCACTGTATAAGTCGTTTTTGGCGACTAAGTGTTAAATGGTTAAGTGACAATGACCGCCACTTTAAATAAGAGTGGCCTATTACTACTATGATTCAGGGCCCAACCAGATATCCTCGGTGACACGCCACACCCACACGACATGCCACACCCACGCACACAAACACTAGATGTGCTTTTATATAATGTACTCATTGTTACAAAGATTGTACAGAATAAAGCACCCAGGAAAATCTGAATATCTGTCTGTATGCGAACAATTCCCAACGATACGCTTACTGTTGTGGGACGTAGGGTGATGATGCTTCAAGGCAAGTTGACATTTCACTGATGAATTCACCATATCACTCATTTTAAACAAAAACACACTATTGAGTATTTTGAAATTAATTTGACTGAAAGCCATTGCTGCCTTAGGCTTCCAGTCAAATTAACTCAAAATATTCTAAAGAAAGGAATATCCTATTGCAGACTAAGCTAAGATTATTGCTGTATTATATTAGCCAGTATTCCCACATCCCTCAATGTTCTCTCACAATAGCAGTACCATATTACCCAGAATTCCCATCCCTCAGTTTTCTCACTAAATGGCTGTACTATATTACCTAGAATTCCAGTGCATTGGTCTGACAAAATAGCAGTACCATATTACCCAGAATTCCCATCCCTCAATGTTCTCACACAATAGCAGTACTATATTACCCAGAATTCCCATCCCTCAATGTTCTCACACAATAGCAGTACTATATTACCCAGAATTCCCATCCCTGGTTCTCACAAAATAGCAGTATTATATTTCCCAGAATTCCAGCGCAAAATGTTCTCACAAAATGGCTGTACTATATTACCCAGAGTTCCAGTGTATTTGTTCTCACAAAATAGTAATACTATCGATATGCACACATATTATACCAATTGAACATGCCAGAGCATATGGGATCGTGCTTACCACAGACTCCAGCGCAATAAAGAAGCTGAGAGTATTTCTAACTGCCCCTGGACAGAATGTCAGTCTACTGCAGTTGACTTAACACCAGGTTTTGTACTGGTGGTACCCATTTATACTTTTGGGTAAAAGCATCGAAGCAGAAATTCTGAATAGAAGTTCTAGAGTCTACCACTATAGAAGTCAAATTTTTATTAAAATCCACCATCCGACGAGATGGGCTTTGACAATTTCGAGTAAATTTTTCATAAAATCTATGATTTTCACCCCAAAACTTGAATAAGCACAATTTTAAATAGAAACTTTGGAGCCTACAATGATACATTAAGATTCATCAAGCGGAAAATGAGGAGTAGCGTTTTGACAATTTCCGTTATATTTTTCATAAAATCTCAGATTTTCACCCAAAGAATGGATCAATAACAATTCTGTATACAAGTTCTGAAGCTTACCCCCACCGGGTCCTTCTAGCCCAATTAGGTTGAAATCTGCCAAGCTGTTAATAATGTCAGTAGCGGTTTGAAATAAATGTTGACGGACAGACGGATGGGCGGATGATAGATGATCACCATCGTATAAGCTCACTTGGCCATTCTCTCCAGCTGAACTAAGAATTAGTAATTAGATTTTCTTGACGAAAATCTTGACTGCCGAAGAATTAAAAGATACATTTCAATACCTAATCTATTACAACAACACTGTTTTACCAATACAGAGATCATCAAGTCAATAAACTGGAAAGCACACAATGTGGAACAATGAAGGACTGACCTCATTCATCCTTCATGTGTTAGACAACACAGCATGGAAATAACCATTATTATTATAGTGGCATCGACATAATCATTTGTGCAAATACACAGCTTTAGCTTAGCGCAGTCAATGGTGAGTAACACACACAAAGCAAACGAGGAAGTATTGAATTTTTTTGTCCATTTGTCCATTCATTTATTTCTAACCCTAAGGCTTAACTGACAATTTGTATTACGCTAAATTCCATCACAGTAACTTGCTACTGGTAATTTATTTATAAAACCTCTTTTCTTTCAGTAGTTATAAGATTTTGATTGTTTAACCCTTACCACACTTGTGTCAATATTCTACCTTACTCTGTCAATAGCAAAGAAACTGGTGTACATTTTTCAACAATTTTTGTGGAAGATGTTGCTGTCTACGACAGCACCATCTTCCACCAAATTTGTTGAAAAATTAACACCAGTTAACCCGGGCCTCTCGTGCCATCTTAACCCTTTAATGGTCAAGGTCGTCAAATACGACCTCTGCAGTCATCTTGAGAAATGACCGTTTGCAGGATAAGAGAACATTTTTAACCGAGCCAGTCATTCCACGGTAAATTTTCAAAAATACTCTTCTTGGTCTGCAGCAGGCTAAGAACATTTTTACTGAGGTAGTCATTCCAGCGGTAAACTTCCAAAAATACTCTTCTTGGTCTGCAACTGGACACTGGCTAAGCAGAAATTTGAATTTTTTTTACCATTACACTTTTGATGAATGTCCATTTGAAGGATAACAGAAATGGATTTTTTTTTGGTAAGTTTTTGTTATAAATTTACAAAATAACTCTTTTTGGCCGCAAACATCTATATTTCCATGTAAAGTATTGGCAAATGGCAATACACCTTTACCACACTGATGTCATTACGCCGGGATTCCCCTAAATCAACGCTCAGAGCAAAACTGCTGGCTGGTACCGCCGCCAACAAGCCGCTGACCCGCGTTGAGTTGTTTTTGCACGAAATACACCGCAATCTAAACCGTTCCTATGATATACTAAAATCATTATATTATTTAAATCATATATCATTGGAAAGCGCATTCAATTGCCGAAACATTAATGCATTATTTTGTATATTTTGTAACGTTTTCAATGAGTTATTTGTGTATATAAAATACCCCATTCGACTTAGATTCATTAAATCAACTGGACAATAGGGGATGTTTTAAAATTGCAATCAACTGTATTAAATTTTATAAAACTATAAAAACTAATAGAGAAATGCATAGAAAATTTCCAATGATGTATGACTTCAAAAATATTATGAACATACCCGTAGTTTTTCATATGCACTGTCTAAAGTGCACTGTATCTGATTCCAACAGCAAAGTAATGCCGTTTGCGCGTCGGCTATCCCGGTTACCAGCCGGAAGTGAATGAGCGATGCATTCCGGGAAGGTATTTTCCTAAAATACGCTAATGTGGGAAAGGTCTATTTAAATGGGTAATTGAAATAAATAGCTGTTTGGGCACTTTAATGCGCTGTTGACACAAGATGGCTTAATTTTTTAATTTAATTTGAAAATTTAAAATTTTAACATCAGTGCTTAGAATTAACTCCTATCACAGTGATAGGGCAAAAGGTTAATACAACAGTCTCCATAAAAGATTTGATTGATGGAGCTTCTGTCATGAAGTTCAATAACATCAGCTTATGACAACAGTGTTTCGAAATTAACACTTTAACACTCATATCAGCCAAAAATGGCCTCTACAGTGGTCTTGAGAAATGTCCCATTTGCAGACCAAGAGAAGACTATTTTTGAAAATTTATCAATAGAATGACTGGCTCGATAACCGAGCCAGTCATTCCAGTGATAAATTTTCAAATATAGTCTTCTCTTGTCTGCAAATGAACATTTTCTATGAGAAAGCTAAAATTTTCTTGAAAAAATTTAAGCGTTGAACGGTTAAACACATCAATTGATGCTTTAACCCTAAAATTTATTTTTTTTTAATTTAAATTTTCTAATAGAAAACGTCCACTTGCTAACTAAGAAGAGACTCTTTTAAAAATGTATCACTTAGATAACTGGCTCGGTTATCGAGCCAGTCATTCCCGTGATAAATTTTCAAAAATAGTCTTCTCTTGGTCTGCAATTGGACATTTTGCAAGACCACTGAAGATCCCGTTTTTGGTTGATGTTAAGGGATTAACCTTCTGACCTATCACTGCGATAGGAGATAAACAATTTAAATCTTATAAGAACTACTGAAAGAATGGAGGTCTTATAAGTCAATGTCACAGTCAGCGGGTCCAAGAAAATAAGTAGTTATGACCTTGATGATGTAGAGTGACTGACTGTCTTCTGCATCTGAGAGTGAAGACTTCATTCAGCTCCAATCAGTTTGTCTTCAACTTTTTCCACTGTGTCTTGTCCACTGTGACCATCCTTAGCTTGTTTAGTTAGGGTCTTTGTTGTCTTCAGTTGTCTGACATTATGCTCTTTAACCATTTAACACTCATATCATCCAAAAATGGCTTCAGCAGTGGTCTTGAGAAATGTCCATTTGCAGACCAAGAGAAGACTATTTTTGAAAATTTACCACTGGAATGACTGGCTCGATAACCGAGCCAGTCATTCCAGTCGTAAATTTTCAAAAATAGTTTTCTCATGGTCTGCAAATGAACATTTTGTATGAGAAAATTAAATTTTCATGAACAAATTTGAGGGTTATTATGGTTAAGATCTCATTGCAAAACACTAAGCTTGTTGATACTGTGGCTTCCTTTGAGTGCCAGATACAGTTGGCACCTACAAGCTATGACCTGATTAGAACAAAACTATGACTATAATGACTATATGGCCTGCCTCGAAACTGAGTTTAAATGTCTGACTGCTGGAAGTCACCGGACAATAATTTCAATGGGCAATAACTCTGGACCTGTTAAATATTTTAAAACCAATTTGACTGATAGTTCTTGGTGGAGTAAATATTCAGCACATCCAGAGTTAAATCCCATGGATTATGTTACGTTAGCAGAAATTCAGCGGGCAGTTAATTACACTGTAAAAAATATTCTGTTGAAAATTTGAAAATAACTTGACTGGAAGCCGTTGCTGCCAAGCAGCAACAACTTCCAGTCAAATTATTTTCAAAATATTTCAAAATCATTTCTGTTTTGAGTCCCATGAAATTCATATACTAGGAGTTCAAGATTGAGTGCTAAAAATAAAAGACAATTCTAGTTAATTTATCCCCTAACCTTCAAAATTCTTAAAGAAAATATCATCAATTTGCATAGCAAGAGAAAATTATTTTTACAAAAAATTTTCACTTGGAAATTACTGGCTCAGTTATGGAAAAACCCAGTCATTGCAGGGATAAATTTTCAAAAATAATCTTCTGTTCGTCAGCATATGGACATTCCTCAAGAGCACTGTAGGAGCCATTTTGGCCGACAATAATAACACTTCTGTAAACAAAAATTTCTTCATTTCTGATGAACTTACTCATGAAGATTATGACTTTACATTCAACTTGACTGACAGAAGAGAGCTAATGTTGATGATATAATTCCTTTAATAATTACCAATGGGCTATTACTGTTAACCATCTCCCCTCCACATTTCTGACTTCACGCCTCAAGTTTACGATAACTCTACAATTCTACATCATTTTCTACCGAATACGCTACCGCAATAACTCTGACTCAAACTTATTTTCAAAATGCTCAAATCTGTGACATGTAATGCATCAGTGTATAATATACATAATTAATCTCTCAGCTTGTATTTGGAATGTGGGATTGAGAGCGTTAATAATCACTGGATTAAATAAGAGGATTACTTCTGGAGTGGATTGGGGGAATATTTAACCCCTTGAACACCTTTAATCGATAAAGAATATCAAAATATTTGCATATTGGATGTTTATTTGCAGGGCAAGAAGACTATTTCTGACAATTTACCACTGGAATGACAGGTTCGGTTACTGAGCCAGTCATGCCAGTGGTAAATTTTCAAAAATAGTTTTCTCTTGGCTTGCAAATGGACATTCCTAAAAACCATTGCAGAACCAGGTTTTGGCCAGCTTCACCATGAAAGGGTTCAAACTTAATAGGGGGGGGGGGGGGGGGGAGGGAGGGGGGGAATCTTATAATAGCTAATTCATATTAAGCTTTAAGCTACCCTGAATTATATCGTAAACAGTTTTAAAGTCATTGCATGATGTCATAGTAAATTATTACCAGTACAATCATAACTAATAGCTCGTTGAATATTTATCGCTGGAATGACTGGCTGTGATATGAGTGAATGGCTCGGTTATCGAGCCAGTGATTCCAGTGATAAACTTTCAAAAATTATCTATTTTTTCTGGAAATGAACATTCCTGAATACCGCAGCAGAGGCTGGACTTAAGGCCCGATTGGACATTAAATAGTTCAAAACCCTTTACCGGTCAAGCAGGCCAAAACAAGGCTCTACAGTGTTCTTGAGGAATGTCCATTTGTGGGGCAAGAAGACTATTGTTTTTAAAATTTACCACTGGAATGCCTGGCTCAATAACCAAGCCTGTTATTTCAATGGTAAATTTTCAACCCTTGGTCTGCAAATGGAAATTCAATATGCAATTACCTTGATTTTCATGACTAAATTAGACTATTAACCCTTTAACACTCATATCAGCAAAAAAAGCGGCTTCTGCAGTGGTCTTGAAAAATGCCAATTTACAGACCAAGAAGACTATTTTTGAAAACTTACCACTGGAATGACTGGCTCGATAACCGAGCCAGTCATTCCAGTGGTAAGTTTTCAACATTTGTCTTCCCTTGGGAAGTAAATGGACACTTTATATGAGCAAATTTAAATTTTCTTGAACAAATTTAAGAGTTAAAGGGTTAAGTAACATTCACAAACTCCAGCACTGAATGTGTTAATACAGCGCTCTGGTCAATATAAACTGGACATAACTGGACAATAGCTTGAAGCCCTATACAAATACACGCTGATTGATTATTCCATTACTCAGAAGTTAATTCTATTATACAGCCCCTGCTTAATAATCTCACCATGAAACAAGAGTCCATCAGTAAAATATTCAAGCTACAATTCATGTATAGTCATTTCTACTAAATCTCACGACTGACTTAAGCTGGAATCAATACAAACCAACGCACGCACATATGCACAGACACACGCATGCACCACACCCATGCATGCACACACAATTGTGTCAAATCTTTGTGGTATTGTCTATCATTTTAGAGAATGGATTTCAACATTTTTTTGAAATATACCTAAAATATAAATTACCCTTTCTCAGAGATGTTGGTTTCGAAATAGATCAACTCTTGCCCTAATGCTACGGTAAGAAGCCTCTACTCATATGTGAATACAGTACACCGTCTATCCCTGGATTGACTTCATATTTATCAATCAGAACTATGTACTTAATCCTTTAGCACTCATATCAGCCAAAAACTACCTCTACCCTGGTCTTGAGAAATGTCCATTTGCAGACCAAGAGAAGATTATTTTTGAAAATTTACCACTGAAATGACTGGCTCGGTTATCGAGCCAGTCATTTCAGTGGTAAATTTTCAAAAATAATCTTCTCCTGGTCTGCAAATGGAAATCTTCTTTGAGAACATTTGTTATTATATTCAGGGGTTTTTTCAAGAAAATTGGGGATTTATGCAATGCATGTGTGCGTTCGTGTCTGTGCGGTTAATTGATTGCAATGTATCTCCTCCGAAACTGTTGGATAGAATTCAACCAAATTTGGTATGTGTGCTACCCATATGAATTTGGAATGCATGACTCCATTTAGATTTCGCCCCTGCCCCCAAGGGTGGGTGGAAGTGGCATTAAAATGTCAAGAAATTGATTGTAATGCAACTCCTCCGAAACCTCTGAATGGAATTCAACCACATTTGGTGCATGTGAATTACCCATATGAATGTTTCATGGATGAAAACATTTACATTTGGCCCCACCCGCAGGGGACTGAGGGATGGAGGTCAAAAGGTCATGAAATTGATTGTAATGCAATTCCTCTGACACTGTTGGATGAAATTCAACCAAATTTGGTATATGAGAGTTACCCATATCATTGTGGAGTGCAAGAAAACATTTACATTTGGCTCCAGCCTGGGGTGGGTTGTAGGGGGAGGGTTCAAAAGGTCAAAGCGGTGACGTGTCATCAACTGAGCAATCTAGTCAAACCTTTGAATTTATGAGTGTTAATAATTTAACCCTTTCCTAGCGAACCTGGCCAAAACTCAGTCATCTACAATTGAGCCAGTCATTACAGCGGTAAATTTTCAAAAATAGTCCTCTCTTGGCCTGCAAATTGACATTTTATAAGCAGATATTTTGATTTTATTGACCAAATTTCACCTTTAAATGGTTAACCCTTATCACTCTGATGTTAAAGTTTTTAAATTTTCTAATTAAATTAAAAGATTAACTGGTGTTCGTTCATCTTTCATCAAATTTAGTATAAGATGTTGCTGTCATAGACAGCAGACAGCGCCATCTTCCACCAAAATTGTTGAAAAATGTACACCAGTTTCTTTGCCATTGACCTGGCAGCATTTGTCTTCCAATTCAATTATGTTAAAGATAATCAACAGTACATTTTTTTTTGTCATGGGAGCATATTAAGTTATTTCCGAGCTCTTAACTGTAATGATTAATTGCTCGCATTCCATTATAAGGTGGTCGCTTACCAGGATAGATCTTAATATAATATTAAGTATTTGCATACTGTCAGGTATTATCTGCATATGTTTCAAGATACGTTTGTCAATAAAGCGCTTTAAAATATGTACAAAGTTCAATATTTCCACATTAATATTTAAAACCGCTTTCGTGGCTGATCTATACGCTCATACAATCAATCATCCTGCTCAAGAAATCACCTCTCTTTTAAGACCAGAGTTAGCGGTTCATTAAGACAAGTGGTCATAAGACCACCTGGTTTACAGAAATTCCAGCTTAACTGGCACCAGAAGTCATATCATATTATAAATGACTTGTATTTAAAGATGAAAGGTCTTTATAGACCAGGTTTGAACCTCTATAAAGTGGTTACATTACGCAGGTTTATACTCTCTATATAAAATTAGAGCAAATATGGTCTGTACAAACATTGTTTTCATATGACATTGACAAAAGATGGGCCGTGTTGTGCAAGCACATGCTGGCTTGACTCAGCGATTCTTATTTAAATAACCTATATACAAATCATGATCGATAAATGGTTACTTACACACGAGCAAAATAAGGTGTCAAGAATTTGGAGGATGTTTACGTCCATCTTGAGTTATCAGAAGACAGTTATCTTGTCTCTATATATAACTACCACAGGTTACGTTCTATTGAAACTACAAGCATCAGCCCTGACCTCAATGTCAGGTAAAAATAAGGACAAATTTGTCCAATACCTGCTTCATTCACATATTTTTCAAATTGGCCGCCATGAGATCAACAGCACCTATTTTTAAAACAATGTTGCTGAAAACTATTTCTGTAAACTGTAAGTGACTTTGCATTTTACCCTAAAATAGCCATACCTCTTAGGGATCCGACGGATAAGCGGCCATCTAAGTTTGGAAAACAAAACAAGGACAAATGTGTCCAATACCTGCGTCATTCATATATTTTTCAAAACTAGCCGCTGTGAGATCAACAGTGTCTATTTTGAAAACAATGTTGCTGAAAGCTATTTCTGTAAACTGTAAGAGTGTTCAGATTTTGACCTTAAAATTGCCATACCTCCTCGGGACCTCACGGACAAGCGACCATCAAAGTTTAGAGATGATCGCTCCCGCAAAACTAGAGTTATTAAAAAGTGTCCTAAGAACAACAGCAAGAAGAACAATAAGTACTCATGACGCTAGCAGTTACCCTTGCATCTAGCGGCGAGGGTAACCTGTTGCGACGCAGGTAACCTCAAGCAATGCGGGTAACCTCTATAGTGACACGGGTAACCTGTAGTGACGTCGGTAACCTCTAGCGATGCGGGTAACCTCTATAGCGACCTTAGTAAAAACAATGAGGTGTCACCAGCCAGTAACATGTTAAAGAAATTTGAGCAAGAATCCTGTGGAATGAAATCTCTCACATGTCTTCCTCATGTCATATCTGCAAGGTCAAAGGAGTGGATGCATGTATATGACTTGGTCTATCTGAATATGCTATGCAAATGTATACGGTTCTCAAAGAAAAAAAGGGGCGTGGTTTGTGTCAGAGTAAAGACTCTGAGTGAATGCCAAAGTAAACTACAAAGACACAACACAAGCACTGAGAGATAAGCATTTAACACTCACACTGGCCAAAAACCGCTTCTGGAGTAGTCTTGAGAAACATCCATTTGCAGACCAAAATGGTATTTTTGGAAATTTACCACTGGAATGACTGGCTCGATAACCGAGCCAGTCATTCCAGTGGTAACTTAAAAAAATTGTCTTCTTTTGGTCTGCAAATGTACATTTTCTATGAACATTCTTGAACAAATTTAAGGCTTAAATGGTTAATAACATATTCGGTTTAATTATACAAATTTACTTCTGTTGAAATGAATGCATTGTTTCATGTCAATTCTGCATTAAAATTGGATACTAGAAGCGCTATAAATATGGCAGATAGACAACTAGCAGAAATTTTTATGAATGGATAACTAATAACAATATGTGTGATCGGCCTTGAGGCTCCTCAACAATTACTCGCTTCAATTGAGAATAGTACTTTGTACTCAAAACTGCCTGCATCCACCATCATCATGTACACTTGAACAGTTTCAGCGCTGAAAGGCCAGAATCCTTAAAAACACAATAATATTGATCAAATCTCATGTCTCTGTTATTCTCAAAGTAATTTGACTGTGGAAGCTATTGAGTTGCTGATTAGATAGCAACGACTTCCAGTCAAATTCCTTGAAGTGTATAATACATTTGCATATACTAGAACATCTCATATTTTTCAAACTATAATTAACACTAACACTCATATCATTCAAAAACCGCTTCTGCAGTGGTCTTGAGAAATGTCCATTTGCAGACTAAGACAAGACTATTTTTGGAATTTGACCACTGGAATGACTGGCTCGATAACCGAGCCAGTCATTCCAGTGGCAAATTTTCAAAAATAATTCTGGTTTCTCAAATGGACATTTTCTATGAAAAAAATCAAAATTTTCTTGAGATTTTAGGATTACAGGGTTAATGCTCAAATTTGTTCATGAAAATTTCAATTCGTAGACAAATAAAAATTTTGAAAATTTACCACTGAAATGACTGGCTCGGGCTCGATTAGCAATCCTGTCATCCCAGTGAAATTTTTTTTTAAATAATCTATTTGTCTGCAAATGGACATTTCCCGAGACCGCAGAAGAATCCATTTTTGTCCCGCGCTTGCCTGTGAAAGGGTTACTCATGCTTTGTTGGCCTCTATTATTGATTCACAGTAGTCAGGCCAGTATAAGCTTGAAGCTCAACATTTTCATATTGCAGTTTGAGTGAATTATTGAGGGCTTCAAACGAAAATGAAGGGATTCAATAACGCAAGAATGGGCTTAAATCGTCGTAATGCCCAAACAAAACAACGCTATTACTATTATAATTAATCTTACAGTACATAGTAATAGATTCTATGTATACAAATACCACCTAGAACTACTACTGAGTTACTTAATGTCATGGACATATATGATGGGTTTTTTATTTTCTCGTTTGACCATGACGACTTTGTAATGAACTATCCGCGTAAATCAGCTTAATTAGCATTTCACATCTGCTATAGGTACGCTATAGGTACGTAGCTTAATATCATAGGAAAACAGTCGTCACTTGTGATTATGGTTCTGTGTATTTAGGGCATGAGTACGTTATTTCTAACAACGTTATTTCTAACAACGTTATTTCTATCAACGTTATTTCTAACAAAGTAAGATTTGTAAATAATGTATTTCAGTTAAACATACATGTAAACCCTCGAATTTGTTTTAAAAAATGTAGTTTTCTCATTAAAAATGTCCATTTGTAGATCAAGAGAAAACTATTTTTGAAAATTTACAATTGAAATGACCGATTTGATAACCGAGCCAGTCATTCCAGTGGTAAAATAGTCTTCTCTTGGTCTGCAAATTCACATTTTCTTTGAGGAAATTGAAATTCTCTCGAACACCTTTGAACTTTAAGGCCATCCTTAAATAATAGTTTGGTTGTCCTCTCCCGACTGACCCTAAAAAGATTCTGACAACTCAAAATCTTTGTTTGGCGTTTCCTGTGAAGAATTATTTTTATTTTCAGATGTAAGTTCATTGGGAGATCGAATCGACGCCTTTCATCAAAATGGGCTCATATAACCTTTAGCTTTAAATTAAATTTTGTAATGTTATATAAAAAGAAAAGCATTTCCCTGCCTACCTACCATACTCCATGAAACCACCAGCGTCGTCGAGAGAGGTTAACCAACAAATCTTTTAACCATTACCACTCTGATGTCAATATCCTATCTTTTATTGTGTCAGTATCAAAGAAACCGGTGTACATTTTTCAACAATTTTGGTGGAAAATGTTGCTGTCTACGACAGCACCATCTCCCACCAAATTTGTTGAAAACTGAACACTAGTTCATGTTTTAATTTAATTTGAAGATTTAAAATTTTGACACCAGAGTGGTACGGTTTAATGATGGCCTAAAGGTTCAACATAGAGAATGGTGTGTAGAATGTTTTAACCATTTAATGGTCACACCGACCAAAACCTGTCTCTGCAGGGGTCTTCAGGAATGTCCAAGAGAAGACTATTTTATCAGATTTACCACTGAAATAACAGGCTCAACAAACGAGCCAGTCATTCCAGTGACAAATTTTCTAAAATATTCTTCACTTGACCTGCAAACGTACATTCACCTAAGCAAAAATTCAAATTTTTTTACCCGAGTAAATCGTTAAAATACCAATACATAATGAGTTAATAAAATTCCTCAAGCCAATTAACGAAACATACTCGAGTTATAAACACACTTGTTTACATTAAGCGCAGTCACCATAGAAACATAGGAGCGCGTCCATGGAATGAAAGCTCTGCAGAAATGAGGTAGCAAAGAATGATAATTTGCCATTAGATTTATATTGACATTTTCCTATCAATGTTTGCATGATGTCTGTCTTGACATTTACATCATAGTGTATTTTATGTTCGTTTATTATACAGCGATTCATTTCTAACTATGCCACGCCTATTTCTAGCTATGCCACACCCATTTCTAGCTTTGCCACACCCGTTTCTAGCTATGCCACACCCGTTTCTAGCTATGCCACACCTGTTTCTAGCTATGCCAAGCCCATTTTCTAGCTATGTCACACCCCTTTTCTTCCTAAACTCCGCCCACTTTCGCATATGCTGGAATCAATTTGAAACATAGTAACCTGGATTTCTCGAATCAAAATTTCAAATTAACTATATACATCACATGTGGGGGGGAGGAGTACATGTATGATGTACCAATAACACACACACACACACACACACACACACACACACACACACACACACACAACACACACACAACACACACACACACACACACACACACACACACACACACAATTCTGAAATACACTACCATGCAGTGAAAGCAATAAATTTTAATCAAATCCATGTGCTAATATCTATCAGAATCCTGTATACGTCATTCTGATGGCTTTGTCAGCGCTGGTGCATATATACATAGCAAACAAGGGTTCAAGAAGTGCTAAAGGTACATCCACACTAACTTCCAATACATTGCCAAGAGAGGCAATTAATACCAAATGTACAACTATGCAACCAATTATGTTCTGAATCGCGCGAGACATGCATTGATGAGATATTCAACTATGGTACAGGTTATTTACTTCTAAAAGAATTACACTGAAATTTGTTGATGCACTGGCATTGGTAGCAAAAACTTTCAGTCAAGTTATTTTCAAGATAATCAGTCAGTTTTATTCATAGTGTAGTAGGGCATCTAACAGGATGGAAATGATCAACAAGTTTCGTGGCAAAGAAATAAAAATACTGAAACCCCCATCATTAGAATACTGATGCCGAATAATAAACCTACTTGCAGCAATACTAATAGTAACTAACATTCCTCATTTTACTCTGTTTTCCCTTCATTTCCCAGCAACTCCACACGCTGAAGCTGAGCCCACAAACCACACAGCCCATCCAGCCACCGTAACCAGCTAACATTTATGTCAGACATTCGCAAAAATTACGATCAACCAATACCAGTAAATATATCCTTTATTCCAGGCTGTAAAAATTCTCAATTTACCTGAACGAAATAAGCTGCACACTTTCCCGAAATAATTTCCGCAGAAATGGCAAACACAATTACCATCTGTATTCTAAGCTCTGTCTTTCTGATATTAGTTACCAGGAGGGTTCAAGTGGTCTGGCCATTGTTCTTACTAGAATGTTACATGTAGCTTTATATTTAAGATTCTAACAACTTAATTATTTATTCTTCCACTCATTTTAAAGATAATTGCATCATTTGCCTCCAAAGATTGAAGCCAATAGACACAAAATGACATAAACAGATTTTTTAGCTTTGTAAGCCAAGATTCTGTGTTCTTTTTTTCAGTGTCTTCTGCGTAGTGGAGTGTCACAATCCCGGTGTGATAATGTGCCCATTACAGCCGGCCAGCTCCAGCCAGTACACTATCACAAGACACTGCACAATCAGAGGTTCACTTGATGAATCCAGTGTGGCGTGCACATCACAGCCGGCCAGCTCCATCCAGAACATTTATCACAAGACACTGCACAATCAGAGGTTCACTTGATGAATTCAGTGTGGCATGCCCATCACAGCCGGCCAGCTCCAGCCAGTACACTATCACAAGACACCGCACAATCAGAGGTTCAGTTGATGAATCCAGTGTGACGTGCCCATCATAGCCGGCCAGCTCCAGCCAGTACACTATCACAAGATACTGCACAATCAGAGGTTCAGTTCATGAATCCCAGTTTCTCAGTCAATCATATGACGTCTCATAACCAAATATGTCACATGAAGGCTGATGTCACAGTCAATTAAATCATAAAAGATGCCTGGGGAATGTCCATTTGCATAAGAGTAGTTTTGAAAATTTACAATTGGAACGACTCAGGATCGATAACCGAGCCAGCCATTGCAGTCGTAAAAGCGAATTTAAATATTTTAATTTTCTTGACCAAATTTAGCCATTAAAGTTTTAGTAAACATTCTGTTGAATATTTTGAGACTCGATTCTATATTACCATTATATCAATTAATAGACAACAACAGCACTGAGTCAAATAGGTTTTCAAATATTCAACGCTTACATTTTTTTTTGTGTAAAATTTTGATTCTAAGCAGATGTTTTTCGTGACACCAACGGCCTTAAAATCCAAGAGTAAAAAAACGGGAGGGGATCTGGGATGACTGCTCCATATAAAATGAAGAAAGGAAGCTTGGTGTGGCGAGATCACCATTATTCACGATGCACGTGATTCCGGCCTAATCCAACTTAAATTAGTGATCGTCAATTCACCACATTTTTCAGCCGCTAGGCCTACTTGTGTCAACCTAACCATACAGGCCTTTCGACCTATGGGCCATCACAAAAGACTGGGCCACTCAGTACATCCACAGCACAGTGCCCTTGACTCTAAAGCTTCCTCCTAGTTAGAGATGGGCAGGGCATTAAGCTCAAACTGGATTCCTCCATTAAAGGGAGAGCACTCTTCACTGGGAATATTTTGAAAATATTGGCTAAAATGCAGGCACTGTTAGGTCATCCGTGCTCTGGCAAGGGAAATAAACATTACATTACTAACAAGGGAGATAACAAGTATTAGTGGCAATATGTTCCAGACTTATTACTTACTTACAGTATGGACCATACATTGTATACTTCAGCAATAGTTCATGCCAGAATAATAGGACTGCTCAAGGCTTTACATGGCTACAGACAAACCATATTAACCCTTTAATGGTCAAATTTGTTCCAAAAGAAATTTCAGTCATTTCGTAGAAAATGTCCATTTGCAGACTAAGATGACACTTTTTGAACATTTACCACTGGAATGACTGGCTCGGTTAAATTGTCTTCCCTTGGTCTGCAAATGGATATTTCTCAAGACCATTGCAGAAGCCATTTTTGGCTGATATGAGTGTTAAAGAGTTAAGAGAGCATGACAATAATAATCTGGTAGATTATACAAGTAACTTGATGGTTTATAAATGAGATGACCCGTAGACAAGACAAAAGGATCCTCCTAATGAAGCGTGTAGGAACATTATAACTTTGTCTGAACGCTATAAATATTGCTATGTTTATTTAACGACAACCTAATGAACCTCAGGTGTTAGAAATCTTATGTATAAGTGAAGTGTTTTAGCGAGGGAGCTCTGGGATGCATGTACACACACACACGCACACAACACAACACAACACAACACAACACAACACAACACAACACAACACAACACAACACAACACAACACAACACAACACAACACAACACAACACAACACAACACAACACAACACAACACAACACACACACACACACACAATCTATGTATTGGTGTTTTAGTCATGATATGTAAGCTGTAATTATAATATACAAAACACATGTACATAAAAAACCCACCTATACATGCATGTACACACACACACGCACATGCACACACGTCAACATGCACACAAGAACGCACATTGGCATAGGCGTATAATTTATGCACACCTAAATGTGTTTAATATATTATGCCAGTGAAGAACTCCATGTTCAATAACTGGATATTGTTAGCATTCAGTAGAAGAAAGGTTTGTGTATATTTTGAAAACAAGATTTCTGAAACGTGTTGCTGTCTCCCAGAGCAACAGCTCCCAGCAACACTGTTTCCAAAATGAACTACCGCTATATATTATACGAAATATGATGTATATGATCTAATATTTTATTAGTCTATTGGGCTAGACAATACAATTATGTAGTATTTATTTAATAATAAGGCAGGCAGGCTACAGTCAATATGATATTATTAGCATAGAAACAATTCAATAATTTACAAAGTGTAGGCAGCTCAGTAAAGATGACAAGGAAATTTATTTTCATTAGACAGAGATCTGGCATAATCAATATATACTCTGTTTTTATTCGAATGTGGAATTCATCGGTGAAAGGGTTAAGATCTAATATTTTACACAATTTCCTGTACATGTAAAAAAAATTAAAAATGCTCATGAAAATAAGACTTAATGTGGTTAATTAAGTAGCTTTGGCTTTTTTTTAATTCCCGGACAAAGTTCAGAAAATCCAAGATACCCACCAAAAAAGTCGACCTATCAGAATTCTGAATAGAAATTTTTGGAGCCTAGCAGAATACAATCCTTCCAGACAAGTTTGGTTAAAATCTGCACAAGTTTTTAGGATTATCGTCAGCCAGGCACTCTAGTGGAAGCCATTTTTGGGTCGACATGAGTAGCAATGGGTTAAAGTGTCTATGAAAGGTTAATATAATTATCCTAAGCAGCACACAAGAGAATCGAGATAAGAGCTTTGAAATATTTATTGCAGATCACTTATGAAATGTTTGCACAAAATCAGTGAAGTCAATACTCACGGCAATAGAACCGATCATTTGTCTTCGTCTTCATCTATTTGTTCAATGTCTAACATTAGCCGCTTTTAATCAATGACCGGTTCAGTGCGAATAAAATCGTCATCAAACATGGGCAGGTAAATAGTTAGTCTTTTATCGTGTCTACAAGACATATTGCCCATTACCGGTTAAAAGCAGATTGAAGTAGGTTTCGATCTAACATATTACTACTGCATTTATCGTATAAACACGTTAAGACTCAAACTGGCCAGAAACGGCTTCTACAGTGATCTTGGGAAATGTTCACCTGCATTCAAATAGAATATGTTTGAAAATTTACCACTGAAATGCCTGGCTCGGTTACCAAGCCAGTCATTCCAATGGTAGAGTTTCAAAAACAGTCTACTCTTGGTCTGCAATATGGAAATTTTCTTTGAGAAAACTGAAATTTTCTTGACAAAATTTGAGTGTTGTAGGGAAGCTATTGAATATTTTGAAAGTAATTTGACTACAATTTAGTTTTTAAAATATTCAATCGAATATTCTATACATTATAAAGAATTTGTTGCTTTTATAGTCTGTTAGGGGAAAATGGTTAACCGTTTAAGCATCAAATCCTTTCAAGAAAATTAACGTTTTCTCATAGAAAATATCCATTTGCAGACCAGTAGATGATTTTTTTTTAATTTACCATGGGAACGACTGGTTCGGTTATCGAGCCAGTCACTCCATTGGTAAATTTTTTTTTAATCCTGCCTTGATCTGCAAACGGACAATTCCCAAGACCACTGTAAAAGCTATTTTGGCCTTCTTGAGCGTAAATATCATTTAATGACGGATTTTTTATTAATGATCTTTCTAGAAATCCTTGCTCTCTGGAAGAGCAAGGACGTCCAGCCACATTAATTTCACAACATTCAATAAAATTTGCCTGACATTATAAAGTACTGAGCATAGAGTTAACACGTTTACCCTCAAAATTATACATGAAAATTTAAATTGTCTCGTAGAAAATGTCGATTGGCAGACCAAGAGAAGACTATTTTGGAAAATTGATCACTGGAATGACTGGCTCGGTTATCGCGCCAGTCATTCCATTTATAAATTTTCAAAAGCTGCCTTCTCATGGTCTGCAAAGCTACAAATGTACATTTGCCAAGACCACTGCAGAAGCTGTTTTTGGCTGAATTAAGTGCTAAAACATGTAATCTCAAGACACTGGCAATCAATCTTGTTATAGGAAACCACTTAGCGCCCCCAAGTGGCCTCAAATGTACACAAATACAAAGAGAAGATAACTGTTAATGACACACTCCCAAGGGCTAAACAAACATTTCAATGGAAGATAAGGGGAGGGTAACTCTCACTTGATCCATCAAAATGGTGTTACTTCACAAACATTTATCCAATGATAAGAGAACACACATTTCACACTCAACATTTAACCCTGGATTATAATCACGCTCTAGACTTAAACTCATGATCATTATTTTGAAAACAATTTGACTGAAAGTTGTTGGTGCCATAGACAAAAACAACTTTCAGTGAAAATGTTTTCAAAAAGATTCAGTAGTTTTCTTATCTTGGTTAATGTGGATTTAAAGAGGCTTCAGACAGCTATATTGAGAAATCAATCTAATCAGAAATTCTAATACTCTCAGATAAAAGGCGGCTTTGGCTGAAGTAATCTTATTGCTAAACAGTGAAACCTCTCTATAAAGCCCACCCTGGTGACAAGACAAAACTGGACTTCATAGACAGTTGGTCTCTCTCTGGCGGGTGAAATTTATTGTTAGATGCTCAGGTATCAGTTCAACAAACCAACATGTCCTGTAGTTAGTTATAGTTACAAAACATTAATTAGGACTGTATCTAAAACAAGAGGCAAAAGGGCCTGTGGCGCTCACCTGGACCATTGGCATTTAAACCATTTGCTTAAAAATAGACAGATTTTCAGAAAATCCAAGATGGCAACCAGAAAATTGACTAATCAAGATTCTCGTTTAATAGGTTGAAGCCTACAATCATAGGATCATTCCACCCAAGTTTTGTTGAAATCGGGTGATTGATTAAAGGAGTACCGTTTTTAAATGGTTCCAGAAAACTTTCAGAAAATCAGAGACAGCTGTCAAAACATTGACCTATCAAAATTCTGAATAGAATTTCTAGAGGCTACGACAACTGGATCCTTCCAGCCAAGTTTGGTTGAAATTTCCCAAGCGATTAATGAGGAGTAGCATTTTATATGAATTCCCATTTATCGGAAAACCCAAGATGGCCACCATCAAAATCAAACCATCAAAATTCTGTATAGAAGTTCTGAAGCGTACGGGCCTAGGGGTCTTCCATCTGACTTTGGTTGAAATCGGCCAAGTGGTTAATGAGGAGTAGCCTTTTAACTGATTTCACAAAATATTCAGAAAATCCAAAATGGGCACTGGAAAAATTGACCTATCAAAATTCTATATGCAACTTCTAAAGCCTACTGCCCTAGGCTCGTTCCAGCCAGTCTGGTTGAAATCACACAAGTAGTTAATGAGTAGACGATTTTCAGCAATTTTTAAAGAAAATTCAAGATGGCCACGGAATAAATTCTAAATTCTATATACACATTCTGAAGCACAGCACTTTAGGGTCCTAAATATTCAAGATGGCCGGCCAAAAAATTGACCAATCAAAATTCTGTATATATGTTCTAAAGCCCCATAGGATCATTCATGCCAAATTAATCTGAAATCCGGCAAGCGGTTGATGAGGAGTAGCGTTTTAAAGCAAAAGTTGACGGGCGGACGCCGGATGCAGGACAGACAGACGACGGATGGTCGGCATGGCATAAGCTCACTTGGCCATTCTGGCCAGGTGAGCTAAAAACTGCTGTTCGATTTGGCTCAAATTTGAACATGACGAAGAACTGTGCAAGATTTTCCATCTTTGGCCGTGATCTGGATAAAGGAACAAGGATCTGGATTGGATTAAATTCTGGATTGCTGGATATGACTGAAACTGCTGGTCCAATTTTGCTCAAATATTACCACAGGAAAGGGTGTGGTTAGACATTAGGATTGTACAACTACAAATAAATATCATAGAGTTGAAAAGTATCTTATTAGGCTCAAAATTCAGAAATCGATTTAACCCTTTAACTCTTGAATAAAAAATCTCTCCTAGAAAGTGTCCACTTGCAGACGAAGAAGACTGTTTTTGAAAGACTGGCTCGGTTATCAAACCAGTCATTCCAGTGGTAAATTAAAAAAAATAGTTTTCTCTTGGTCTGCAAATGGACATTTCCAAAGACTACTACAGAAGCTGTTTTTGGCTGATATGAGTGTTAAAGGGTTAGCACACAATCTGGTCAAAAACAGCTTCTGCAGTGGTCCTAGTAAATGTCCATTTACAGACCAAAAGAAGACTATTTTTGAAAATTTACCACTGGAATGACTGGCTCATTAACCGAGTCAGTCATTCCACTGGTAAAATTTTAAAAATACTCTTCTCTTGGTCTGCAAATGAACATTTTCTATGAAAAAATTGAAATTTTCTTGAATAAATTCGCGGGTTCAAGGGTTAAATGCAGCTAAATACACCCACACAATTATAATTTAGGACATAGATTAAAGGGTGAACACAAATTACAAATTAGTTTTACTCTAACCTATAGAAACGCTGATAATAAATAATATCTTATTAGTGTCTTGCTTTCTATATGCTTCATTTATTGAGTACGCATTTCGGGGTGAATCACAAAAAATAATGACAGGTAATATTATAAGAAATTTATGGAATAATATATGAACGGTTGAAATAAATGCTGTTGCTGCGTTAAGTACATGTAGCAACAACTTTTAGTCAAATTGCGCTTAAAACATTCAGCACATTTTACAATACAGCTCCGAAAAACATTTAAAGTTTCAAAACAAAATAAAAACATACTGTTGAATATTTAGCAGAACTGAAGAAGTCTATCCGCCAATTGAAGAAGAAGAAATCTCCCGGGCCAGATGGCATTACGAATGAAATGATCCAACACCTTGGTAATGCATCTCTCCGCAAGTTGCTAGACATCTTTAATCTGTTGGACCAATGGAGAGGTTCCTCAGTGCTGGAAGGAAGCCAGAATGACTCCTATTCTGAAAAAAGGGAAGAATAAGACGAAAGTGCTGAGCTACCGTCCTATCAGTCTTACAAGCTGCATATGCAAGACCATGGAGCGCATCGCCAACCAGCGGTTGCAGTGGTACCTGGAGTCGGAGAACATTATAGTTTCAGAGCAGGCTGGCTTCAGAAGATACAGGAGCACAGAAGATCAAACAACATATCTTGCACAGGTCATAGAGGACACTTTTCAAGCCAAGAAGGTGATGCTAGCTGCCTTTATCGATCTGCAGAAGGCATTTGACAAGGTGTGGAAGGATGGCCTCCTCGTGAATCTCCGGTGCACAGGCATCGGTGGCAACATGTTCCGATGGACCAAGTCATACCTACACAATCGCAGAGCTAGGGTGCTGGTGGATGGACAATCTGGACAGAATGTGTTGCTGAGACAAGGGGTACCACAAGGCGGAGTATTATCACCAACCCTGTTCATACTCTTCATTAATGACATTGTAGCAGAGCTGCCCAATGGGATCCAAGCAGCCTTCTATGCAGATGACCTCGTACTCTGGTGCAACCGAGGAGTACACAACGACTGCCACGTACAGAATGCAGCTCGCCTTGGACAGAATTACAGCTTGGGCCAATCGCTGGTGTATTAACATCAACAAAGAAAAATCATCAGCCACGCTATTCTATCTGTCCACCAAAGCAAGGTTGGCAATCTGACACTGGGCGGTACTCCACTCGAGTACGAGGACCAGCAGACATACCTGGGAGTCACCTATGACAGAAGATTAACATGGAAGGAGCACATCCAGAACGCAGAGGCAAAGGCCAGAAGAAAGCTAAACATCATGAGGAAGCTGGCAGGAACAAAGTGGGGTGCCAATGAAAGGATCCTCAAGACCATCTACCTAGGTGTCGTACGACCACACCTTGAGTATGGATCCAGCTCATGGATGACAGCAGCTAAATCTCATCAACAGAACCTCGACAGAGTACAAAACCAGGCACTACGCATCATCACTGGTGGAATGAGATCAACACCAATAGAAAAAATGGAGCAGACAGCAGGCATCCCCCCAGTTAGTAACAGAAGGGAATGCAAAGCACTGATCCAAGCTGCAAAGTTTAAATCGTTCAACAACCACCCGATGAAGATCAGGCAAGCACAGCTGTCATCAGGAAGACTTAAAAGATCAAATTTTGTGAAAGAGACAAAAGCACTTCAAAGGAAACACCAAGAAATGTTGCCAGCACAAATAGAAGACCCAAACCACACCTTTGATCCTCCACCCTGGGTAAACAAACTAGAGAGCATAGCTATTCGCACCACAGTACCTCATCTCACAACCAAAGATGAACACAGTGATGTGAGCAAGAAGGCCCTGACCCTAGCCATGCTGAAAGAAATGTACCCTCAGGAGACATGGGTAAGGATCTACACAGATGGATCAGCCAAAGATGCAATTAGGAGTGGAGGTGCCGGACTGCGCATACAGTATCCAAACGGACAACATGAGTCAGCTGCAATACCGACAGGCAAACACTGCACAAACTACAGAGCTGAAGTCGAAGCACTGGTCCATGCAGCTAATACCATCAGCAGAACAGCAGACCCTATTGCACAGATTGTCTTTTTATCTGATGCCCGCTCAGTCCTTGAGACTATCACCAAAGGTAAGCTGCCACAACTTGAAGAAGCACTACAAACCATCAAATGCTTTCGGATAACATTGCAGTGGATCCCCTCACACTGTGGAGTCCAAGGAAATGAGGAAGCAGACAAGATGGCAAAGGTGGGTGCAGAAGAGAATCAGACAGAAAACATAGTTACACATACAGAGATGAAGACTATCATCAAGTCACTCTATAGAACACCTCAATCAGAAGATGCCTATCATCATCTCTCGAGGCCAGAGCAAGTGACCATTTTTCGTCTCAGAACTGGACATAACAGACTAAATCAACACATGTACAGGCGGTTCCACCTTACGACATCGCCCGCTTGTCCTTGTGGAGAAGCAGAACAGACCACAGAGCACATACTTCAATGTTGCAGTACGTATCAGCTGCTGAGAGAAGAGATCTGGCCTTTGTCAACCTCTTTTCTTGAAAAGCTGTATGGGCCTGTGGAAGAACTGCAGAAAACCACAGATTTCATCTTGAGAACGGCCCTCCAAGTGTGATACCAGCGATCGAAAAGAAGAAAACAAAATAAAAACATACTGTTGAATGTTTTGAACAATTCGATTGGAAGACATTGCTAAGGCACCAATACAATGTTTTCCAATTGAATTATGTTCAAAATATTCAGCAGAATATTTCTTACATCATGTTCAAAATTCTTTTGGTTTTTTAAAAATGTTAATGTAATTATATATACTTAGAGATAACACCCTGTTTTATGAAATTCAGGATGAACATTGTTAGCCTGGTGGCTAACCCTACATATTTACTTCTAAAATGTCCATTTGTAGGGCAAGAAGACTATTTTTTTAATTTACCACTGGAATGACTGGCTCGGTTATCGAGCCAGTCATTCCAGTGGTACATTTTCAAAAATCTTTTCTCTTGGTCTATAAATGGACATTCCCCAAGACTATTTCAGAGGCCGGTTTTGGCCGGCTTAATGATGAGAGGGTTAATCTTCTGAGAGGGTGGGTGAAGATGTATTAAAGTTTGTCAAGTTTGTCGTAAATCGCTTTTCAAGGATAGGTCTACAGCTAGGATCATAATAATAATAAAGATATCATAAACCCAGTACAGTATTCAACACCTTAACTCCTTATAGACCGAAATCACAAATTCATTATTACCAGTATTTATGAAAGGTATATTCTGTTGAATATTTTGAAACTGATTCAACTGAGAGCTGTTGCTTCCATTGTTGTTGGCCCATGGCACCAACACTCTGGACCCAATTGCAGTCAAATTATTTTCAAGTTATTCAACAGCTTAAAATCCTGTATGTATAAGTGTTTTGGAACTGCGACCACTGGAATTACAAGCGTGAAATATTTAATAACCTTTGGATAGGTGTCAAAGGATTTGGGATTGAACAAAAAAAACCTGGTAATATTTATTGAGAAATAATAATAAAGATTTCTTCAACAAAAACGCAAATCTGTATGACTACCGGAGCGAAGGAATGATATATGCGCTTAATAATATTTAGTATTTGTTAGTTTTCATATACTCAAAACGATTCATTCACACAAGTTTTTTATGATTGTATTAAATGTTATTACAAGTAAAGCTTAAGTAACTTGCTGGTGTTGATATACATCGTTATTGCTTTGCAACATGAATTAGGTATATGTCTTAACGTTTAAACTCTCAAATTTGTTCCAAAGATTTTTATTTTCCATATAAAATGTCAATATGCAGACCAAGAGGATAATCTTTGAAAATTCACCACTGTAATGACTGGCTCGCTCATGGCCATCAGGGTTGATTGGACATTTCACAAGATCACTACAGAAGGGTTTTTTAGTGTTAAAAACTTAAAGCTGACCTAACATGTCTATATGCTAATTTTAGCTGGCGTGATCAGTAAAGGCAAAAATGTCTGCGATGTCTGAGCTAAATAAAAATATATTTTGATAGTTTCTATAAGTCTGAGTATAAATTCAAGAGATGTTATATAGACCATTGGCACCAATTAAAAATATTACTTAGGCGGTGTCCTCACTGGAGACTTAACCGGCGTAGTGCAATACTGAGTTATGGCGTTATTCCTGATTACCTCTCCACTGAGCACATGGCCTAATAACAATGACAGTTTACAAAACCAATATATGTACATTGTATCTGGGGCTTAAATTGACATTTTCCAATACCAGTATAAAAGCCTGTCATTAGCGTGTTAACCACCTTAATAATCAAACCAGTCAAAAACAGCATCAACAGTGGCCTTGAGAAATGTCCATTTTTGCAGACCAAGAAAAGACCATTTTTGAAATTTTACTACTGTAATGACTGGCTCTATAACCCTGACATTCATTCGAGTGATAAATTCTCAAAAAGAATCTTCTCTGGGACTGGAAATGTTTATTTTCTTTAAAAATCTAAAATTACATTTTTTAACCCTTTAATGGTCAAGCTGGTGAAAAACAGCTTCTGCAGTGGTCCTGAGGAATGTCTATTTGCAGGCCAGGAGAAGACTATTTTTGAAAATTTACCACTTGAATGCATTGCTTGATAACTGAGCCAGTATATATTCCAGTGAATTTTTAAGAATATTCCTCTCTTGGTCTGCAAATGGACATTCAATAAGGAAATATTTAAAAAATCTTTTTTACCAAATTTGGCCAGTAAAGGGTTAAAACAAACTTGAGCGATAAAAGGTTAACATACAATGCTGCTCGGTATTTCTATTGATTAGCCAATCGACAGAGACAATGCAGTCGCATGCTTTTCACCCACCTCCGCAGCATGACGAGATCACACGTGAACAAAGCACTTATTTTTTTATAATTGCGAATAAACATAACATTATATATCGCCATTTTTCAACTCGTGTTGAGACAATAGGAACTGATCAATGTGTCTGAAACAGCATATGAAACGCATATGTTACAGAATACTGGTCTGTGATCAATGTGGAAGGTCATGTGACACTTTGAATGCAAAATAATATCATACCGTAACCCTTTAGCACTGATATCCGACAAAACAGCTTCTGTAGTCGTCTTGAGAAATGTCCATTTGCATCCCAAAAGAAGACTATGTTTAAAAATTTACCACTGGAATGATTGGCTCGATAACCGAGCCAGTCATTCCAGTGGTAAATTTTCAAAAATAGTCTTCTCTTAGTCTGCAAATGGACATTTTCGAAGAGTTTTTTTAAACAAATTTGAGTGTTAAAGTGTTAACCCTTTTACAAGCCAGAAATTCTTAATGATGTAAGGAATATTCTGCTGAATGTTTCAAAATTAATTTAACTGGAAGAAGCTTCAAAATATACAACAGCTTACCCTTATGAGTTGCGTTGAAATTGAGACCCAGAAATCTCAACTGAAAGGTTTAATGGCATTGTGAACAGTTTTCCAGCTTAAAATACATTTTAACACTTTATCGCCTCACATATGAAATAAAAAATTTTCACTTTTCTAGCAAAAAATGTCCATTTACAGACCAAGAGTAGATTTTTGAAAATTTACCACTGGAATGACTGCCTCAGTTATCGAGCCAGTCATTCAGTGGGAAATGTTAAAAAATAGTCTTCTCCTGCTCTGCAAATGGACATTTCTCAACACAACTGCAAAAGCCGTTTTGTCCGATATGGGTGTTAACCCTAAGCACACAGATGTCAATAGTCTATCTTTTACTGCGTCAATAGCAAAGAAACTGGTGTACATTTTTCAAAAATTTGTTGAGAAATGAACACTATTTCATCTTTTAATTTAATTTATAAATTTACAATTATGACATCAGAGTGATAAGGGTTAAAACGCTCATGGCTAAATTTGTTCAAGAAACGTAAGATATTTATTTATTGAATGTCCATTTGTAGGCCAAGAGAACACTATTTTTGACAATTTACCGTTTAATGACTGCCTCGGTTATTGAGCCAATCAATCCAGTGTTAAGTTTTAAAAAGTAGTGCTCTTTTGGCTTGCGAATGTATATTCCTCAACTCAAGACCACTGCACGGGCCATATTTGGCCAGCCTCACCTTGAAAGTGTTAAAAATAGAGGCCTAACGGCCTGTAGTGACACCTGAAACATTAGAATTTGAAATGCTTTATACGCTGGAAGCCATTGGTGCCTAAACTATTACGGTTTGTCAGACAAATTGTACGTTTTAAGATATTCAACATATTTTGAAAATGGTTGCCTATAAATTTTACCTGTACAAATTCTGAATAAATTTGTTCTGAAGCCTACCACCACCAGAGGATACTTCCAGCTAAATTTGACTAAAATCTGCCAAGTATAGGTATATGATGGTTAACCCTTTGATGGCAAAGCCAGCCTCTGTAGTGGTCTTGGAGAATGTCCATTTGCAGGCCAAGAGAAGACTATTTTGAAAATTTACCACTGGAATGACTGACTCGATAACCGAACCAGTCATTCCAGTGGTAAATTTTTTTAAATAGTCTTCTCTAGGCCTGCAAATGGACATTCAAAAAGTATATATTTTATTTTTTATAACAAATTTAGTCCTTAAAGGGTTAAAGGATTTCGAGACAAATTTAGAAAATCCCAGATGGCCAACGAAAAAGATTTACTGATCACAATTCTGGTTAGAAGTGTTGAAGCTCAACCCTTTCATGGACAAATCTCTGAAAAAATATATTCTTTACACTATAAAGTTAAGCTGATTCTGTTGGATATTTTGAAATTAGTTTGACTGGAGGTTGTTGCTGCCTAAGGCAGCAATGACTTCCAGTCAAACTAATTTCAAAATATTCAACCTTTTTCCTGTTTGCCTTAATGCGTTATGGGGAATTCATCAGTGAAAGGGTTAAAATCATAGGATTACCCACCCAAGTTTTGTTGATATTGGGCTACGGGACTAAAGAGTAGTATTTTAAAGAATTTGCTATAATCTCAGATAACTGGAGTAAAAATGGACCAATCAAAATTCTGAATTGAAATTCCCCCAATACCACCAACCCCACACACCCACCCGTAGGATCCCTGTAAATAAATGTGTTTAAAATCTACCAAGCGGTATAGAACATTATGTCTTAAAGCAAAAATTGACGGACGTTATAAGACAGATGGATAGACAACAGATGGTTGCCACAGCATCCAAAGCATACCAAAATAAGGTCCTTCTAGCCAAATTTGGCTGAAATATATCAAGTGGCTAAAGAGATGCTTTAACATTTTCTGTTAAATTTTTCATACTTCTAAGATTTTGACCAAAAAACTGACCAATCAAAATTCTGAAAACAAGTTCTGGAGCCTAGCCCTATAGAATCCTTCCAGTACAATTTAGTTGAAATCCATCAAGCAGTTAAGGAGATGTGTTTTGATAGTTTCTGGTAAATTTTCTGTAAAATCAGAAATTCCACCCACACCCCACAAAAGACCAATCAATATTCTGAATACAGGTTCTGGAGCGTAACACCATATAATTCTTCCAGCCAAATTTGGTTGAAATCCATCAAGTGGTAAAGGAGGAGATGCATTTTGACAATTTTCATTAAATTCTTCATAAAATCTAAGATTGCCAAGAACAAAACTGACAAATACAAATTTTGAATAAAAATCTGGAGCCTAGTATGATAGAATGCTTCCCGACAAATTTGGTTGAAGTCCATCAATTGGTTAAGGAGGAGATGCACTTTGATAATTATTACCAGTAAATCTTGCACAAAAGATTAAGAATGAAGATTTTAACCCATAAAATTAACCAATCAAAATTCTCAATAGTTGCTTTGGAGCCCGGATTATCATATTATGCCTCCAGACAAATTTGGTTGAAATCCATCAAGTGATTAAAGAGATGCCTTTTGACAACTTCTGGTAAATTTTTCATAAAATCAATTTTTCACCCAAAGATTGACCAAGTCCTAGAGCCTACCACCATGGGATCCTTTCAGTCAACTTTGGTTAAAATCCACCAAGCCATTTAGGACATACATTTTAAAGCAAAAGTTGACAGATGATGGACGGATAGATGACAGTTGGATGGATGACAGACGGATGGATGAACGGTCGCCATGGCATAAGCTCACTTGGCCAGAATGGGCAGGTGAGCTAATAATACCATCACACGCACGCACGCACACACACACACGCAACTACTGTATATACATATATGGAAAAGTGTGACAGATCGATCGTTCAGTTCAGGCCAGCCATTAGGTATAATAGAGCTCAACAAAAATTTGGCAAACATATGTCATATTGGTGCCAAGTCTGACCGACTTATAAGCACTTAACCGGAAGCCTTTAACCTCGGCCACGGCACTGTTTCCACGACTATGACGCCTGAACATCAATTTCGTTATTGTTGCTGAGTCTCGGTGTACTCTCCATGATCTTAACCACCAGACAACAATGTCCAAAAGCAAAATCTTTTGACTTGTTGAATATTTTAAAAACAATTTGACTGAAAGTTGTTGGTGGCTTAGCCACCAACAACTTTCAATCAAATTATTTTCAAAATATTTAGTAGGTCCAGAGATATAACCCCTGGAATGTCGTCTGAAAAAACCCAGCAGTTCGTCGGTTAATTAAATATGCTCGTAGCGGGAGAAATTATGGTGACAAAAATATTGAATAATATGTAAATATAGACGCGATGTTAAAAATACTGGGATCCTTTAATTAACACTAGCCAAGGTAGACAGAATCTCTCCTTTATGCAGAGCTTACCTTTGATGAAATGATTGACCCGTTTGGAGCAGAATTATTATCAACACCTGGGAACATTCATTAACCCTTTAATGGCCAAGCCGGTCAACAAAATACTTCTGCAATTGTCTTGAGGAATTATGTCCATTGCCATGCCAACAGATTAATATTGTTAAATCTTACTACTGGAAAGGTTGGATAGATTAGCCTAGCCACTCAACGCTTTGAGAAATGTTGTTCTTCTCTCGGCCTGCGTGTACTTTCACTTACTTCATTAAAGGTGCGTCAGTCACACCAGTAGGCTTGCGCGATTATTGATTTGAGTGATCGCGATCGATTATTTAAGAATAATTGCGATTACTCGATTAATCGTCCTGGTTACAAATTATACCGATATAACAACATCTGTATATTAATGACGAAAGCTGCAATGGTGTTTAGAAATGTCCATTTGCAGGCCAAGAGAAGACTATTTTGAAAATGTATCACTGGAATGCCTGGCTCGAGCATCGAGCCAGGCATTCCAATGATACATTTTCAAAAATAGCGTTCTCTTGGCATGAAAATGGACATGCATTCGCTGAGCAAAATGTAAATAAAAAGGTAGATTTTGAAATAGTTTATGCTGTGGAATTATTCACGATTATTCGAATATTTTGTTTTTAATCATATAAATTTAGGATTTAAAAAATAATCACGATTTTCGATTTAATCACACAATCGTGCAAGCCTACACACCAGAATGGTTGAAAATAAAATTATTACAATTGCATACTTTTTGAGACTTGTATGTCTACTTACAAGCCAAGAGAATACAATTTTTGGAAATTTATCACTGGAATGACTGGCTCGCTTCTCAAGACAGTCATTCGGTAAATTTTCAAAAGTTTTATTCTCTCGGCCTGTAAATGGACATATATTCCACAGGACCATAACAGAGGTCAGTTTTGGCCGGCAATGACAATTAAATGGTTAAACAAAGATTAAAATTTTCTTGATAAATTGTAAACTTTCAAAGGATAATTATTTGATTTTCACAATAACACCAGGAACGTTTATTATCAACCCTTTAACCCTCATTAGTCAGCCAAAATGGCTTCTGCAGTCGTCTTGAGAAATCTAAACGTGCAGATCAAGGAGACTATATTTTTCATTTTCAGCTGGACATTGACTTGCTCTGGAAAATTTTCAAAAATAATCTTCTCTTGGTCTGCACTTGACATTTACTATGGAAAAGCAAAAATTGTCTTCACCAAATTCGCGGATCAAAGGGTTAATGAAACTAAAACCTCAGTTATCTTAGGCGATTAAAGTACTTGGGAAAAGATGAGTTTTTTAAATTTTTCATTGATATTTCTTATTCTAGATCATAATTTTATCATAATTTACTCATCATAATTTATGCTCCATTTATTTTTGTAACTCGTCGCATATTTTTATAGCAGAATAAAAGTGAATTGACTTCTTCCATGGTTGCATTTAATGTCCTATCTTTGTCCGGGTTTATTTAAAACGATGTATTAATCTTATAGATACAAGTACATGTATTTTAAACATTGTACTTCATTGTCCTCATATACAGAATGGCAGGTGCAGATAGATAGCGAAGATGATATCCCAGTTCTGTGACATTGTCTAGTCTGCCTGTCTGTTGTAACCACAGTTTAAACTAGATTGCATCATAAATTCCCACGTTCAGTCGTTCACCACTTTGAGCTTTTGACCGACCGACCCCCTCCCCATGGGTGCGGGGCCAAGTGTATATGTCCTCTTGTAGGCGTCACTCAATTTGGTTGAATTCCGTCCAATGGTTTCAGAGGAGTTGCGTTACAAGCGATTCCTCACACGTGCATGCATGCATGAACAGATGACACGCACACATGTTGGACAGCATAAGACCCGCTTTTCTTCGAAAAATGTGGAAATCACCTATTAACGACTATGCGGTTACACTTTGACTATAAATTCATTCAAATTTTAAGAACCAATAATACATCATTTAATGCAGCCATGCATTATTGCACGTATACGCATACTCTCAAACATTTAGACATTATTTGCAATGACAAAATAGATCAATCCAGTTTATCGATCAAGCATATGATGTCATTATCAATTACATCACATGTAGGCTAACGTAACACTCAAATACGTCATGAATGATCGCAGCTAAGTCTGTCCAGAACTCTTAATATTGCATCAAATTGTACGAATTGTACGTCTTTACTATTTAATAAACATTCTGTTGAATATTTGGAACCTAATTCGTCTGAGTGCTGTTGCTTTATTAGTGTACAAGGGTTCAAAAGACTCGATAATTAGTCATGTTTGTACCAGTTTCTTGATACATCTGATGCAATGACTTGCAATTATGTGTAATGTTTCGAGTGACTGAAAATGACGAGAATCCAAGGAGTTCTAACTGTAATAATTTGTTGGAATAGAAAATTAGTCTAATTCACTCACGTATGTGAATACAGGATAGGACCTGTTTATAGTGGACCCTTTATGGATCAGATAATTGGGGTGGCGGGAACAAATAGTCAGCAAATATAATTTGCTGGTCATATGTAATGACTTTTATATCTGCACGATAATGGTTATTTAAGATGGGTGGTCTTACGACTACCCATCTTAAAGAAACACCAACTTGTGGGACCAAAATCAGGTGTCCGCTACACTGGTTTGAATGTAGAATACCATATCGAATACGTCGTCATGATATGAGAGTATTTAAACAGGTGGGCGCGTTATAATTAAATTATATAGTGCGATAAAATTGACGACTAATTCTATGTATCGTATGTATTTACCAAGCATGTTCTCACATACTGAATAACAAGACCAATCAATGAAGCAGCCGCTTTATTGCATGGGAAGTTCTACATTTATCAATAAAGATTTTTAAAAACGTTTTTTCGTTTAATCTAAAACATACTCACATCTTTCCAGTGCTCTCTGCCTGTGAATATTGTATGTATAATGAATGAGAATATTAACACCTTGAGCCGAGAAGTTGCTCTAAGACTTGGAGTGGGCGTCGCTTGGAGTAGACGGTGCTTGGGAGTTGGTGGCGCTTGGAGTTGGCGGCCCTTGGAGTGGGCGTAACTTGCAGTTGGCGGCGCATGGAATGGGCGGTGCTTGGAGGGGTCATCACTCGGAATAGGAATCGCTTGGAATGGGTGTCGCTATGAGAGGATATCACTTACTGAGACTAGGCATTCAAGCCAGTGTTGCTGAGGATGTCCATCCCTGTGTGTCATGTGTACTGGGCATCACTTGGGGTGCATGTTGCTTAGGACGGTTGGGGTTACATAGTTCATAAAATTAGCAAGTGTAAAATACCCCCCAAAGTATTTCATTAAGCTGTGAAAATAAGACACTCATATAAATAAACGTATGTGTGGATGGATGGACAAATAAACAAAGGCAGGGAATAAAATAACATTTTATCCTTGTAAAACTATGCATTTATTACCAAATCTTTCGGATGGATGGATGGATGGATGGATGGATGGATGAATGAATGAATGAATGAATGAATGAATGAATGAATGAATGAATGAATGAATGAATGAATGGATGAATGGATGGATGGATGGATGGATGGATGGATGGATGAATGAATGAATGAATCGTTAGCTAGCTGAATAGACGATATGCATGATCATAAAACTATATCTAGATATAGTAAAGCATTAATTAAATCCGGGTTCATGCGCCTTATGTCAAATACAATTCCAGAAACATTTTCTGTTACATGTACCTCAGAATCTTGTATTTTATGGAATGGAAGCACGTCCTCTCGCTATTTCAAATTCATAAATCTTTCCAAAACCAGCAATTTTCCATATGATGTATCCCGTTAACCCTCGAATTTGTTCAACAAAATTTCAATTTTCTTATAGAAGATGTCCATTTGTAGACAAATAGAAAATTATTTTTGAAAATTTATAACTGGAATGACTGGCTCGGTCATCGAGCCAGTCATTCAAGTGATAAATTCTCAAAAATAATCTTCTTTTGGTCTGCAAATGGACATTTCTCAAGACCACTGTACGAGGCATTTTTTTACTGATATGAGTGTTAAAGGGTTAATGGTTAAGAACAGAAATCACAATTGTGCTTAAAGAGACTGTCCATTATAACCTAGTCAGTCATTCCAGTGAAGAATTTTCAAAAAACAGACCTCAGTTGGCCTGCAAATTGACATTCACTAAGCACAATGTTGTTTTTTCTTAACCAATCTTAATCAGTAAAAGGGAGAAACTTTAACATTGAAATTTTTCAAGAGAAGACTGTTTTTGAAAATTTACCACCAGAATGACTGGCTCAGTTATAATTTTCAAAACTAGTGTTTTCTTGGTCTGCAAATGGACATTTCTGAAGATAACTGCACAAGCCATTTTTGGCTGATATGAGTTTTAAGGGATTATGCCTGGCTCAGTTAAACCGAGCGGCCGAGCCAGTCATTCCAGAGAGGATTTTCAAAAACAGTCATCGGTTGGCCTGCAAATTGACATTCACTAAGCAGAATTTTTATTCTTCTTAACCAATCTTAATCAGTAAAGCGTCAAAAAAATTTTAAAGCGTCTTAAATTTCAAGACAGTATCCACTCGCATATACGTGTGGTGGCGATGAACCCGGTTAGTTTGAGAATTACGGCCACGTACCTCTTCTTCAGGTGTGGTATTAACAGACTCCATGCTCTGACTAAGTGACATCGTTGTACAGACTGTATCCTCATTCTTCATCTCAGCGTGCATCACATTCGTTATCGCGAGCGGGGGCGGTGCAGGAAACATGCTTGTTGGATCCACAACAGCCGTTCCGCTTGATCGCATTTCCGTTATAAGCATAAATTATTAAATTAATCCGTCCGATTAAAAATTAAAAACCAACAACAGTGTACTAACTGATGACGAGAACGCTCAGTGCGTAAGTTATAAATATGAAAGTTACTATGGTGATTTGGTTTTTAACGAGCAAGTTCAACGTAATTTTAAAAGAATAATTCTGACACGATTTAACGAGATTGGTGATAATTATGACGATTAAAGGATTATTTCGTTGTATTGAAACCAGCTTTTGAAATTATATACGAGTTTTAAAACTACAGACGTGTAACAGCTTTCAATAGTGAATGAGCATCTACATCAAAGGCGTGGATAAGCTAATCACATCCACCGGTGTGGTCTCCGTCATTCAAGGTCAGCAATCTGTAAACAGAAAATTAAGAAATTATTAGCACCATATTCATTTAACAATCAAATTTGTTCAAGAAAATTTCAATTGTCTCATACAAAATACTAAGAGATTATTTTTGAAAATTTATCACTAGATTTACTGGCTCGATAAATGAGGCAGTCATTCCAATGCTAAATTTTCTAAAATAGTTTTTTAGTTTGGAAATGGACATTCACCACGTAAATATTTTTAATTTTCTTCACCAATTCTTACCAGTCATGAATCATCAGTCAGAACAATTAAGCTACTTGGATATTCTTGAAATTGGAGATTCGCCATCCCAAACTTTGTTTTCAGTTCTCACCCCATGTTCGTTGTCCAGGTTGGACAATGAACATGGGGTGCGATTTGACGACAAAGGTTGGGATGGTGAATCTCCTGACAAGGCAGCTTACAAGGGAAGAATCTGGTAATGTAGATTTTTTAAATATTAGATCCTCTTAGAAGCCAATTCTTTGAGATTCTTTTATATCTGTCAAAGTAGTGCTAGAAAATCCAAGTTAGCTTGAATTCTGACAAAATCAAAAAAGTCTGAGAAGGTCCTAGAAGCTTGCACTTTTTCATGATGACATTTAAAAAGTCCTAGAAAATCTAAGCTAGTTTGAATTCTGAGAGGTGGAATTTTCAAGAAGTTCAAGCAACTACATAAAGTCCAAGCTAATTCACAGAAATCCAAGCTGGTATGGGTTGAATAATTTTCCAATAATTGGATATTCAAGAAAATCCAAGCAAATCCAAGATAACTTGAATTTTATTTCACACGGGTTAAGACCATTTTTGACAATTTTCCACTGGAATGATTGGCTCGATTATCGAGTCACGATTATCGAGCCAGTCAATCCAGTTTTAAATTGTCAAAAATGGTCTTTCTTGGCCTGCAAAATGGACATTTCCCAGGACAAGTGCAGAGGCCAGTTTGGGCCGGCTTGACCAGTAAAGAAAACTTATCTGACACTTATGTCTGGTTCATTTTCCGAGCCAGTCATTCCAATAGTAAGTTTTCCAAAATTGTCTTCTCAAGTAAAGCAATATGCGAGCACTAAAATGGAAAATTGTTATTTTCTCAACCACTTCAACTAATAATTAATTAACCTTTTAATGGTCAAGCCAGTCATTCCAGTGGTAAATTTTAAAATTTTCTTCTCTTGGTCTGCAAATGGACATTTATCAAGACCACTGCAGAAGACATTTTTGGCTGATATGTGTGTTAAAGGGTTAAATGAACGACTAGTCACATGTTATAAACGTCATTGGGAAGGGAGGGGTCAGGGAAAATCGCTTTTGCTGTGATCTTTATTTTCACATCACATATATATTCCATCGGACTTCCTAGAAAGGTTTCCGCTAAAAATAATCTATTATTACCATAATACTGCTTAGTTAGTGTGTCAGGTTTTTTATTGATTTTTATTCAACTCTATGCTTTACTGCGTTCAGTCAGTACATCATTCGTTACCTTGGGAAATTGTGCCAATTTTTAATTAGGTACATTACCTTTTTAACGCATTCAGGATCTCTATTAATAAGCTCCAGTGGCTGAGATAGAAGCTATTTTCACAGATTCACACACTAAAATTGGTTACAGATTAGTGGCAGATGAGAGATATTAACATTATTACTCTTGCCCAGCCATGTTGGCGCTGCGAGTAGGTGCAAGAGCTATCTCTCAGAAGGATACATGCGCCACCATTTGGACTTACGCCAGAAGGATGGACCTTTCCAGTTTATCCATCCATCATATGATGTCATAATCAACTACGGGATGTCCAAGATGATGTTATAATCGACTACAGCATGAAGGACTCGATTCAGTCCATCTTAAATGTTTAACACTTCGACAGGTTGTACGAATTGTATGTCTTTGATATTTAATAAACATGCTGCTGAACATTTTCAAACTAATTTGACTCGGCACTGTTACTGTCATTATTAAGGCAGCAAATGCAGCCAGTAAAATTAGTTTCAAAATATTCAACAGCGTACCTGTATAGTTTTCTGGAAATCGCTAGTTAGGGAGTTCTGGGATTAATCGATGTCAACACGAGCGAGGTGTGGGTGGAGCTTAGCTGGAGATGGGCGGGGCACAGCTAAAACTGAAAAGGCCCATTAAGAGACGGGTGTTGGTCACATCATAATCCTTTATATCTGTTAACGGTTACGGTTGGTAAACAAATTTATAATTTTTGGTGAATGACTATGTCCATTTCCCGGCCAATTAAGAGAAGACAGAGAACTTGCACCGAATGACTGCTGTCATAATCGTGCCAGTCATTAACCCATTAACACTCATATCAGCCAAAACAGCTTCTGCAGTGGTCTTGAGAAATGTCCATTTACACACAAAAATACTATTTTTGAAAAGTTACCACTGGAATGACTGGCTCGATAATCGAGCCAGTCATTCAAATGGCAAATTTTCAAAAATAGTATTCTGTTGGTCTGCAAATAGATATTTTCTATGAGAAAATTGAAATTTTCTGAGAACAAATTTGAGTGTTAAAGGGTTAAAAGCGATAACTACTGTGATAACCATGCCAGTCATTAATGTTAATGTTTCTAAAATAATCTCCTCTTGTCCTGGAACGGTACATTTCTTATGACGACTGCAAAAGCTGCTTAAGCAGCTTGATCATTTAACCCTCGAATTTGTTTTAAAGAATTTAAATTTTCTCATCGAAAATGTTCATTTGCAGACCAAGAGAAGACTATTTTTGAAAATTTACCATTGGAATGACTGGCTCGATCGAGCCAGTCACTCCAGTGGTACATTTTCAAAAATAGTCTTCTCTTGGTATGCAAATGGACATTTCTCAAGACCGCTGAGAAGCCGTTTCTGGCTGATATAAGTGTTAAAGGGCTAAAGGTAATACAGTTGATATACGTTCAATGTTGTTCGGGGAGATAACTCTCTAAAATACAGACAAATTCCACGGAAAACACCTCACCCCAACAAACATCATCAATGTTTAACGATACAGATCAGGGGCTGTATTCTCAGAGTGCCTATTACTTATGAACCCGCCTATCTGCTTGCACCTGTTTAGAAGCTCTGACTACATCATATTCACAAAGAGGCAGCAGAATGTTCATCTAATGTAGGTGAATACAGATTTAGGCAGGGTTTTTTACATTTGACGCCATATTTACGCAATTCTTCGTACTTAAGTACCGTTCATGAATACGGCCTCAGAAATAACTTAACACATACTGATGAATATTTTGAACATAATTGGATTGGAAGGCATTAGCAATACAATCTAATAACGTGCAACTACTCGACAAAATATTCCTTAAAACCGTGTTAAAAATTATACCAACCAACATATCTTTGTTTTAGAAACATTTTAACTCTTTAATGGTCATACCAAAACCGCTGCCTCTGCTATAGTCTTGTGGAATGTCTATTTACAGAACAAGAGAACACAATTCTTTATTCCAGTGATAAATTTTCAAAAATTGTATTCTCTTGGCCTGTAAATGGCCATTCAATAAGAAAATATTTAAATTTTCTTGAGCAAATTTGACCATTAAAAGTTTATCCTATCTATTAGCTGACCAGTATGCTGTCAGTCGAAGGTGCCAGTGGAAGGTGACTGACTGACCGATGTAGTTTATTGCGCTGCTATCTGCAGTTAATATGATAATGACACATTCAAGATAATTCACTCAGACTCTCCACAGTTATTAATTATACAGACTCTGTACAAGCATTAACACTTGTTGCTATGGCAACAACTAATACAGCAGTCACCTGTGCAACATAAACAGGTGGAAAAATGATAAAAACTCCTTCATCATTGACACTGTAGGGACATATAGCATTTAAACCTTTCACAGACAAATCATGGAATTGGTATATTATTTACCTGATAAAACATATACAGTGAAATTAATCTAACTGGATGTCATTGCCGCCTTAGAGGCTAAAATTGCATTGGCATTATCATATGTGGTGGCATTCGCCTAGCAGTCAAAATACCTAGAACTAGACCATGGTCAAACATGCTAGCCATTCCCAGACCCGGCTTGAATATGCATTGTCCACTTGGTCAAAACATGGCTGGCTCGGTTCATCATGCATGGTCCAGTTGATCTACGGTTGACCATCCATGATAAAACCGGTTAGGCTATGGTTGCCGACTTACCACACTGAAACCAAAATCTTAGAACTATCTGCAGCGGATGTCCTTATCAAACTGGCATTTGGTGAAGGCATTGTTGTGAATTAATACTGCATCAAAAATGGGTTAGTTGTTTTTACACCCAACATGTTATGACAAGCACGTATGTTACTCTAACATATGGCTCACTGTATCATCTTCTATAGCATTCTGCCCTATTTCATTCAGAAGTCTAAAAGGTTTCAACGTCAGATATAATTCTTCTTCGTATTCTTCTTTATTCAACTGAACGTATTTAACCCGCTAACCTTTGAATTTGTTCCCAAAAATTTAATTTTTCTCCTAGAAAATGTCCATTTGCCGACCAAGAGATTATTTTTGAAAATTTACCATTGGAATGACTGTCATTCCAGTGGTATATTTTTAAAAACAGTCTTATTGGTCTGTAAATGGTCATTTCTCAAGACCACTGCAAAAGCTGTTTTGGGCTGATATGAGTATTAAAGGGTTAATATCTTCACACCGATGGATTGTCATGAATTAAGTAGTCGCTCACAGGTAGGCTACCTTTCCCCACAACTTGCTGGGCACACTGAATTTTGCTAAATATTTTGAAAATGATTTTACTGAATGTTGTCGTCGTCTTAGCTGGAAAGAATTTTTAATCACTTCATTTCTAATATGATAAGCATTAAGAAGCTGATTGAGAAGAGTATGTTCAAATTCAACCACAGAATTGGGACATATGAGAAAATTAGTCAGATTTTAACTAATCTTAAACAAGTCTCAAACAAAGAGAATTTAGAAAGGGCAGACACTTTTTGCAGCACCGTGAAGTTTTCAGAATCTCTGGATTCTTTCTGGATTTCCGGATCATTTGGAGCTTCTAGATTTTATCAGATCCAAAGTTGTGTACAAGCACAACCATTGTGTTCAAATTTAAGCCGAATCGGACCAGTGGTTTGAAGTTTCCGAGAAATCCATAGATATAGAATTTGATCTGATCCGGAATCTGGTTCTTCTATCAGGATCATAGACACAGGCTGCACATCCTCTTGCATGTCAAGTTCCCTTCTTGTGTGAAAACTTGTGCCAAATCGGATCCGTAATTTTTAAGATATAGCCCTGGATTCGCAAAACAGACAAGGGCAAGGGGAAAGGATTGGACAGATTAATCATATATATATATATATATATATATATATACAGGGATAAACCCATCGTCCTATTGCACAGGCCTTGACCTCCCACTCTGCTCCCACATCAAGTCCCATGTTTGCATACTTTTGATGTCTGCGCTAAGTTCGCGAAACTTCATAAATGGGGTCAGTCAACTTCCTCCAATGAAATTGCCTAGTTATCATCCGACTAATATACGCCCAATCACATCGCTTGACATTTGTCTCGCAAGCTCTCCATCGATATCGGTATGAAACCATGCCTCTATTTTTAGACTGATACATTGTAGCTAGAGTGAAGTGCAGGCAGAAATCTGATTGGTGGGACTGAAAACCACTCATTACATAGAAGGAGCTCAAAGGAAGCACAAGTACGGCCACGAACAGTGAAGCTATGTGAGTGGGTATATATTAGTACGATGGGATAGACCTGGATTTAACAAATTATTAGCCAATAGATTTTCCATCTACACATTTTCTTATCCAAATCTGAATTAATTTTAGCTAATGTTTTCCTATGTCAACGATCCATCACCACCAGGTAACCATTCCAACTAAACACTGCATACCAGATACAAGATTATGTTAAATATTTTGAAACTAATTTGCCTGGAAGCTATTGCTTTCATATATTCAAACAGCTGCCCTATATGAGTGCTTTTTATCATAGATATTAGGATTTCAGTGTTCATTTAGTCACAATTAAACATAAAATAAGTACTAATACATATAGTTACATAAATATTTATCTTAAGATACTCTTTGAAGTTAATATTAATAATTCTTTACTTAGAAATTATGTATAATAATATAATTTTTATCATTCGCCAAATATTTAACCAATCCTGTTTTCTAATAACCAGGTCTCAATTTTACTAGCATTTGGCTAATTGACGAGTGGATAGGTTGGTCCCCTTAATGGCTAAAGTGCCCAAAAATAAATTCTCCAGTGATCATTTTTGCAGAACAAGCGAAGACTACATATTTTTGAAAAATTACAACTGGAATGGCTGGCTCGACAACTGACAATTGAGCCTGTCATTCCAGTTGTAAATTTTCAACAGAAACATACATATATATCCAAAATCTGGATTTTCTAAAGCAATCTTGAGCATTAACTGTTTGGCTACTGCAAGCCACTAGACAATAATTTCAATATGCAATTAACTGTGGACCTGCCGATTATTTTGAAAACAGATTGACTGAAAGTTGTTATTGGCTTAGCCACTGACAACTTTCAGTCAAATTGCTTTAAATATATTCAGCATATCCAGACTTGTCTGCAGACATTCAGCAGACAGACAGTTAATGCTGTTGGAAATGAAGTCTAATCAGATTCATAATAAACTCACTTTCTATGCCTTAGCCAAAATAAAGACCAGTATTCGTCAAGAAACAGTAAATATTTGCTTTTAAAAATGACAATTTGTAGGCGAAGATTTGGATATTTTTGAAAATTTATCATTGAAATTACTGGCTTCCATAATCGAGCCAGTCCTTCTAGTGGTAAATTTTCAAAAACACCATAATTTTCGTCCACATTAATGGACATTTCACAAGACAACTGCAGAATCTGTTCTCCAGAGCTGTTCAACCAATAATGGGTCATGTATTTACTAATTATTCTCTGACATTAACTCTTACACCGGCAAATCCAGAAAAATGTATATTCTTTACGATACAAAACTTAGTCTGTTGCATATTTTCAAATTAACTTGACTGGAATCCAGTCACATTAATTTCAAAATATTCAACAGTGTACCTGTATGGTTGCCTTGGAAATGAGATACAGGGAATTCATCGGTGAAAATATTAAATGCTAAGCCAGTAAAAATCATCTTCACGTACCTACCTAACTTACGCAAAACAATATCCGACATCAACCGTATATATATATAAATGCACTTGCCTACTACACACACAATACATGTTCTATAAGAATTCCGACGACGACGAACATAAGCAATAGTCGATCAGGCCACCACCTAAAAACAACGTATAAATTATCCAGGTACAACAGCGGTATTACAAACTCGGCAGCAGAGAAATATTGATGATGACCATCCAATGTCGGCTGCCCTATCCTTCTGTGATCTGTCCAGGCATGTGTTTCTCCTGATTATTATAAGTGCGTAGGAATCAATTCTCATTTATACAGCGCTCTATACTAGGCCCAGCATCACGGCCGATGAAGATATTATTATTATTATTATTATTATTATTATCATTAACTGTCTGCTTGCTGAATTTCTGCAGACTACATTTTGCATGGGGTTTAACTCTGGATCTAGTGAATATTTTGAAAACAACTTTCAGTCAAATTGTTTTCAAAATATTCACTAGATCCATAATTATTGCCTACTGAAATTATTGTCTAGTGGCTTGCAGCGGTCATAAGGTTAATCACCATAACAGCAGTATGTATTTGAATCAATTTGATGTACACCACCAGATCATATATAAGCATCTCCTTACTCCTTACTTACTACCGCATGAATTTCACTCAGTTATCAAGAAATAACTCATATCTACTGAATATTTTGGAAATAATTTGTCTGAAGGTTCCCTCTGCCATCGGCAGTCGTAACTGTCAGACAAATTTTCTTTCAAATTATTCATTAGGTTTAACATTTTATTCCTTGCGAATTAGTGAATTGTTTACGTATCTAGTTAACAATGGGTCAATACATGATGCTACGGATAGACAAGATTTCGTATATACATGTATACTGATTAATTTATCTACATATATATAATCGAGCATGTTCGCGCAGCGATAGCAGAAATATCAATATATATATAACCGGCCGCTAAAGCATCTGCTGCTAGTTTGCGTATGCCGGGAATACAGAGTAATTGCAGATACATACTACTAATTTCAGCGTATATGTGTATCCCACGCTAAATTCAATATATAAAGATCACGTGTGGGAGGGTGTGAGTGGTGCCGTTGTGCTATGATGATAAAGTATATCGTATGTATACAGGTTAACTACCTTGTTAACTGATAGATCATGTGTGTATACAGGTTAACCACAGGTTGTTAACTGATAGATCATGTATGTATACAGGTTAACCATCTTGTTAACTGATAGATCATGTATGTATACAGGTTAACCACAGGCTGTTAACTGATAGATCATGTATGTATACAGGATAACCATCTTGTTAACTGATAGATCATGTATGTATACAGGATAACCATCTTGTTAACTGATAGATCATGTATGTATACAGGTTAACCACAGGTTGTTAACTGATAGATCATGTATGTATACAGGTTAACTACCTTGTTAACTGATAGATCATGTACATATACAGGTTGACCATCTTATTAATTGATAGATCATGTACGTATACAGGTTAACCATTCTGTTAACTGATAGATCACATATGTATACAGGTTAACCACCTTGTTAATTGATAGATCACATATGTATACAGGTTAACCATCTTGTTAACTTATAGATCATGCATGTATAGAGGTTAACCATCTTGTTAACTGATAGATCATGTATGTATACAGGTTACCCACCTTGTTAACTGATAGATCACGTATGTATACTGGTTAACCATCTTTTAACTGATAGATCATGTATGTATACAGGTTAACCATCTTGTTAACTGATAGATTATGTATGTATACAGGTTAACCACAGGCTGTTAACTGATAGATCATGTATGTATACTGGTTAACCATCTTTTTAACTGATAGACCATGTACGTATACAAGTTAACCATCTTATTAACTGATAGATCATGTATGTATAGAGGTTAACCACATTGTTAACTGATAGATCATGTATGTATACAGGTTAACCACAGGCTGTTAACTGATAGATCATGTATGTATACTGGTTAACCATCTTTTTAACTGATAGATCATGTACGTATACAAGTTAACCAACTTATTAACTGATAGATCATGTACATATACAGGTTAACCATCTTGTTAACTGATAGATCATGTATGTATACTGGTTAACCATCTTGTTAACTGATAGATCATGTATGTATACAGGTTAACCATCTTGTTAACTGATAGATCATGTACATATACAGGTTAACCATCTTGTTAACTGATAGATCATGTATGTATACAGGTTAACCATCTTGTTAACTGATAGATCATGTATGTATACTGGTTAACCATCTTGTTAACTGATAGATCATGTATGTATACAGGTTAACCATCTTGTTAACTGATAGATCATGTACATATACAGGTTAACCATCTTGTTAACTGATAGATCATGTATGTATACAGGTTAACCATCTTGTTAACTGATAGATCATGTATGTATACAGGTTAACCATCTTGTTAACTGATAGATCATGTATGTATACAGGTTAACCATCTTGTTAACTGATAGATCATGTACATATACAGGTTAACCATCTTGTTAACTGATAGATCATGTAGATATACAGGTTAACCATCTTGTTAACTGATAGATCATGTACATATACAGGTTAACCACAGGCTGTTAACTGATAGATCATGTACGTATACAGGTTAGCCATCTAGTTAACTGATGGATTACATACGTACGTACATGTATACACGTTAACAACAGCCTGTTAACTGATCGATCAAACAGCTCTTGAAGTGGACGACAGATTGTTATTACACATATATATATATATATATAACTACCATAATTATAATAAAAATCTTCTTGAATCTTTAGAAAATAATTTGAGACTTGTTTCACAGCGACAAAGGACTAAATTTTTAATGCAATCTACAATTTATTTGATAACGTAATTACATGTATGCATGGACTTTTTATCGGCAGAAGCTAAGTCGTTGTGACCTTATTCGTTGGAGTAAGAGTGTATATACCTTGTAATTCCAGGCTACCGCAGAATTTTGTTGAATATTTTAAGAACAATTAATGTGACTTATTCTAGATAAACAATGTTAAATCAGACTGACCAATGAGTTCTTGCATGATCATTATTTGGCCTAGATGTACGTAACCTGACTACACTTCTATTATGTACAGGTAGATAGATACAACACAGCGGAGATACATTACTCATAACCCTTTAACACTAACTGCGGAGTTTTGCAGACGACATATATTCCAGGGGTTACACCGCTTGACACACTAAATATTTTGAAACCAATTTGACTGAAAGTTGTTGGTGGCTAAGCCACCAACAACTTTCAGTCAAATTGGTTTCAAAATATTTAGCAAATCAACAGCTTTTGCTCATTGAAACTATTGTCTGGTGGCGTGCAGTAGCGAGACACTTAACACTCAAGTTTGTTCAAGAAAATTTAAATTTTCGCAGAGAAAATGTTCCTTTAACCCTCATCAGCCAAAAACAGCTTCTGCGATGGTCTTCAAAAATCTCCATTTGCAGTCCAAGAGAAGACTATTTTTGAAAATTTATCACTGGAATGACTGGCTCGATAACCGAGCCAGTCATTCCAGTAGTAAATTTTCAAAAACAGTCTTCTCTCTGTCTGCAAATGGACATTTTCTATGAGAAAATTTAAATTTTCTTGAACAAATTCAAGAGATAAAAGGCTAAGACAACGATAAGATTATTATTTTTAAATTTACCACTGAAATTCCTGGCTACAGATAAAGGCTTTTTTCTTAATTTACCACTGGAGTAGCTGGCCTGGTTATCAAGCCAGTCAGTCCAGTTGCAAATTTTCAAAAACAGTCTTCTCTTGCTCTACAAATAGACATTTCTCAAGACCACTGGAGAATCGATTTCTGGCTAGCTCAAGTTTTAAATGATTAATCCGCAATATATTTTTTAATAATCGGGCTGCTTTCAATCAAAATCGGGCTGTATTCACTCAAAATTTCTATTGCTTTCAAGTAAAATCTTGGCTAATTTACTGTAACCATGATAAATAAGTTATCAAGATAACTTAGTAATTCAACATTGTATATACATATCAAGACACAGGCACTTTAAATCTTATCATAACAAAGTTCAAAATCTATATTTGTACAAAAGCTGTCTGCTCCAACTATCTAGATAATGAAGCAGACGCGACTGTGAGTCAATTTTCTTAAAGTAAATTTCTTAACCCTTTAACCGACGAATTTATTCAAGAAAATGTAAATTTTTTTAGACAATGTCCATTTGCAGACTAAGAAGACTATTTTTGAAAATTTACCACTGGAATGACTATGGTTATCGAGCCAGTCATTCCAGTGGTAAATTGTCAAAAATAGTCTTCTCTTGGTCTGCAAATGGGCATTTATCAAGACCACTGCAGAAGCTGTTTTTGGCTGATATGAGTGTTAAAGGGTAAATTAATTCTTTTCATCATAAAACCGAATTTGTCTTCATAAATTCCATTGCCAGACATATTTCACTCCTGATAACAGGATGCCATTAACTCAGTTACTACCTTTTAAGCCAAGAACTTGCAACGTTAAATGGCGATACTTACAATTTTGTTGGATTTATTAAGAACTATTTGACTGGAAATTGTTGCTACCATGAGCAGCAACTACTTTCAGTCTAATTGTTCTCAAAATATTCAATGGAAGTCATTTTCTTGGAGTAACTTACATGTATGACAAATATCAAGCTTCGTCCCTTCTGAATCGTGTGGTTTTAAAATTTAAACGTCAAACACAGAGTTAATAAAAATATGAAATAGGCGCGGTGAAAACACTTTCAAATATGATGTATTTAAAAAGCAATAAATCAGAGTAAAATACATAAAATATTTTAAACTTTATTAATGTCTGCAAAGCATAAAATATGAAATTGAAATTAAGTCGTGTTGGATGAATAGCCCGAGTTCTACAGTAAAACTGTTGAAGTATTTAAAAAATATTTGGAGATGGATATATATATACCAAGCCTTATTAACAGGAACATACATATTTAATGCTCATATCCGCCAAAAACAGCTTCTGCAGTGGTTTTGATAAATGTCCATTTGCAGACCAAGAGAAAATTTACCACTCGATAACCTAGCCAGTCATTCCAGTGGAAAACTTTAAAAAATAGTCTTCTCTTAGTCTGCAAATGGACATTTTCTCTGAGAAATTTAAATATTATTGAACAAATTCGATGGTTAAAGTGCTAAAGTAAACAAACAATCTCCATTCACTAACAATTTTCCTTCTGAATGCTAAATATAATATTTATACCATTATAATTAAACGTATGCTAATTATTTTGAAAAGCTTTTGACTGACGGTTGTTGCTAATTTAAGCAGCAACAACTTTCAATCAATTTGTTTTCAAAATAATCAGTCTTTCATATATTATTCAGCTTCCATTGAAGTATTTTATTAAATTTTGGAATGAAACCTTGTCACATCATGGTTATATAAACAGTGGTATTTATAATGTGCTGGGAGGTGCCATATCCCTCCAGGCCATTCCTAAGCAGTTAACCTTATAACACTCATATCAGCCAAAAACGGCGTCTGCAGTGGCCTTGAGAAATGTCCATTTGCAGACTATGAGAAGACTATTTTTGAAAATTCACCACTGTAATGACTGACTCGATAACCAAGCCAGTCACTCCAGTGGAAAAATTTCAAAGATAGTCTTCTCTTGGTCTGCAAATTGACGTTTTTTATGAGAAAATAGAAATTTTCTTGAAAGAATTTGAGGGTTAAAGGGTTAACATACACACGCTCAATAGTATATCCAAAATTCTCTATTTACGCATGCCGGTGAAGGTCAAAGGTTGGTGCGAGTATTGCGGATGGTACCGTCTGTCTGTCTGTCTGTCTATCCGAGGCAATGTCTCGGAAATCTGATGAGGTAGAATCACAAAATTTTAGTTTGGGGTCAAAGGGTTTAAAATCGAGGTCAGCGGGTCACTTAGTGCATACTGGAACACATCTTCGCCAATAACACAAATGTAAGATGGTAGATTCTCAATAGAGTAATAGGACATTCATATTGTGTTTGGCTAAAACTAAAACTTTGTTTCAGGTCAAAATTCAAATATCTAGGTCACAGACTCACAGGGTCATTAAGTGCATCCTGGAATACGCATTTTTAGACATTATAAATCGGGAATACGAGTACATATATAATCACCAAATTTATATATGATTTTCAGGACAATGCATGAAATATCAAGGTCATGGGGTTAACAAATTGCATATGAGAATACACATTTTTGGCCATAGCAAGAAGGCAGATTCACGGATCCACTATGTAAGGGCACAGGGGTCACTAAGTGGATGTCAGCATCTCCCTCGAGTACATTCTAGTTATCTCAGTTTTGTTTTCAATATTATTTTAAATTTTAACCCTTTAATGGTAAAGATTTGATAAGAAAATTAAAATTTTTGCTAAAAAAATCTCCATTTGTATGCTAAGCCAAGACTTTTTTTTCAGATTTACTTAGTCATTTCAGTAGTACATTTTCAAAAATTGTCTTCTTTTGGCCTGCAAATGGCCATTCCTCAAGACACCTGCAGACTGGGTTAGCCAGGCATCTTTAACGGGGTTAAACTACTTCCAGGAATAGATGAAAAAGTAGTTAAAGAAAACAGTAATCGTATGTATATTACTTAGATAGACTCACAATTACATTTTCCTTTGGACAAGTTCCATACGCCGATAGACGCATTGATGTCAAAGAGAACTGCATGCACACTTAATTTCCTGACTGCTGTAAGTCTCCAGACAATAATTGCAATGGGAAATAACTCTGGAGCGGCTGAATATTTCGAAAATAATTTGACTGAAAGTTGTTGGTGGTTAAGCCACCAACAACTTTCAGTCAAATTATTTTCGAAATATTCAGCATATTCAGAGTTAAAGCCAATGGAAAATGTAGTCTGCAGAAATATAGCAGGCAGGCAGCTAATTTGACATGGTTCAACGACAATTCAAGTCAACATTAAACCCGAACAGAACAATGTCCAATAATCCACAATTATGAGGCATTAAATGGCGGGGATGAAGACGATATAGGCCTTCGCCAAAGACTAATTGTACGCTGCGCATAATTTCTGCCCTAATTCTTACAAAGTGCACTTGGCGTAGCGTAATTCGGTGTGGCGTAATTCCGCTGAATCATAAAAATATCCTAATGATGTAGGAAGATTTGATTTTCATTAGCATTGCTAGTCCATTACCTCATTATCCTGTACACCAGCCTTATATCCTGAATACAGGGACCGTTTGCTTTCACCCGTTGTCCCTCAAAAATGTTCAAGAAAATTTTAATTTTCTCATAGACAATGTCCATTTGCAGGCCAAGAGAGGACTACTTTTGACAATTTACTACTGGAATGAGTGGCTCGGTTATCGAGCCAGTCATTCCAGTGGTAAATTGTCAAAAATATTCACTTGTTCTGCAAAAGGAACATTTCTCAAGGCAATTGCAGAAGCGGATTGTGGCCAGACTACATGTTCTTAAAGGGTTAATAATTATACTGTAGTGGTAAGTACATAAAAGCTTATCACTAAATATTCTAGAAGCATCACTCATCAACAACTTTCAGCCAAACTGTTCTAGAAAACTTCATCACCTTGATTATTAGCGCATTGGAGAAGAAATTGTAATAACATTCAGGAAATGTGACATTGGACTACTAATCACCAGTACAGGGTTCGTACATACACCTCTCTGTTTCAAATTCCATGACTTTTCCATGACGTTTCATGACCAAAATTAACAAATTCATGACCTCCAAGAAGCAATATCTAGGAGATTTGTGTTTATGATGTAGCTCCAAAAATATGAGCCGAGTTATTCAGCAAAATGTCCGAATATTTCCCCTTGCAACAACCAAGCCACAACCTTGTTTTTGATAAGCTGTTGCCATAATTTTTATTGCATGGTGGTAATTTATGTCAACAGATTTATTTTTTAGTTTTCATGATTACCATTTGCCATCGCTTTTCCATGCCCTATAAATGATTTAAAAAACATTGATTTTCCATGATTTTCCAAGATATCCATACCAGTAACACTGAGTTAACCCTCAAATTGGTTCAAGAATATTTAAATTTTCTCTAGGAAAATGTCTATTTGAAAATTTACCACCGGGATGACTGGCTCAGTTATCGTGCCAGTCCTTCCGGTGGAGTAATAAAGAGTTAACCCTTACAATTCTGATGTCAATCTTTTAGTGTCAATAGCAAAAAATCTAGTGTACATTTTTCAACAATTTTGGCAGCACCATCTTCCACCAAATTTGTTGCAAAATGTACACTAGTTCATCTTTTAATTTAATTTTCAAAATTTAAAAATCTGATATCAGTGCGGTAAGGGTTAACCATAACAGACAGAAATTGACAAATTCTGTATGATGCAAAGAATATTCATTTGAACATTTTGAAACTAATTTGACTGGGCGCTGATAGTTTAAAAATATTCAACAGCATGTTTATTAAATAACAAAGAATTACAAAGACATACAATTCATACAACGTGTCGGACCATTTGAGATCTGGTGACAGTCTATATGGAACCCTTTGTGATGTAATGATTATGATGTCATCATACACATGCTGAACTGATTATGACGTCATACGAGGTCAGATGATGAATGGATACCCTGGAAAGGTGAATTATCTTAAAAACTGAGACTAAGGCTGTAACGATACACTACACATAAGCCACAATGTGACAGGCATCGCGATATTTGTGTCACGATACGATGCGGATCACAATACATAACTACACTCAACCAAAAGAGTTTAGCAACACTGAGAATATTACTGTATAAATGTTATTTAACAAAAACAATAAATTGATTCAAATATATTATTTCTTTGCTAGGTCATTTTCCAATTTGAACAACAGTCTCTTGTTACTGTAATGCTAGCATCGCGCCTTTAACACGGCATCATTCAACGGAAGGGTCCAATTTAAATAATGACACTGAGCTGTCAATACCGGTTGTGACCCGTGTGAAATAAATTTCAAGTTAACTTGGATTGGCTTGGATTTTCTTGAATATCCATGCTATTGGAAAATTATCCAACCCATACCAGCTTGGATTTCCTTGAATTAGCTTGGACATTATATAGTTGCTTGAACTTCTTAAAAATCTCCCCTCTCAGAATTCAAACTAGCTGGGATTTTCTAGGACTTTTTGAATATCATCTTGAAAAAGTGCAAGCTTCTTGGATTTGCTTGAACTTTTCTGATTTGACTGAATTCAAGCTAGCAGTAGCTTGGATTTTCTAGGACTCTGTTTTGGCAGACATAAAAGAATTCAAGCTACTTGGATATCCTTGAATTTGTAGACTCACTTACACTACCTTGGATTATCTTGAAATAGCTTGCACTAAGGCAAGAACAGGTTCTCTATAGTCATGACTATAGGTGACCTTGACCTGGTAAATTGGTGGGAAATTAAAAAAGTCTGAGTAAAAAAGCAAACAGTACATTCATTGCATTGATCATTACCAGCTATGGATATATAGAATATGATAGTTTGGAAACGCTGACAGTACTGTTAGATAGAATGCTTAGCATCAGTAACCTTAAATTTCATCTTGAGAACGGCTCTCCAAGTGTGATACCAGCGATCGAAAAGAAGAAGTAGTAACCTTAAATGGAAACAGAACTGTATTTTGAGGTATGTATTCTATTGATTTCCAGAGATTTATTCAGAATTACCAGTTTTGGTATAGCTTTTTCAGTTCTATGTAATTAATGCAGTGATGATAACTCTAAATAATATGGCACATTAACAACCTATGTCTATAAGAATAACAGACAAATCAGTCAGAAACTCATACAATGCTAATATCTGGCTGAAATTGTATTTGTTATTGAATAACTCAACTCCCATGAAGGTGATTTGGGTTTTTAAGCATACAAATTTATATATAATCTCTGTGTGGCAGCATTTCTGTGTACATGCATACATTTTGATGTTGATGGCTAACCTATTTCAAAAGCTAGGATTAGCTGGGATTTTCTTGAAGTTCTAGATAGCTGGGACTTTCTGAAATAAAATCCAAGCTAAGTGGGATTTTCTTGAACGTTCAAGCAGGCTTGGATTGGATTTTCTTGAACGTTCAAGCTAGCTTGGATTTTCTTGAATGTTCAATCTACCTGGACTATTCTTGGATTTTAAGTGGCCAATACCGGCAAGCTAGCTCGGATTTTCTTGAATGTTCAAGCTATCTGGAACTTTCTTTGATTTTACTTTAACTAGGCCTTTCTTGGATTTTCTTGAATTATCTTGAATTTTATGTGGCCAATACCAACAAGCTAATCCAAGCTTTTCCAAGTTATTAAAAGCTTGGATTAGCTGGGATTAGCTGGTTTATTCAAGCTCCACAGAACTTGGATATTCATGAATATCCAAGCTTTTTTTGCCTGAGAACCTCTGCGCGCATTAACCACCGCCGTACATCACTTTCTCATGCTTCGAATTAAGCACCTGATGTCACGAAGAGGAATCGCATCTCATTCCTGGAGCAGTGCAGCTTCCAGCTCCCGCACGTTGTGAAGATGTGGATGGTTCTCACGCACCATACGGCCAAGAATGTCCCACACGTGTTTGATAGGAGACAGGTCCGGTGATCGCGCTGGCCAGTCCAACACCGGAAGATTGTTAGCCTCAAGGAAATCACTGGTGACCCTAGCTGAACGAGGACGGGCGTTGTCTTGCTGGAACATAAAGTCTGCATGATGCTGCATAAAAGGGATGACAACAGGGGCGACAACATCTTCACAGTAACGTTGAGCCGTTAAATTTCCGCGAATCACAATAAGATCAGTTTTGCCATTTTCATGGATTCCAGCCCACACCATGATTCTGCCAACACCGAATCTGTCGTACTGAATGATGTTGGCTGCATCATACCATTCTCCTAAATGTCGCCAAACCCGTTGCCTATCATCCGCCACATCCACACAAAACCATGACTCATCCCTGAACAAAACGTGGCTCCATTGTTGAGCACGACATCGCTGATGAGTTCTTGCCCATGCAAACCGATTCTCGATGTGACGCTCTGTAAGCGGAACAGCAACAAGTGGACGACGGGCATGCAGTCCAGCATCATGGAGTCTGTTTCGCACAGTTTGTGCATGCACTATAGTACCGGTAGCGGTGTGCAAATTACGGGACAGCCGCGGCGCAATCTCAAACCTGTGACGTCGTGATGACATCACTAAATAGCGGTCTTCTCGTGGTGTTGTTGCTCTAGGTCTGCCAGATTGTGGTCGATCATTAACATGTCCAGTTTCCTGCTCGCGTTGGCGGAGACGGGAAATGGTTGAGGCGTGAACATTAAAATGTCGAGCAACAGCGCGAACGCTCTGCCCAGCAGCAAGTCTTCCGTTGCCTCAGAGCGCTAATTTTTGGGTAGCCATGGGCGGCGGCCCATGTTCGGTAGGGTAAACTTTTAAGCGTTTTCTGTTAACGTTCGTTATCTGCTTTTGCAATATGGTGAATTTTTGCCTTCGCTACCCGCCAATGTGGGCCAGTGCATGAAAAATGCATTTTCACATGCAGTAAGCGTGCGGCCGAGAAATGCAAGAAATGATTTGCATTTCTTCATGATCAGCGAGACATTACATTGCCTGCTAATTTGGTTATAAATGGACGCATAGTTTTAATACAACAAACCAAACTTCACTGTTGCTAAACTTTTTTGGCTCAGTATATATGCATTGTACGGTACATGAATGATGTATGTATTTTAACCCTGCAACCTTCATATTGGCCAAAAATGGCTTCCGCAGTTGTCTTGAGAAATGTCCGTTTGCAGACGAAGAGATGATAATTTTTGAAAACTTCCCACTGGAATGACTGGCTCGACTTTCAAGAAAATCTGAGCTAGCTAGCTTGAACATTCAAGAAAATCCCAGCTTGCTTGAACGTTCAAGAAAATCCCACCTAGCTTGGATTTTATTCCAGAAAGTCCCAGCTATCTAGAACTTCAAGAAAATCCAAGCTAATCCCAGCTTTTAAAATGGGTTAGCTATTAACATAAAATGTATGCACGTACACACAAATGCTGCCACACAGAGATTATATATAAATATGTATGCTTAAAAACCAAAATCACCTTCATGGGAGTTGAGTTATTCAATAACAAATGCAATTTCAGTCAGACATTAGCAATGTATGAGTTTCTGACTGATTTGTCTGTTATTCTTATACACAAAGATTGAAGGAAATGTCAATTTCCCTTTCTCCGAGATCTAACAACTCACCATTCTGTTACTTCTGATATACAGCTGGCCTTGACAGCTGGCTCTAGGATTATAGACTTAGATAGCTTTACCGACTCCTTGGAACCGGGTACTCGGCTCCCAACAACCGAGTACCCGTCTACCATAGAGCTCATATTGATTGCATAGCCACCAAACAAGAGAAATCCATGGCTTGCCTCCGTGGGGCTGGGAGGCTGGGTCCGTAACAGAATGGTGAGTATTGTTAGATCTCGGAGAAAAGGAAATTGACATTTCCTTCATTCTCCTTCGATCAATACTCACCATTCTGTTACTTCTGATATACACCAGATTTGATCAGTAACCTGGTGGGAAGGGGCACGCCATCAATGCTACTTTTGCCCCTTGGAGAAAGAGTTAGACTTAAAAACTTGACTAACAGACCTAAAAAAGGACTGTCAAGTTAACGGAACCGAATCACATTCGCATCACTGCCCCCCTAAGAAAGGGAGAGAACTCACGAACATGCATCTCGCCTGAAAACACAAATATGCCAAGCGGGTTAACTGCTCTTTGCATATCCACATTTATTAGCCTGGGAATGAGCATGAATATATAAGATGAATGAACATGATATATAAACATAATACAAAAAAACTCTCAATCTTGAATTACCTTATGATAATTGGACTTCAGACATACCGCCTCCAACCATTCACTGGTCTGGCCATCAGTGACACAATCTGGCTGTCATCCTCTCGCTCGACCACGTCTGCTTTAAATTCTTTTCTTACCAAAGTGAAAAAAGGGCGAAGAGCAGTGTGGTCACTTAACTATCGTTTCAAAACAGCTAAAGCGAGTGGATTGGCTGAGTCTGACACATCCCTCATATAGTAATCTGTGAATGAGGACTCACAGTGCCATTGTGCAACGGCCATGATGTCCTCTAACGGAACACCACTGTAAAGGGCGGTCAAGGGGGCTATTCCTCTAACATCGTGTGCCCTTGCGCCTTGCACCTGGTGCCCAGTCGCCATCTCATGAGTAGTCTGAATGCATTCGACTACCCAACGAGAGATAGTATCCATGGATGCAGCGCCATAAGGTCTCTTATGGCAGATCCACAGATGTCTATCGTTCGACCGTAACGAGTCAGTCCGTTTCCTGTACTTAGTCAAAGCACGGACCGGGCACCAGACACTGGCATCACGATCAAACCATGTTAACCTCGGTATTATGATCGGTTTGCCGGGATATCTCAAAGATTGATTCTTTGACATAAACTCTGCACTTGGCAGAAGACGCAGACGCTCTCCGGAGACAATAAATCGGTCCCTCTCTGCCGAAAGCGCATGGATATCACTGCACCATCTAGCTGAGGAAGCTGCCAATAGAAAGACCGCCTTTAGAGTCAAATGCTTTAGACTAGCCGAACGCAACGGTTCGAAAGGGTGCTTGGCCAGTACATTAAGCTCTAAAGATAGACTCCAGGCTGGAATGACTACCGGTTGTCTCGGTCGGAGATTGCTCATTCCCTTCACCATCACATTTAACTGGGCCACCTCTGGACTATCCCTGTTGGCTAGACAAGGGATAACTGATGCCAAAGCTGACTTGTATCCAGCAATTGTGACGGGAGCTAGTCCTGAAAAGAACAGCTCATAGAGAAAGTCTACTATTTGCTGAATAGTGGATTGAAAGGTATCAATACCCTTTTTTTCACACCAGTCTGCAAATCTGTTAACCTTGTTGTTATATGACTTGAAGGTTGACCTTCTCGCAGCCACGATGCAATCAGCAGCTTGTCGAGAAAAGCCTTCCGATGTGGAACATTGTTTGATAACATCCACGTAGTCAATTTGAACATTTCGGGACGCTCGTGTAGGAAGCGTCCCTTGGCCTGAGAGATTATGTTCTGAATCTCGGGCAACTGCACTGGGTTTTCCACCAGCAGATCTAGCAGATCCGTGAAGCACGCCCTGCTGGGCCAATACGGCGCTATTAGCAAGACCAGACACGGTTGCTCCCTGATCTTCACCAATACCTTCGGCAGAAGAATGGTGGGTGGGTACGCGTAAGCGTGCATCCCCCTCCAGCCTATCGCCAGAGCGTCTGTATCGACGGCATTTGGATCTGGAATCGGCGAGACATAAGTCATGATTTGAGCATTTTCCCTTGTGGCGAACAAGTCCACGTTGGGTTTGCCCCAATGCTCGAAGATCCTTCGTAGAACTGGAGGGCTGAGGGACCATTCTGTTGGCAGAATTCTCTGTCTGCGAGACAAAGCATCCGCCAGAATGTTCAATCGCCCAGGAATGTGAGCTGCTTTCAAAACAACCGAGTAATTCCTGCACCATCGAATCAAGTGCCACACTTTGATACACAGCGTGGGTGACCTGGTCAAGCCTTGGCGATTTATGTATGATACTACCATCGAATTGTCCGACCGTATCAATATCACCTTGCCCCTGATCATCGGAAGAAACTCTTCCAACGCCAGTTCCACCGCCATCATTTCCAACAGATTGATATGCAGCTGACTCTCCTGTAGAGTCCATGTGCCCGAGACCTGGTGCTCTCCCAGGCAGGCCCCCACCCCTCCAGCGATGCATCCATGTACACGGATAGCTGGGGGTGGGGTAGGAGATTCTGACGCTCTTTCCACCATACAAGATGCCACATTATCGGCTCCAAAACTGGCACCAGTTTTGACAGGGGTTCTGTTCTCTGTTTCCACAGAGACATCAGATACAACTGGATAGGTCTTCGCATTAGAGCAGCGTACGGGATCACCTGCTCCATGGAGACCATCATGCCCAGCATCTGAAGAAACCGCCTCGCCTGAATGTGGTTTCCCACTCGAATACTCTTGAGGATGGCTAACAGAGACACCACTCTGGGCTCCGACGGGTAAACCCTGCCCTCCTCGAGATCGAATCGCATCCCCAAATAAACGAAATGTTGAGTGGGTGTCAACTCGGATTTCTCCTTGTTGACTATCCAGCCTAGATCTGAAAGTAACTTCAGAGTCAGAGCAGTATCCACGTTCAACCTGGCTGCCGAGTCTGCTTTGATCAGCCAGTCGTCTATGTAGGTGTGTAGCGCCACGTTCTCTTTTCTGAGAAACGCTGTCACCGCATGGACCACTCTTGTGAAAACCCTTGGAGCTGTCGACAGGCCAAACGGGAGAACAATAAACTCCCATACTTGATTCTGAAACGCAAATCTCAGAAACCTGTGACAACTCCTGTTCATTGGAATGTGGAAATATGCATCTTTCAGATCGATCGACACACACCACATTCCCCTCCTCAACCCTGCCATTACCGACCTCAGCGTTTCCATCTGGAACTGAGGCGTATGGATAAACCAATTTAATGGCCTGAGATTGAGTACGGGTCTCCATCCCCCTGTGCTCTTGGGGACAAGGAACATATTTGAATAGAAGCCTGGAGTGATCTGGTTCGCTGGTTGTATTGCTCCCTTCAGAAGCAAACCTGACACTTTGTTTTGAACGGCTTCTAACTTGTCTGGTTCGCTTGGTATGGGTGTCCAGTCAGGTGCCAAAGACAGATTCTGTGGCGGAAAGTCCCACCACTCTGGCATGTATCCCTGGGATAACCATCCCAGGACCAGACTGTCTGACATCACACCTTGCCAGGCCTCGACGAAACGCATGAGCCTTCCACCCACCATAGATGCCTCGACGTCTAACGGGGTTGTCCGGCTCGCGGTCTGCTCCCCCCCCCCCCCTCTCTTAACGAGAGAGATAGAGAACCATTTCGGTCTTGGCTCGGCAGGTCTAACTGGCACCGCTGTTCCTGTCGCACAGGTGTGGTCCAGGCGGATACGAAGGGAGCTCTCGTACCCTCAGGTATGATCCGCTCCCTTCCTTCCACCCTTTGAGGACTTACCCTTTCCCTTCCCCTTGCCCTTCCTGCCTCTAGGGCGATCAGGAGCAACATTGGGGAGGGTAGGGGCCTCCACAACCTTCCTGGCTTTCTTCGCCGGCGGCGGCTGAGAAAAACCAGACGAAGCAGAAGTCGCACTAGGCTTAGCTTTCGCCCTGCCTTTCTGCTTCTTCTGCTTCTTTGAAGGTTGAACCGCTAACGGCTTCCCTATAGCCCCTACCGCGTGCGCTTGCCGCACTAGCTCCAGCTGTAGGTTTACCGCCAACCGATTCTGCGCAATGCTAGCAGTGTCCTCTAGGATGGCCCGCGTCTGGTCACCGAAGATGCTAGGACCTGTCAGGGGTGTCCGAAGAAGACGCTCCCTGACGGCCGTAGCCGGACGCATATGGTCAAGAACCATTTGCCTCCTGGACTTTGTAACACGCACCTGCACCCTTGCCAGCGCGTCCATAGACAGCACCAAGCCGTCATTGACACACGAAAGCGCCACAGGTGGCACAGGGTGGCCTGCCCCCGCTTCAGCCCACACCAACTGAAGAAGGCGATAAGAATGGTTGACAGCACTCATAGCTGCCCTCACACCCTCATCGCATAGGGACAGGACTTCATCCTGGTGTGCCTGGGACTTGTCCACAAGTGCCGGACCGGGGCCACCCGCTCAAGCACTCTGGACACCCAGAACCCATCGGTCATCCTCGGTGACCGATGGTACCACACCATACCTGTCGTATTCCCCCCGTGGAATACGACACCTCGCTCGCACCTCCCTGGAGGCCGCAGGGAGCTGGCCCTTGGTCATAAGCTGCTTACTATAAATAGCCTCTAGCAACTCTATGAACCGTGGATCCAGTCCTACTGACTGGATCCGGGTTGAGGGCAAGATCCCCGTCCTAATCGATGCAACCGACGGACGGGGCGCATCCTCCTCGGCCGTGGCCGAAACCACAGATGGGTCAACCCTGGCTAGCCACGCCAGAGCATCTGACCAATCTACCTCCGATGAAGACACACCCGTGAACACGTCACCCGTTGACGCGTTCCCGGGCCTACCAGCCACAGCCTCCCGGCAAGGAGCCGTGGCTGACACGCCAGGCACTCCGGTACCATACGGTTCCGCCGCCACCCCATGAAACACACAAGTCTTTCAGGTTTTCCGTGCGGACTCATAGCAGACGCGGAACCGTGGCCAGACACGGGCGCCAACGGCACCCCACGTCTGACCGCCGGACCAGGCGAGATAGGTACCACGCCTCGCCCGGCACACCCGTCACTGTGTCGGCTGGCGTCAAACCAACCATCACGGGACCGGTGCCTGGTACCAGATTGGCCTCAACCATGGGCAGAGCCGCTGCCCTGGCTTGCGCCAAGCCAGACAGATGGAGGACGGTTCCGTCCAGGACGGAATTGACCTCCATATTCTCCACCCGTGGCATCACAGGCCGCAGCAACCTCTCCTCCTCGGCCTCCTCGTCTTCAGACTCCGAAGAGTCATCACTAGACGAAGAAACCGTGGAGCCGTCCTGGCGGACGGCTCCCATGCCTGACGGACCGGCCACCGCTACTAGACCACCCAGAGGTGGCCGCAGAGAGACAGAACCTGTCAGGCCGGAGCCCGATGGGACTGCTAGGGGGCCGTACGAGACGGCTCCCTCGGTGACCAGTCCAGAACCCTGTCCAAGGACAGGGTCTGTACCAAGCATGGGGAGAAACTGCCCCCCAACCTTCGGCAACAGTGACGACACCAGCGTGGGCAGAACGCTATGCAGAAAACCCTGCATAGCCGGACCAAACCACGCCGGCGGTGCCATCTCCGCCACCTCCAGCTGAGGACATGGAGCACCCCCCCACCGGCCGAACCGGATGCTCCACGATTTACCTTCGGACTGCCTGACCCCGCGTCAGACCCAGCCAAATCCTTCTGGGCAAGGAACTTCAACATCATATCAGCGGACCACACTGCACACACATTACACCTACTATCAAGGTTACATGGAGTACATCTAAAGCAGACATGGTCCTTAAATAGAACCCGTACAAACTTGTGGCACTCGTCACATGATGGCGGGGCTGGCTTGGCCTATAAATAAGCACAAACCTACAATAAGCAAGCGGAACGAGACACGGACGGAAGGCAGACAATTAATTTTCAAATAATTTGACCATAAATTAACTGTAACCCTCCCGCACCCCACCCCGCAATGTTACAGCAAAGATCGCATTGATTATGACGACAAGAACGAAGCGGACATAAATACACCCATAAATTGATCCTCCAGGATGTATAACGGAACCAGGAATCATATCGCATAGCATTCGGGGTATATTTACCAATCAATATAAATTATACTCCTAACGAAAGCCAAAACGATATGTGAAGAAACAACAAAATGTAAACAAACTGCTGTAGCACACGGTAAAACCGCAGACCACACATCTATCAAGAATTTTGAAAACCACCGATCATTGCAAACAGATCGTGATAACACACAAAACTCCAAAGTTTTCTGGTACCATTTTTGGTACGCAGCACCCAAAACAAGATGCGTGAATTAAAGAAAAAAATGTTCTTCACATAAACATCCGAGCACCACGGGTGTGACGTCACCCGCTCGGATCTTACGGAGAACGACGTCAGCCGATATTCGTGTTACAAATACTGTAGCAAACACCTATTTTCATATCTGCTGATCGCCTGTTGGGGATTTAAAGGAAGGCGATCATCTGGCATATTTCGTTGTTAACACACATCCCAGATTCTTTGGGGTTAGAAATTGGAACATGCGACACATACAAAATTTTAGAGACCTAAGTCTTTTAACTATGGAATAACATGGAAATATACGACCTGATATCCTCAGAAGCGTCCATATTAATCCAAAATATCCTTTTGAGAACGCACAAGCTATCACAATTAATCACAGTAAAAAGACTTAGGCTTAAACAATCTTAAGACTTTCCAACTGCAAAAAGCATGTATTCTCTTGTCGCTATGCAAACAAGAATGAGCTCTATGGTAGACGGGTACTCGGCAGTTGGGAGCCGAGTACCCGGTTCCAAGGAGTTGGTAAAGCTTTCTAAGTCTATAGTCCTAGAGCCAGCTGTCAGAGCCAGCTGTATATCAGAGGTAACAGAATGGTGAGTATTGATCGAAGGAGAATTGAACCATTTGCATTTAAATACCAGTAGACATGATGGATAATTTTCAAAAAAATCCAAGATGGCCACCAAGGAAATTGACCAATCAAAATTCTCGCTTGATATCTTGAAGATTACCGCCAGAGGATCATAATCATTCCACCCAAGTTTTGTTGAAATTGGCCCACTAATTAAGGGGTACCGATTTAAATGGTTCTGGAAAGTTTTAAAAAAACACCAAATGGCTACCAAAAAATAGACCAACCAAAATTCTGATTAGAAGTTCTAGATCCTACCACTACAGAATCCTTCAAGCCAAATTTGGATAAAATTAATTTTGCCAATTTCCGGATTTTCATCAAAAAAATTGACCCATTAAAATTCTGAATAGATGCTCTGGAGCCTATGATAGTCTGTCTAGCCAACTAGGGTTGAAATCTTTCAAGCGCTTAATGATGAGCAGCACTTAGACAATTTCCGGTAAATTTTTCATAAAATCTAAGGTTTTCAGCAAAAAAATTGACCAATCACAATTCAGTATATCAATTTTTAAGCAAATCCCCCATAAGGTCCTTCCAGCCAAAGTAAGTTGAAATCTGCTGAGCGGTTAATGACGAGTAGCATTTTGACAATTTCCGGTAAACTTTTCATAAAATCAAAGATTTTCACACAAATAAATTGAACAATCAAAATTCTGCATACAAATTCTGAAGCCTAATTAGGTTGAAATCCGCCCAGTGGTTAATGAAGAGTAGCATTTTTAAACAAAGGTTGACGTATGTATGATGGATGACAGACAGTTGCCACGCATATCAGTTTCTACCACGGTCAGTGACCTTGACCTTTGACCCCCAAGGTCATCGTGACATGTCATATCATTATAAGGAAGCATGTGCACAAGTTTGGGTTCAGTATGATTAACCAAACCGGAGATAGAAACAAGAGTTGAGCTAAACGCAAATTGGGCGACAATCCCACCCCGCCGCCGCCACCACCACCGCAGGACAACATGCAGGGTCTCGCGGTAGCTCGTTTTCCTTCGTAAAGTCGAGCTAAAAATTATTTCAGTTCCTGTAAACCTCTCTGGTGAAATTTTCCTTTTTTTTCACCCAGCCAGAAATAAAAAAGAATAAAAAATTTCTACATCGCATAAATGCTAAACATCCACACATTTGTCAAACTATACAAATTACAATGTTTTTAACGCCATTTGTATGCAATATGTGAATGGTAATTGTGACATGAAAAACATGACAACTTTGACAATTACAGCCTAATTTAATAGACATCTAGTTAAATATCTGAAAAACAAACATTTATGACCTTTTTAAAATAAATTAATAATTGAAAAAAACCCACCCAACTTCCTCCCTTCCTACCGAAGTCTTTTTTCCCCACCCGGTTTGCGGGAGAAAATCTTTTTATGGATGGCATGAGCGAGACAATTAAGTTGTTTTGGTGAAATCATCGTGTAAAAAACAACACGCATAAAACATGGTCAAAATGGATATCATGTATGATCAATGTTAACACCTTCATCAATGAATTCCATATCTCAATTTCAAGACAATAATACAGGAAAGATGTGGAATATTTTGAAATTAGTATGACTGGAAGCTGCTACTGCCTTACATGTAGCCAGCAACCGCTTCCAGTAATTAACCGTTACCACACTGATATCAATATTCTATATTTTACTGGGTCAGTATCCAAGAAACCGGTGTAGATTTTTCAACAATTTTGCTGGAAGATGTTGCTGTCTACGACAGCACCATCTCCCACTAAAATTTGTTGAAAAATGTACACCGGCTCATCTTTTAATTTAATTTGGAAATTAAAAATTTAGACACCCGAGTGGGTAAGGATTAATTTCAAAATATTCAACAGCAATATGATGTGTATAGGAATGATATTACTTTTTCAGCGATTTATCTGTGAAAGGGTCAAGATAATACGTGCACATGGGTATATTCTATAACAAACAGAATAATGGAATATAAGCATTCAGCAGTATACAGGTTAGCAATTTAACACTCATATCATCCGAAAACGGCTTCTGCAGTGGTCCTGAGAAATGTCCATTCGCAGACCAAGAGAAGAGTATTTTTTAAATTTTACCACTGGAATGCCTGGCTTGATAACCGAGCTAGTCATTCCAGTAGTAAATTTTCAAAAATACTCTTCTCTTGGTCTGCAAATGGACATTTTTCTATGGGAAAATTGAACTTTTCTTGAACCAATTCAAATGCATACGGGTTAATTAATCACGCGATTCATTCAAGTATATACTATAAGCCTCATATATAACTAGAGTCAAAACGGGATTAACCCGTGTCATCCTGAATTACACGAATGATTACCCTATAGAGTTAATTATTTAATGACGAGGAATGGTAAACAAAATTAGTGAATGTATATGTACATGCATAGAAGACTATTTTTGAAAATGTACCATTGAACTGGCTGACTGGCTTGATAACCGAGCCAGTCATTCGAGTGGTAAATTTTCAAAAAAAACTTTCTCTAGGTCTGCAAATGGGTATTTCTGAAGACCACCCCAGAATCTGTTTTAACTGATATGAGTGTTAAAGGGTTAATGGTCAAACCAGCTCAAACCTGCGTCTGCAGCGGTCTTGACAAATGTCCATTTGCAGACCAAGACAATTTTTGAAAACACCACTGGAATGACTGGTTTCCAGTGATAAATCTTCAAAAATAGTGTTATATCTTGAGCTGCAAATTCACATTCGAAGTATGTACAAATTTCAATTTTAATTAACCCTTACCACGCATAAACAATGTCCATTTACAGACCAAGTGAAGATAATATTTGGAAATCCACCACTGGCATGACTGGCTCGGCTATCGATCCAGTCATTCCAGTGGTAATTTAAAAAAAAAGTTTTCGCTTGCTCTACAAGTAGATATTACTTAAAAGCACAGTTACGGAAACCATTTTTTTACCAGCTTGAGTATCAGGGAGCTAAGTGACTCAGTTCTGGTACATGTAGGAAGCACAAGTAGAATCTGAACAGTTAAGGACCATTCATGCTTCTCATTACCATGAGCAGGTGCCATCTTCTAAGATGCACAGGTGTAATTTGATTTACCTGCAGCACACATGTGAGGTAACTTATTAACTGCGTCTGCTGAATTTATGCAGACTACATCTTCCATACGGTTTAACTCGGACATGCTGAATATTTTGAAAACAATTTGACTGAAAAATGTTGGTGGCCACCAACAACTTTCAGTCAAATTGTTTTCAAAATATTCAGTATGTGCAGAGTTATTTCCCATTGAAATTATTGTCTGGCAGCGTACACCAGTCAAGCGGTTTATCACACTATCACCGGCGAACAGAGACAACATTATTTAGCATACATGTAAGAAATATTTTCTTAGGAATATAATATTAGTTTATCTACCAGGCTAATTATTTTCAAAATATTCAACAGCTTATCTATGTTTTGTTTTGAGGATGAGAAATTTTTATGCTAGAGCTGAAACCCATAACCCTTTAAACATCAAGATTTGTCAAAACTATTTAATTTATGCTTAGAAACTTTTAAAAATTCACAACTGGAATTACTGACTGTGTTGTGTTATTGAGTCAGTTATTCCACTCCTGAATGGTCACACTAAAACAAATAGTCTTCTTTAGTCCTGCAATTAGACATTTCTCAAGACCACTACAAAGGCTGGTTTGGGCGGGCAGCTTGACACTGACACTTCTGCCATTTTGTTTTTGTCAAACACACTAAGTATAGATCTGTCGGTCTATTGGTCCAAGTTTTTTACAGAACTACTCATATTAATAGTCCTTGAAATTCAGACAATTTTGCCACAGAACAAATATTGCTGTGGCAGAACTGGTTCACGACGTCACTACATGTACTACAGCATTTTTTTCAAATTTCATCAATTATTATCTTTGTTCTACTTTTGGTGAATTGTAGAGCCTTGCTTTAATATTACATCATGATTCATACCTAATGTATCCATTATGAAATCATGTTTTAAGTTGCTAGGCTTGCAATTTTCTTCCACGGCAAATTAAGTTTACCACAGTTTTACCACAGCCTTGCTGACTGCCATGGCGAATTTCAACGGATGTTAACATATATATATATACAGTACAGCTCATAAATAACATAATATGTTTCCAAAATAAACAAAAAAGTAACATCTTAGTTAGTACAATTTTGAACACTTTGTATGAAATGTTCTGTTGAATATTTTGAACATGTAATTGGGATTGTAAGACACTGCCAAAATGTCTGCTGGGCAAATTGCCCGATCAAGTTCATTTGAACAAACTTGGATCCTTATGCCCTAAAGATGCTTAATGCCAAATATAATTGAAATCGGCCTTGTAGTTCTTGAGAAGACATTTTAAATTTCCCATTGCCTTAGCATGGGAGCCATTGACGAGAAAATTATCCAAGGTGGCCGCCAAACCGTTTATCCGACAGTTTCAAAAATTGCAAATTTGAGCTCAGAATACCCAAAAACATAAAGAGAACCAATTTTGGCCTCCAAATCCATCAAATAAAAAAATCCAATACCTCTGCCAAACATGCCACATTTTGATTGGCCCACGGGGGCCATGTTTTTTGACCGAGCAACTTCCCTTGAACAAACTTTAATGGCCCTTAGTCCCTAATCATATCTCTCAAATTTTGGCCTGATTCATTCAGCGGTTCTGGAGAAGTCGTTTTCGGGAAAACTAGGTCATCCAAGATGGCCGCCGAACCATTCAGTCAATCAAGTCGTCTTGAACAAACTTGGCTTAGGTCTTTGCCTAGATGAGGTTTCATAAGTTTTGAATCGATTCCCCAAGCCATTTTCGGAGAACGAGATTTTTAGACATTTCCTAAATTCTGCCGAAATCCAAGATGGCCACCGGTCAAATTAGCCGATCGGCTTCACTTGAACAAACTTGGATCCCTAAGCCCTAAGGGTGCTTCCTGTCAAATATAATTGAAATCGGCCTAGTAGACATTTTAAATTTCCCATTGCTTTAGTATGGACACCTTTGCCCGGAAAATAATCCAAGATGGTCGCCAAACCATTTGTCCGACAGTTTCAAAAATGGGAAATTTGAGATCAGAATACCCCAAAAACACGTATAACACCAATTTCGGCCCAAAAATCCATCAAATAAAAAAATCCAATATGGCCACCAAACACGCTATATTTTGATTGGCCCATGGCGGCCATGTTTTTTTACGGTTCAACTTCCCTTGAACAAACTTTATTGGCCCTTAATCCCTAATCATATCTGCCAAATTTCGACCCAATCCGTTCAGCGGATCTGGACAAGAAGTCATTTTCGCTAAAACTATGTCCATCAAGATGGCCGCCAAACCATTTGACCAATCAAGTTCCCTTGAACAAACTTGGTTCAGCTCTTGCCCTAGATCATATTTCATGAGTTTTGCATCAATCCCCATAACGGTTTCTGAGAAGATTTTTAAAGATATTTCTTAAAATCAGCCGAAATCCAAAATGGCTGCCGGCCAAATTGGTCGATCGGCTTCAGTTGAACGAAATTGAATCCCTATGCCCTAAGGATGCTTCCTGCCAAATATAATTGAATTGGCCCAGAGGTTCTTGAGAAGTCATTTAAAGGAAAAGTTGACGGACGGACCCACACACGATGGTCGGTCGCCACGGCATAAGCTCACTTGGCCTTTCAGGCCAGGTGAGCTAATAAGTATTTTACAGAACTAATATGACTGACAATGGCAACATCATGGATGAATAAACAAGCCTTTAACATCTGTTTTGCATAAAACAATTTCATGAATCTGGTGAGGGTTTTTTTAAGGTTACTGTACACAAATCAGAGTCAGCCTATAGACATAACCCAGATAGTTAAACCTACATAAAATATAGCCATAACCATGGTAACGATCATGAAATGTTGACACAGTCAATAGGGTATCTTTAAAAATTAGTGCCATTAACCTTTTCACCGCCAAATGTTACACGACTGGAATTCAATTTGACATTGAATTTAAATTAAATATGAATATTCATCAAAATGTGATGACAGCTAAAACATTCTAGCAGATTAGCTAACACTTAACGCCTCAAATTTGTTCAAGAAAATTTTAATTCTCTCAAAGAAAATGTCCACTTGCAGATCAAGAGAAAACAATATTTGAAAAATCTACCATTGGAAAGACTGGCTCGGTTATCGAGCCAGTCATTCCAGTGGTAAATTTTCAAAAATTAAGTCTTCACTTGGTCTGTGAATGGACATCTTTCATGATTACTGCAGAAGCCATTTTTGGCCGGCTTGAGTGTTAAATTATGTTATTAATGAGGGTTTTTTCTGTGTATAATATATATATATATATATTTATATATAAATATATATATATATATATATATATATATATATATATATATATATATATATATATATATATATATAATTACAATACACACCAAAAATCGTTTCATGCATCAATGATTGGGAAGTAAAATGGTGAATTATGGATTTGGGGTTAAAAGCTTTATAATCAGTTTAGGAAAGCTTAGTATTATAGTGCTTAATACAGGAATAGAAGGCCCCATTCTGAGCTATACCAGCCCCCCACCCCCCACCCCTCCACCCCCACCCCACAAACCCACTTTCTAGCTAAGCTCTGCCAATGTTTGCATGTGTTGCAATCGATCATACTTTGATCCCTGAATTCTCAGCAGCATCAGCACCCAGTCAAATTACTTACAAAATATTCAAAAATTTTGAATGTTCATGACGGATCTAGATACGTCACTCATTATGTATTTTGTTTGTGACCTTAGCCTACATGTTACATACTTGATTATGACGTCATATATGCGAGCGACAGATCGGATCCATTCATTCGGGGTAATACGCATGCCACTGCATATTTTATCAATGATATTGTATATATTATCAGGTCAGCCACGATCGATCTTTGTCATTGATGCTAAATGCTAGATGGACAAGTCCCTCCTTGGGTGATTGCCAGTTATTCGATGGATGACCACTCGTTGCCATAGCTGAAGGGTTTGAAGCATAATGACCAGCGGTTTAACTGATGACCACTGGTCAAAACTAACCCTTTAACCATAAAATTTGAAAAAGAAAAATTTTAATAGACAATGTCCATTTGCACGCCCAAAAAAGATATTTTTGAAAACTTATCACTGGAATGACGAACCAGTCATTCCCGTGATATATTTTCAAAAATAGTCTTCTCTAGGTGTGCAAATAAAAGCAGTTAAACCCTCTTATGCCAACTTAGTCTTAAAACAGAACCTTCAGTGATCTATCGGAATGTCCATTTGTAGGCTAAGAGAAGACAATTTTTTTTGGAAATTTACGACTGGAATAACTGGCTCAGGAACGGAGCCAGTTATTTCAGTCATTAATTTCCAAAAAAAAAAAATTTTTTAACAAATCAAGCTCGCCAAAACGACCTGTTTGGAAAGTCTATCAATTCTATTGGTAAGGTTACAAAAAGAGCCATGTCTTGTCTAGTAAATGGGCATATTCACTGAGCAGTGTCAAATTTTCCTAAAAAATCTTGACTGCTAGATGGTTAGTTGGTATAAGTAGCATTTTGAGCACTGAGGGGCTGCTCACACAAGAGGAGTTTCACCATGTTACTACTGAATTCCTGCAATCAATCTACAATTATAACTTATACATCCCTTCAGCATCATGATATAAATAAGTTTATTTTGAAAATAGCGGTGTCTTAAGGCTTTAATGACCTTGAGGAATGAACACTCATTTGCAGACAAAGAGAAAATTTCATTCAAAATTTTACGACTAAAAATCTCTGGCTCGCTAACTGATATTCCAATAGTAAATTTTAACAAAAATTGTTTTTATTTTGGCATGCAATTTCACATTCCCTGAGGAGTAATTTAGGGTTTTTACCCAAAAAATTGCTAATTTGACAATAGTGGTGCTCTAAGCTCTTGGTATATTTAACCCTTTAAACGTTCAAATTTTGTCAAGAGAATCCAAATATATGCTTATTGAATGTCCATCTGCAAGCCAAGAGGATTATTTTTGATAATTTACCACTGGAATGACTTGGCTCGGTTATCGAGCTAGACATGCTAGTGATCAATTTTCAAAAATAATCTTCTCTTGGCCTGTAAATTGACATTCCTAAAGACTACTGCAGAGGCCAGTTTTGGCCGGCATGGCCACTACAGGGTTAAGAAACAGGCCAGGTAACCCATCTAGACAAGTACAGGACATCTCAGAAATATGTTATATTTAAAACATGTTTCCTAAACAATAACATCTTAGTTTTAAATATTTTGTTGAATATTTTGAACATAACTGGATTGGTGCAGCCTTAGGCAGTAATGTCTTCCAATCCAATTATGGTCAAAATATCCAACAACTGTACATTTTATTTTGTTTTGGTGACATTGTTTTTTGTGCACTGTACTGTAATAGTCAATCCATTGAAACACTCCTGAAGTCGATACTCAGTGATCCACAGCGACTACCAGGATGATAAACAGGTTGTGGGTTACTGGATCGGTACCCAGGACCAATACCGGGACAATACCAGTTAATCCTGATAATCCAAACGGATTGCAGATCAGCCGTCAAATTACTGTCATCACAGGTCACTCACAATATGGGATTTGGCTTGATTTCTGTTCAAGTCTGTCTGGATTATCTAGTTCTCCGCCATTTAGCTATCGCCTTTCGATCATTAAGCCTTTTGTGTATAGAACATTTGTTCCAAACAGAGTGTTTATATTTGCATACAGCCCTGAAAGGGTTAATCTTAACTTATATAGCCAAGATTAGTAGAAATGATTCTATATAGGCAAAATGTAACAGCATTCTGCTAAAATTAATATATGTATTTAAGAAGTACAATCTTCCACCCACCACCACCACCACCACAATGCCATCCTTGCCCAAACACCGTCCTCACACCATTATATTGTCACACATTCAACACCATTTTGACTTATTAACCCTTTAACTCGCGAATTTATTCACGAAAATTTCATCATAGAAAATGTCAATTTGCAGACCAAGAGAAGACTATTATTGAGAATTTAACACTGAGATGACTGGCTCGGTTATCGAGCCAGTCTTTCCAGTGGTAAATTTTCTAAAATAGTCTTCTCTTGGTCTGCAAATGGACATTTCTTAAGACCACTGCAGAAGCTGTTTTTGGCTGACATGAGTGGTAAATGGTTAACAAAACTATATTAGACCATGTATTAAATTATATATTATATAACAAATTCTTAGCTGTCTACCTACTGAATTTCTGCAGACCACATTTTCTATGGGGTTTAACTCTAGATATGCCAAATATTTTGAAAACAATTAGACTGAATGCTTTCAGTCAAATTGTTTTCAAAATATTCAGCAGGTTCAGAGTTATTGACCATTAAAATTATTGTCTGGTGGCTTTCAGCAGTTAAAGGGAAACACCAGACCCTCTACACTACTTTGTATAAAATGAATATACATACTGTATGTAACGTTTTCAAAAATATAATTGTAAGCTCTGTGCTCAAATTAGAAATATATATCTTCGTTATTTAAATATCTGATACATTAGTTAAATTTCTATTCCTGGATAAGGCGTATGACGTCATAAGTTGAATGTTTTACTCGGTGTCATCCAATGCTATCCCAATAAAATTGCCAATTACGTTTTTATAAGGCGTTTCTATTCAGCGGTGTTAGGAATCTATTTCGCAAAACTACATTTGCGGAAATGCTGAAGAATATAAAATAAGAGTCCTTTGTCTGATTTCTCTGATGGTGCGGATTTTGACATCAAGTTTTGATCTTGAGATGAATGAATGACGCGATAGTATAGGTATATCAGTACAATTGCCACTTTTGAATCACCACTCTTACTGGCGCTACGGCAGATAATGTTATTAAAGTTTCATCTATTAATATGAGAGTTTAAATAGGTCTTACATACATCCCAATACATATTTAGATATTTATGTTTTCATACTAGCTTCAAAACCTCCCGAGATATTGTAATATTCATGTAATTGGCAGGCAGCTTCATAGAAAATGGCCAGCTTAAGGTTCGGCAACAAATGTATGAAAATAACAAATATATTCCATAAATCTGCGATAGTGTGATAAACGCCTTAATCTCTTCAATCTGTACATATATAAATGATGTCGATAGCACTATCACCGATAGATATATCACCATCAAAATGCATGCACTGTCTTGAGAGTGCCGTTATTATGGTTCTTGTTGGATGGGATTCAACCTATGATGTCATAAGTTTAATTAGCGCGCAGAAAATTATAGTAACATAGCGTTTTTAGCACCATTTTAATCGGATTTATATATAAATGTCGCAGGAAAGTTTTACACAGTTGCTTAAATATGGGGTCTACGATAGAACGGCGTGTTTTATGCAAACCATGGTGACCCTTCTTGTGTTCCCCTTTAATGAGGCAATAAACATTCGGTCGCATATTAATTATATTTAATTAATTTGCCTAGTTTTAAGTTGCTAAATCTGATTGCTGCAATAACTAACTAATCAAATTATTTTGAAAATATTCAGGACAGCTTTTCTGCATTTATTGCGGTTAATTAACACTTTAACCCTCAAATTTGTTCCAGAAAATTTAAATCTCAAAGAAAATATCAATTTTTATAAAGATTTACCGCCCAAAGGATTGGCTCGATAACCGAGCCAGTCATTCATGAGGTCAATTTTCAAAAATATTCTTCTTTTGGCCTGCAAATGGATACCCCACTAATGCAAATTTCACTGGTCTATGATGTTTAACTCTGGACATGCTGAATATTTTGAAAACAGTTTGACTGAAAGTTGTTGGTGGGTGGCTAGGCCACCAACAACTTTCAGTCAAATTGTATTCAAAATATTCAACAGTAAGAGTTATTGCCCTTTGAAATTATTGACTAGTGGCTTGCAGAAGTCAGACAGTTAAATGAAGAGATTACTTTATAGAATCCCAGAAGGAAAGAAACAATTTGTGAGTGGAATTCATTTGTCAATCTCTTAATTATTAAAGGTGCCTATTGAGTGTTCACATCAAAATGCTTGAAAATTAAATTCTTATAACTGTATACTTTTAGAGCCTTAAATTGTGTGCCTAGATATAATGAAATGAAATTAATCTTAACATATGATTTCATTACGTGTAGAATAATAAAAAATTTTAAGTTGTGAAATTGAATTAGAGCCACATGCCCCTATTTCAACTCCACAATTAAAATTTGTTATTAATTTATACGGAATGAATTCATCATTTGTGAAGATTTATTTTGTTTCATTACATTGAGGTATTATACAATTTAAGCCTCTAAATGCATACAATTTAAATAATTTTATTTTAGAGCATTCTGGTGTAAATATGCACCTTTACGGCAATTTTTGTATTGTCCCCAGTGGCTTTAACTTATTAGATATGAACACCGCTGTAGATTTACCCTTTCAACTCGAATAAGAAATGTTCCTGGCAAATTAGTTTGAAAGAAGATGAGATTGCATGAGATTGTTGTTATTAACCCTCTGAACTCCAAAGGCCAAACACCAAAAGTCCTTTACGATTTAATAAATATTCTGCTAAATATTTTGAAACTAATTTAACTGGAAACTTGCTGCTTATGGCAGCAACAGGTTCCTGTTAAGTTTGTTTCAAAATGTTCCACAGCTTACCTGTAGAGCATCATTGAAATTCTATGAATTCAGAGTTCATATCGTTTAACTATATAATTAAGGCAATGCACCTTTCCAGCGTTAGACACACACCGCCTATCGCCGAACCGCCTGACTATCAATTTCCGGCAAACTATACTGATAAGCTGTTAAATATTTTGAAACTAATTTGACTGGGTGCTTGTGCTGCATATGACGGCGACAACTCCCAGTTAAATTAGTTTCAAAATATTCAACAGAATGTTTATTAAATGGTAAAGACATTCGTACAACGTGTCAGACTATTAACCCTTTAAGCCTTAAATTTTTTCAAGAAATTTCAATTTTCTCAAAGAAAATGTCAATTTGCAGACCAAGAGAAGACCATTTTTGAGAATTTAACACTCGAATGACTCGCTCTGTTATCCAGCCAGTCATTCCAGTGGTAAATTTTGGAAAATAGTCTTCTCTTGGTCTGCGAATGGACATTCCCCAAGACCACTGAAGAAGCCGTTGCCTGATATGAGTGTTAAAGGGTTAAGGGGTAAAGACTGACCAAACGAGTCATTCATGCCATAATTAATTATGATGTCATCCTACACATCACATAGTAAATAGTTCATTATGATGTTATATGATGGATGATGGATTCACTGGAATGGGACATTGGTATATTTATAAACAATTTCTGTTTGACACCTTGCTTCAAATCGTCACTACAGCCTAATCAAAAATCAATACTGCGAGACGACAATTAATTAGTTTAAAATAAAATGTGTTAACAATGTGTTAAAGGCATTAATAATAAATAGGTCCTACCTGAAATGGAATTATATCTGGGACAAAGCCAGAGAATGAGAGATAACAGCTGGCATAACATTAACACACACGTTGAAATAACCGAAATTGTACACACGATAATTAAAAATTCATATTTACCAATTAGCCATAACAATTGATAATGGTTATCTATCGTACACATTCGAAATACTGATAACTGGCGAATGGCATTATACTATTTCATATTACAAACACACTTATGATTAATATTATATAGCTTACTCGATTATTACCGTATCATGAGCCAGAGAGGGAATCCCGTCCACCGTTTCGCTTCAAGTAAATAGTGTAATAATAATAAGTCCGACTGTAGCCTTTTGTCAACTGCTAAGGTAATCCCTGTATCGTTCCACTCCACTAACCGTCGTCGTGTGTTTTTTAGTTCGCCATATTCAGTGTTATAGCATTTTCTTGGCAGACTGCATGCTCTCTGTGTACATTCGATTTTCGCGACATACACACAAAACACACTCCGAGGTTCAGCCTACTTTTAGTGATATAACCGACTCCGCTTTGCGAGTACTCGGGTAATTCCCTAACATAGATTACCTGTGGTTTTATTAAAGTCCCGTGTCTTTCTCTGTGATTCATTAAGGGCCTATTTCCGCGTTCATACCAGAAGGGCGGCTCCTGATCGGATGATTTTCTAGTGAGGTAGGGTGATACCATTTCATGCTTTTTCATTTAAAAAGCTCGAGGTCCTTGAAATAAAGCTGTCCTAGAATAGCCCAACGTCTACATGTTATCTCGGGTACGTTATGAATGATGCAACTTAGTCCATCATAAACGCTTAATAGGACGGAATTAAAGTTGTACAAGTTGTATGTCTTTACTATTTAATAAACAGTCAGTTGAATATTTTGAAATTTATTTTACAGTGCTCTGTCACTGCCTATGACAGCAAGTTCCAGCAACAGCACACCGTCATTTTAGTTTTAAAATATTGAACAGCTGTATACCTGTATAGTTTTCTGGAAAATAAGATTCAGGAAGTGCAGATATGGATTGGTCCCAACACGGGGCAACCGAGGGTGGAGCGTAGCTAGTGGTGGGTGTGGCATAGCTAAAACCGGATTCCTACATTCATTTGCAATGATTTGAAAGAAGATATGAATCCATTCTAGCTATTTCTGTCCACTTTTTACGATTGACCTTTCCGGTTTTAGTTATGCCCCGCCCATCTCTAGCTAATTTCCACCCACACCTCGCTCGTGTTGGGATCGATCGATCTTTGAACACCCTGACTATCAATTTCCAAAAAAATACACATGTAAGCTGTTGAATATTTTGAAACTAATTTGACTGGGTGCTGCTGCTGCCTAAGGCAGCAACAGCGCCTAGTCAAATTAGTTTCAAAATATTCAACACCATGTTTAGTAAATAGCAAAGAATTACAAAGACATACATACAAATCCATACAACGTGTCGGACTTTTTTTATCATACACGCAATGAGCTGATTATGACATCATACGAGGTCAGATGATGGATAGATACTCTGGAAAGGTGAATTCTATTCGGAAATTGTAGCGTATCCGCCAACATATCACCATAATGGATGTGCAATGCTTCGATTCATTTGCTTAAATTTAGACAGAATTATCCCATGGGAATCAATTTTCAAAATGGTTGCTTGGTGGCCAATTTGGGATTTGCATCTAGACCAATGGAAGGATCTTACAACTTACAATTACAACTGGTAGCAACAGCCCTCAGTTAACTTTGATTCAAAGTTTTCAACAGTTTATCTGTTTAGTTACCTTGAAATTATGATTCTGGTAATTCGAGGTTTAAAGTATGTAAATCGATCCTAACACGCGCAAAACGTGAGCGGATCATATCTAGACATTGACAGGCATAGCTAGAAATTGGCGGGCATATCGAGAAATTGGTGGGAATAGCTAGAAATTGGCGGGAATAGCTAGAAATCGCGGGAATAGCAGGAAATTAATTATTATTTTGTAAAAATGACCATCTTCCCCACACCACACCTAATTTTGGCCATTATGAACCATTCGGTTGAAACTACTGAGCGTTATTGAATAGAAATGGATTTAGAAGATGATTTAATTACATTGCAGATATACTGCATTCATACCAATTTTGAGAGACGTTTTCCCTATAATACAACCAAAAAAGGCCTTCTAATGGTCTAAATAATTCGATTATAGTTACGTAGAGCTCTCATATGGAAACCAAGATTTAAGATGCCGACTTTGTGGACACATTGGATTTTGCGTCTTTGCGAATCTCAGATTCTTACAGCATCATCCCAAATTTAGATCCAATTGATTTGTATTTGATACAACAAATTTCTAAAAAAATTATAAAAATTGGCCAAAGGTACAGGTCCGTAACGTCCAGAAAAGAATTGAATATTCTATTATCGGGTTTAACACGAAGGTTGACCTTTGACCCCATATTCTCAAAAAAATGCAGCAATAATGGATCCTTCACATGATTTGTGCGATCCACATCAGAGCATGGCGCTGTCATGTCACGTGACATACATCTCATACCAGATTTCGACTGGATCGAAAGAAACTCAAAAGGCAAGCACCGTTGGCTTACAGTACGGCTCAGAAATAGCTGACAAGATTTTCAAAACTAAATAAGACGTACTGTTGAATATTATTAAACGTAATTGAATTGGAAGACATTCCTGCCTAAGGCAGCAATGTCTTCCAATCCATTTATGTTGAACATATTCAAGAGAACATTTCTTAGATCGTGTTCAAAATTGCACTAACTTACACATTTATTTTTTGGGAAACGTGTTTTAACGTCTTTATTTGTTGTACCTTGCAAGAGCAGACGACCATAATGGGCTAGACTGATGCGCCATGGATAATCACGACCCAACACCACCCAATACCGTTACAAGAAAGGTGCAAACAACTCTGACTGCTATTCCTATTCCAGGTCCCAGCGAATACAGGGTACTGAGCCAATAACGAGTCGCATTGGTCCGGTATTGACCCAGTATCAATTGAGTATCCTGCGTCATCAGGGGTGGTTGGAGGGTCTATACCAGCCATCCCTTTTCACGAACTGCTTGTTGACATAAAAAAAACAACGAGGAAGAGCTGCTCGATGTTTGCATATAGATATTTGAAGACTACAGCTAGTAAAATCCTCAAAATCGGGTTACAAACAACTCTAGATACTGTTGTATACCAACAGCAAATACAGAACACTTTAAACATTCACTCTTCGGACAGACATTAGTCGATTGGAACCATCTAAAAGACAACTGTGCGGGTTCTGAGTCTCAATCTGGTGACGGTCTCTGATCCATCAGCAGTCGAATTTTTACATAACAACTGAGTGTTCACTCATCTGTTGCGTAATGTTAGTATTGACATTGGTAGAGAACTAAACCAACCGGTTCCAACAATCACTGTTTGGTTTATCCCAATGTTAAGATTTATTCATTGACACGACATAGTTTTGCTCGTTTTCCTTATGTTGCCCCTAACGTATGGTGTCGTTGTCATTGCTTTGGATTGTTTATAATAAATTAGTTTACGTTATGTTTGGCCAACATTGTACTTACGTTGTTTGGCTGATAATGTCTTATTTACGTTTGGCCAACGTTGTATACATGTAGACCTACGTGGACAAACAGATGTGATACGTTGAGCCAACGTAATCCCAACTAGCAAAATTATATTGGGCCACCGAATAAACATCCCCGCAAACAATGCTTTGTTGGCCCAACGTTTGGCCAAGGTATGTTTATTCGTTGGCCCAACATAGTTTTGCTCATTGGGATTACGTCGGCTCAACGTATCACGTAGTTTTTTCACGTAAAGTCTACGTTGGCCAAACGTAACTAACTTACCATCAGCCACCCAACGTAAATACAACCTAGGCCCAAAGTAACTAATTTTCTATTAATCAACCACACGTAAGGCGAACGTTGGGCCAACGAAACCACACTGTGGGCCAACGTAAGGCCAACGAGCAAACTGCGTTGGGCCAACAAATAAAACTTACGTTGGGCTAACGAAACAATGTTTGCTGTGATACATTGGCCCCACTGGTAGAATTGTTTACTGGGTTCTACTTTGTATATGGGAGTTACTATCTGTGCCATAATCTGCAGCCTACACACCAGGTTTGACACAAACCCCATGAACGGGGATGCTTTACGCATCGTCCCAATTATTATGCCATAGTCAAAAGTGCTTAGCCAGCAGGCACATGACGTTGTTTCAACGTTGAATCCACGTTGAAATCACGTCATGGCGTCATTTCAACGTGGATTCAATATCTCTTTATTGCTGCCGTAACATATTTACACGATTCTCACAAGTATGAAACGTATTCTTAAAGCTGCATATTCACACGAGACTGTTTGAAAATAAAATTGTTAAAATTGTATTCTTTTATAAGCTTAAATTATGTGTCTATATGTAATGAAACGAAATAAATCTTAACATATAAAGATTTCATTCCATACATAATGAATATAATTTTTTACGATGCGAAATTGAAATAGAGGCTCGTGACTCTTATTTCAATTTCGCAAGTTAAAAAATTATATTAATTTATATGGAATGAAATCATCATATGTTAAGATTTATTTCGTTTCATTACATATAGGCTCACAGTTTAAGCCTTTAAAGTATATAATTTAAACAATTTTATTTTCAGTAATTTTGATGTGAATGTGCACCTTTAATATTAACATTTTAAACGAGTTTAGCATTAACCCTGTGGAAGCTAATAAATAAGTCCACGTGTTTCCAAAAAAAACCACAGAAACATGTTAGTTAGTACAATTTTGAAAACGATGTAAGAAACGATCTGTTGAATATTTTGAACATAATTGGATTGGAAGACATTGCTGGTGTCTTCCATTCGAATTATCTTCAAAATGTTTAACAGTACGTTTTATTTTGTTTCGGAAACGTGTTCACTTATTTCTGAGATGCTATATTTTAGCTGACGTTGTGGCGTGCTCCTGTAATCTAGCTACTTGGAAGCTTGGATTGGTGGTACCGCAAATGTGTTTCTCTATAGCCAGAACCCCTAGAGCCGTGATCACGGCCTGTGCATTAAGTTCTATGTATTGAGTTCTATGTATTGTATAGGACACAAGCCGTAAGTTAGCTTCTCTGAAAATGAATTATTCAGCAGCCACGCCCCGAATTAACAATCTTTCTGTTGAGAGATGTGTTATGCACACTATGGCACACACACCATGTGAGATGGCAATGTCGTAACTTAGTCCCCTCACCACCCCTACACACCCCCCCCCCTCCCTCACCGCACCACACCCAAACACTCAGGCTCTGAAGGACATGCATTATCTCAACCATCCAAATAATATATACGTCCACGATAGCAGACAGTTAATTACATTCATTACCATTTAGCATGAGAACGGAGGGGTCCGAACTGTCACTCAAATACATGACGTCATACTCAATTATGTCATGTGTAGACTGACACTACGTTACATAGTAGTATATCTAGCTCCACCGTGAATATTGAATTGTCCCCCAAGTGTACGAATTGTATGTCCCTTATCAGCCTTTTTGATGGCAATTGATTTGTCATTGGCTAACCCTTGTGTTAGTTGCCCCTAAAGTTTCGGCGGTGTTTTAGCTTATTTAAATCATGTTTGACTTTCTTAATGAAGGTGTCAAGAACATGATCTTTTCTAATTAATAAACATTCTGTTGGATAGCCTATTTTGAGACTAATTTGACTGGACGCTGTTGCTGCCATAGGCAGCACAGCACCAGATCAAATTAGTCTCAAAATATTGAACAGCTTACCAGTATATAGTTACCTTAAAGAAATTGGGATGCCGTGAATTTAGGATTCAAAGTACATAAATTGATTCCAACACCTGAAACAAAGTGGGATAAGCGTAGCAAAAATGGGCGGGGCAATAGTTAGAAATAGCTGGACCACTCTATCAACAAAAAATTTTGATTTTTTAAAAACGTATAGCTGAAAGTTGTAGATGTTCAAGACAGCGACATATCTCAACAACAGTGTTGTCAGATTAAGAATTTGCAGTGCCTTGAAAATGCTACAAAATGACAATGGACCTTTCCATTTTTAGCTATGCCCCGCCCATCACTAGCTAAGCTCCACCCACACCTCGCCGTGTTTGGATTGATCGATCCCCGAATGCCCTAGCTATCAATTTCCTGAAAACTATACAGGGAAGCTGTTGAATATTTTGTAACTAATTAGACTGGGTGCTGTTGCTGCCTAGTGTTGATAGGCAGCAACAGCGCCCAGTCAAATTAGTTTCAAAATATTCAACAGAATATTTATTAAATATTAAAAGCAAACAATCTGTACAATAGACCGTCTTCAAATATGGGTTCGTGACGTACTTATCGACATCATTCATGACGTCATTCATTATGATGTCATTGCACACATCACGCAGTTCATTATGACGTCATATGATGGGTGGGTACTCTGGAAAGGACCATTGCGTCACATGTGGTGGACCCCCTTGCTGTTCTTGCGTCCATATCTCCAAAAACATTGAGATTGAGAGCTAATATTTTGCTGGGGAGCCGCCGCACGTATGCACGCTAAAAATTAAGCGTAAAAGCATGTATTCCGTTTTCGGGTTACCACTACATTCCGACTTTTACACGTAACCGTCATAACGCGTAATATTTGCCATTTCCATTCCAAGTGAGACTCCGAGTATAGTAACGATCAATAAAGCTCGCTATCAAGTCCTCTTGACCTGGGACTCGAGTGCTGAACATCAGGATTCGTTTATCAACGATTATCGATTCTTCTGCTCGTTCACTAACCGTGTGATATCGCGGGAGCAAGTGCCCGCTATTAGGAGTCGGTGCGACGAACTCTGAACCCCCCGTCGCGCGTGGCAACCTTTGTACACAAATGAAATAATCGATACACTTTAGACGGGAAGCTGGATTTTGTTTTTCTAATAATATACCCTGCTCATTATAGTTGGTTTGATAGCTATAAAAGTGAAATTAGTTTCTGGGCTAATGCACTTTATTGGCAAACGGTGGAATGGAATTGTTCGAAACAATAACCCCGTGTCCTTTCACCATTACAAAGTGTATTTTACCTATAGCTAATACGGAAAACGATAAATATTATTAAAAGTATTAAGGGAGCTTTATTATGTACCTACCGAATCAATTATAAACGACTAACGCAATGCCAAAATATTAATTTTGTTAGTTTAGATGCTGCTAGTTAAAACGTAATAGTTGGGGTTTTCTCGTCAAGAAACCTTTGTGGTCAAAAGGTCATGGTTGGCAGACGGGTGCGCCGGGTGTAGATGATGGCTTAAAGACACTGGGGGGGGGGGGGGGGGGCACCGCACGCGCGCACGCTGAAAAATTCAGTTAACCCTTGAACACTCATGTAAACCAAAACAGCTTCTGTAGCGGTCTTGAGAAATGTCCATTTGCAGACCAAGAGAAGACTATTTTTGAAAATTTAGCACTTGAATGACTGAGTCAGTCATTCAAGTGCTAAATTTTCAAAAATAGTCTTCTCTTGGTCTGCAAATGGACATTTTCTATGAGAAATTTTCTTGAACAAATTTGAGTGTTAATTAATTAGGGTTAAATAAATCCTGTTGATGAAATATTTAACAAATCGATTGAGACTCAGAAATGCGCGGTTCTGATAAAAAAAAAACCACCAAAAACCCCCACCTATATTGATTTTGGGGAGAATCTATGCGTAAAATATAATAATTTAGTCCATATACCTCAAGAAATACGAGATGCTTTCTGGGACCATTTAAATTTTCAAACGTTCTTGGCGATGACCCCCCCCCCCCCCACCCCCCTGAAGGTGAGAGGGGCACTCTAACTTCACCAATATAATCAAAATTAGGCCTACTAGTTATTATTAAAAGTATTAAGTGACCTTTATTATCTGGGGGAGATGGGGATTGAGATTGGATATGGTAGAGCTAAGTAGGTGAAACTGAAACTAAAAAAAACGTATCCCTAACTTGTAAATTGTGTAGATTCAATGTTCCCTAATATGTCACCTTGTGACATGGGTGTAAATAAATTGAAATTGAAAATTTCGATTTTAAAACTGATATCGCAGTACGCGACCAGGTATATTCAATTGTGCTTGTCTGGGTCGGGTGAGGTATACATATTCAGAGGAGCTGTCGAAAGATGCGCATAGGGAGCTGTCAAAAGATGCGCGTAGGGAGCTGTCGAAAGCTACGCGTAGGGGGCTGTCGAAAGATGCGCGTAGGGAGCTGTCGAAAGATGCGTGTAAGGAGCTGTCGAAAGATGCGTGTAGGGAGCTGTCGAAAGATGCGCGTAGAGAGCTGTCGAAAGATGCGCGTATGGAGCTGTCGAAAGATGCGTGTAGGGAGTTGTCGAATGATGCGTGTAGGGAGCTGTCGAAAGATGCGTGTATGGAGCTGTCGAACGATGCGTGTAGGGAGATGTCGAAAGATGCGTGTAGGGAGCTGCCGAAAGATTCGTGTAGGGAGCTGTCGAAAGATGCGCGTAGGGAGATGTCGAAAGATGCCTGTAGGGAGATGTCGAAAGATGCCTGTAGGGAGATGTCGAAAGATGCGTGTAGTGTAGGGTGGGCTGTGGGGGGGGGGGGGTTGGGGTTTGTCCAAAGATGCGTGTAGGGAGCTGTCGAAAGATGCGCGTAGCGAGATGTCGAAAGATGCGCGTGGGGAGCAGTCGAAAGATGCGTGTAGGGAGCTGTCGAAAGATGCGTGTAGGGAGCTGTCGAAAGATGCGCGTAGGGAGCTGTCGAAAGATGCGTGTAGGAGGGAGGGGGGTGGGTCTGCTGTCGAAAAATTTGCCTAGAGGGCTGTCGAAAGATTCGATCTCTCGAAAGATGGTCCAGGTCATCATTCAATCACATGACGTCATAACTAACTACTTGACGTGTATGACGACGTCATAACCAATTAGCTCTTCACGAATGCTTAATTGATGACGGACTAAGAGTTGGTGTACGAATTGTGTATGTCTTTTCTACTTAATAAGCATGCTGTTGAATATTTTGAAACTAATTTGACTGGGCGTTGCTACTGCCATAGGCAGCAACAGCACATAGTTAAATTAGTTTCAAAATATTCAACAACTTACCTGTATAGCTTTCTGGAAATTGATAGTCAGGAAGCAACGCGGGCAACACGTGGGGTGGGCGGAGTATAGTTGAAACTGGGTGCCACCATTACCGCAAAACCAGTACGTTTATAAGTGCCTACACTTATTGTCCTAACTGACTTCTTATGATAATACACAACTGTCCTGGATTCTCTGTGTGCACTTACTAAAGAGGTTGCATTTTCTATATAATTGAACCAGTTAACTCCTTCGTGAAGAAACCGGCCAAAACCGGCCTCTGTAGTGGTTTTGAATAATGCCCATTTACAGGCCAAGAGAAGACTATTTTTGAAAATTTACCACTGAAATGCCTGGCTCGGTAACGGAGCCAGGCATTACAGTGGTAAATTTTCAAACCTAGTCTTCTCTTGACTTGCAAATGGACATTCAATAAGTAAATATTTTAATTTTTTGAGCAGATTTAATCATTAAAGGGGCAAATTCAAGTCTTTGCAAAAGCTCATAGTCAAATTGGTTTTAAAATTTCCAACAAAATATTCCCTATGTTATAAAGAAGCTATCGTGTATTGTCAAAGACAGGCTAAAGGGTTATCAGGTATTTTTGACAGTTAAGCCTATGTTGGTGATGTGGTGGCGTATGGTGATGGGTGGAGTTGGGTCAGTGGAGGTGGGGGAGATGGAGATTGAGATTGGATATGGTAGAGTCGAGTGGGTGAAACTGAAACTAAAAAGCGTATCCCTAACTTGTAAAATGTATAGATTCAAAGTTTCCCTACTACGTCACCTTGTTACGTGGGTGTAAATAAATTGAAATTTAAAATTTAAAAAGATTTTTTTAAACTCATAGGGCATTATGCGACCAGGCATATTCAATTGTGGTTGTCTGGGTCGGATGGGTGTACATATTTTGAGTGGAAATAGTGGTGGATTGTGTGTGTGTGGTGGGGTGGGTGGGGGAGGGGTGTGGGTTGGAATGGGGTGGGGCTGGGTTAGGGGTGGGGTGGGTGGGTGGGGGTGTTTGTTTGCGTGCGTGTGCGTGTGGGTGTAGGGGAGAGTAGGTACGACACGATGTTGTCAAGGTTTACAATGTTGCTTATTGGTCTAGCACAAATATAAATTGTGTTTGAATTGTACGCTGTCGTGAAGTATAATATTATATAGACTATTTAATCAAATAAGCCGATAATTCCATCCTATGCTCGAAACTGGATTACAGGTCATCGAGACAAGAGATGAACCTACAACACAGCTCATAAATAAGTCAACGTGTCTCCAGAACAACAACAGAAACACGTTAGTTAGTACAATATTTAACGAGATGTAGACAAATGTTTTGTTGAATATTTTGGCTTCCAATCAAATTAAGACCAAAATATTCAACAGTACGTTTTATTTTGTTTTGGAAATATTCTAAGTTATTTCTGAGTTGTATTGCGACCTGTATGGAGTAAACGTGTGATGGCAAACTTTGCTTAAGAAAATCTAGATTTTTCATAGAAAATGTAAATTTATAGGCTATTTTGTGTTTTAAAAGCTTAACATGGTGGCGTTAGCATTAAAAAACGAGTACATGTCACTTTTCTAAAATATCGTATTTTGTCTGCACGTAAATACAGATTTCTCAAGACCCTAGACACCCTCTGGGCGACTCGACAATGATATAAGCGTTATCTATATATCTATAATAGTATTAATATTTATTACTATAAATATATAATTTATATCTATAATATGACAGCGTTCATTTAAATGGCAAAATCACGTGTTTATGACGATTACTGACGGTTTACACTTAATAACCATTTGATCATTGCAAATCAGAAACGACGAATTTTCTATGATGGAACTAAGGATCATTCTGTTGAATAGTTTGAAACAAATTTGACTGGAAGCTATATGGTAGCATCAGGTTCCAGTCCAATTACTTTCAAAATATTCAACAGTTAATTCCTGTATATTGGTCCTGAATTTGAGTCACGGGGCTAACTCTTTAACCCTCGAATTATTTCAAGATAATTTAAATTTTCTCATAGAAAATGCCAATTTGCAGACCAAGAGAAGACCTTTTTTGAAAATATACCGCTGGATATACCAGGGGTAAATTTCCAAAAATAGTCTTCTATTGGTCTGCAAATGGGCATTTCTCAAGACCACTGGAGAAGCTGTTTTGGGGCTGATGTGAGTACTAAAGGATTAAGCAGTTATGTGTAGGCCTATGAGTGGGTCAATTTAGTATCTCGCGTTTATAGCACGGCTTTTCAAACTTTATAAACTGTGCATGCACAGTACAGCCAATAAATAAGTTAACATGTTTCCAAGACAAAAACAAACACATATTAGTTTGGTAACAGAATGTTCAGCTGAATATTTTGAACGTAGTTGGATTGGAAGAATGTCTTCAAATCCAATGGCCCTTTCCAGTTTATCCATCAATCATATGAAGTCATAATCAACCACGTGATTTGTAGGATGTCATAAATCAATCTAGTCAATGAACCTTTCCAGTTTATCCATCAATTATATGACGTCATAATCAACCGCATGAGGTGTATAATGACTTCATAATCAATGACGTCACGAATAGCATAGATAAGCTCGTCACGACCGCTTAATTGATGACGGACTAAGTATTGTTGTACGAATTGTATGTTTTTTCTGTTTAATAAACATTCTGTTGGATATTTTTAGACTAATTTGACCGGGCGCTGTTGCTGCCATAGGAAATTGAGTCAGGGAGTTCAGGGATTAGATCGATCCCAGCACGGGAACAACGTGGGTGGAGCTTAACTAGAGATGGGCGCCCCACCCCACCCCACCCCCTATACACCGATGTTAGGCGTATAATGTGTGCATAATAATGGAGGATTCCAGTTTACTCATCAATCATATGACGTCATAATCAATTACGTGGCGTGTAGGATGACATCATAATCAGTTACGTCATGAATGACGTAGAAAAGTTCGTTAAGAACGGACTAAGAGTTGTTGTCCGTCATGAACAATGAATAGTCTATCAGGTGTACGATCTGTATGTCTTTACTATTTAATAAATATGCTGTTGAATATTTTGAAACTAATTTGACTGGTGGCTGTTGCTGCCATAGGCATTACGGGACTTGCTCGAAATCAGACAACCAAGCTATTATCCAACTACAAGGTGAAGTAATGGAATATATTTTCATGGAAGCACTTAGAATTCTGTCTTAGAAGATGTAATTTACCAAATAAAAGCACCAATGTTCAATGATAGATAACCTTTCTATCACAATTGGAAAAGGGTATATATTCTGTTGACGCGAACATGCGCTGTTTTTAATGCAAATGTGCTAAATTGTCACTCAGCAATTTTGTTTCCAGCTTTGCTGCCTATTTTCTCTTACTCTTGGTCTAAATATTGTGTGATGTAAATAGAAGAACAAGAAAAAAACCTGGACATCCCTAGTATTGTAACAATGTTGCTGTAATGCACGGCACAGGGTAATTTCCACAAGTGATAGCAAAAGTAAACATTAGACATATTCTTTGGTCGCTTGCTCACAGAATTGCAACATTCAACACCGTTGATGGACAATACACCATGCCGAATAAGCGGTAATGAATTATTAACGACACCCCCCCCCCCCACTCCGCCCCACCCACAGGATTAATCATTGATAGTTTTATTCCAATTTAAATCACAGTTATTTCAGGGACACCCTGTAGAATAGGATATCATTCTGTTTTCAGCCTCCCTCATCATGATGCGGAAGAGAAACGGAGTCGCAGCAGCCCAAGCTTGACGAATGTGTATGTATTATTTACAACAAGGATGTACAATGGACAAACCGTATCCTTTTCTCTAGTTTAAATGATCTGGAAAAACGTTTCCGGAGGATCTGCGATGTTCAGGACATACGACTTTCACAGCCAATCGGTTCAGTTAATCGACAACAAAACATATGTGACCAGATATCCCCACAACATGAAGAATCGCAAGGATATCACCGTGAGTGTTATCAATGGTTTACAATGAACATAAATCGTCTGAGGCCTGCAGTTACAACCAACGAAGATCAACCAGTGAAGCGACCTAGACGTAATTTGTCAGCTGATGACAAGAAACGAATTCTGTTCAAACCAGACTGTAAAGGGCGCAAGAAAGTGTGTGTAAAGAGCTCATGGACTACAGACAGGGGAGAGACATAATCCTTAAGATAGCTGAAGAGAGGAAAGATGAACTCCTACTGAAGTCCTTGCTATGCGCATTCGGGGGGGGGGGGGTCTGTTTGCTGTTGAAGCTAAATACCATATCAGTTGTAGGAAAAGACCAGAAGTGAATGGCAAAATACTGATGAGGAAGCCAAGCAGCGGATAATAGATTTTGAGGAAACACATGATATTTGTTTTGCCAAAGTCTGAAGTTATCAATCGCAAGATCATCACAGGAAAGGAAGTGAGGAAATTGGCCAATCTTTGTAAACTGTACATTGAACACTTGTCTAAAACGCTGTTTGATAATTCAAATTATAGGTCTGAGACACGTAAATCAAGATTAACCCATCATGAAGTATATTTTAGTAAACTATGTTTTGTGGCACTTTATAGGAAGGGTGATACACTCCAGTCAGACTTGGTTGGTGTTCAGTAGTGAACTAGATCTTGCTACAGCTATAGAAATTGGTACATGATTGACTGTGCAGATGAGGTATTGAATATGGCTGCTTTTTGTGCAAGGTGGTCACAGATGCATTTTCTAAAGCTGAAAAGTTGCCTTGGCCGCCTACTGCATCGCATCTCCAAACTGTTGGTGACCCTGTGCCCGACGAGCTGCAGCGTTTTCTCGTGCATTTGATCAGTGGCCAGAATAGCGTTGGAAAATCTGACAAGACATGCCTTGCAGCTTCCATTAACCAAGCTCTGTGTCATGCCACCAAGAGCGGGTAATGGAAATTGCCAATGCACATTCTAGTTTGCATGATCTTGTTCCGCCTTTTCTGTAGTGCACAACTTAGAACGTGAATGGATAGATTAGGGAATGCAAAAGGTTTTTCGTTCTCGTTAGACCTTGAGACATCCCTTGCTGTTGCCCTTGGCAAGGCATCACGCCTTCTGACTCTGCAGATCATTAGAAGTCGGCTTCTCCCCCAGTATTTCATAGTAACGTTGACAATTTTGATAAGTTCGTAATGATCTCTGAGTGTGTGGGTCAGTGCACACGGCACATGACATATACCCTAAAATTTGGAAGAGCACCAGGGTGTACAGAGACCACATCGTGGTGATAGGAACCTTTGATTTGGGGTGTGCATACTTAAAGATGGTAAGGAAGAGAATGGCGGAATCAGGGTTTTCAGAAATTCTTTTAGAATCTGGTCTCATGTCAAGTGGATCTCTACAAGCTGTGACTTCTGGAAAGAACCATAGCCGAGCAATTCACTGTCACAAGGTAATGGTAGAGGCTTTGGAGTGTATGCTACGCCAGATGTACGGAACTACAAGGGGCCTTGATACTCAGCTAGAGACGACGCCAGCAACCAATGTGTAGTTAGCTGTGCTGTTCCGAGTTAGAAACAAGGACAACTTGGAGGCGGGCATGAATGACCCGAATTTCTGTTCCTGCCTAGCAGAATACTCCAACTTCCGTGAATGAGTGAAACATTGCGAACTTGGAACGACCGCCATGTTATGGCTGCCCTACATGGATCATATATGGATGGTGTTAGATCTGCTCAAGGCTGCGAAGACAAATGACTATTATCTGTATGGGCCATGTCTCCATCAAATGGCAGACTTGTTCTTCAGCTTCAATGGGAAGAATTATGCCAGCTATCTAATATACTTTCCTCTCTTCATTGCCAACATCGAAGAAACACATCCTGGAGCATCAGTGTTGCCAGATCATTCGTACTAGGGAATCGATGTGCCGTCGACAAGGCAATTGAGGAAACTTTTATGAAACATGCCAAGTCTCATGCTGGAGCAGGAGGAAGAGGCGCAGGTGTTTTTGGAATCGAGGCATACGGGCGGTGGGCGAAGACGCTGAATGATCTAGTGGATCTAGATATGTGGATGTTGCCCTCCAGATGGCAGATATGATAGATAAGGTTGGGAAGGGAAGCAAGCATCGTGATCTCCGTCCATCGCAAATTCGAAAGAGTGAAGCAGCAACTGTGAAAGTGGTCAGGGCAATCGAAAGTTTCGCGAAACCCGTTTGATGTTGGAGATGGTGATCAACTCGTCTGTGTTGCATCGGGTGCATTGGCCCCTCCTGATGTTAGCAAAGACATCATAGATGCAGAGAAGGGAAATATCGCAAAGGATGAATTCATCACAGAAAGACTTGTAAAGAATCAGGATTTCTTCATGCTAATAAAGAAACTGAAATGTAAAACCTTTGAATACATGAGCAAGAAGGTGGTTGTGAAAACATCCAACAATCGGGAGATATAGTATCAGCAGCAAGAGAATGTTGCATTCCAGCATCTGTTTCTGTCACAGAAACTCCCTGAGAAACTTGACGTGAAGGAACTCCTCCACTATCGATTGATGTCTGGTCCATCATCCATTGGCACGGCTGATGGTTTCATATTGAAAACATATAAGAGCTTTCACCATTTGACCAACGAGGTAAAGGATTCCGCCCTACCACCAGACCATGGACCTATGAACATAGAAGATGGCAACGCAACTTTCTATTGTATGAAAGATGTGCCAAGGACGTTCAAATAGGTCAGCCAGAAATTGTTTGCCACGAGCACAACTGGGAGATCTAAAGCCATATTCAGCACATATATGTACAAGAAGGACTAAGTCAAATCAACGGATTGGAGCAGAAGAGGGTGTGGGGAGAAACGAATTGTTCAGAGCGAAAATACAAGACCAGACAATTGTTAGGACTTTCTCACCAATGATGAAAATAAACAACACCTAGTGATGTTGATTCATAAGGTATGGAGTAGTCAGGACTGCATTGGGAGACTGAAGGGCAATGGGGTGATAGCCATATGTAAGGGACATCTTGACATCTGATGGTGAAAGAGGGAACATGCCCTGGTTCCCACACTTGAATCAGACCAGGAAGAGACAGATACCCGAGTGGTTCTGTATTGTTCCTATGCCGAAAGCCATCAGTGTGAATGTGTACGAATTAGGAGTCCCGATAGTGGCATCTTCTCCATCCTGTTATACTACGTGCCAAATTTCAGCATACACATTCTGTTTGACATAGGTGACATCAAATAGACTACCACGCTAGAAGCTCAAGGTTAACTAACACACGACTCTGGATGTTTCTTCTAGACTATATATGCATGTGACTACAGATCCTCCATATATGACGTCATCACGCTCTTATTGACCATGCATTTAATGGTTAAGTAAAGGAATTGACCCGTTCCTAGACGATTTCCAAATTTGACACAATGCGAAAGTTCACACTTGGCCATTTTTACTGCGGGGTAGCAAAACGATCGCCACGCCATTGTTACCGTATTTAGCTTTAAACTGACCATATTTATACCGTATTCGGCACAAAAGAGCCACCAGTATTATTAGTACATTAAGCGGCGTGGCAGTCGCATAATTTAGTGACAGAATAATTGCGTGTTTATAGCAGATTAATAATTAACCCGGGGCATTCAGAATTCCCGCGAATCTACAGAACGTAGCATTTATTAATCCAGTTGAAAATATTGAAAATAAACAAGTCCTCTTCTTGTTCGCCGGTACACTTGGCTATTTCGTCTCGAGATTAATCATCATCATCCATCATCATCATCATCATCACAAACACTGCCACCACCACCACCACCACCACCACCACCACCGCCGCCGCCGCTAGCGCCACCGCGACCACCAGCAATATCATCATCGTTACATGGTGATCGTTGTCGTCGTCGTCGTCGTCGTCGTCGTCGTCGTCGTCGTCGTCGTCGTCGTCGTCGTCGTCGTCGTCGTCGTCGTCGTTATTATTATTATTATTATTATTATTATTATTATTATTATTATTAACCCTACCTGTAATCTATGTACCTGTATATGGATTACGTAATCACTCACACGAAAACGTTTAATAAATATCCAATGTTCTGATTGCAGATTATCCACGCGTGATAAACACAACAGGGTCAAGCTATGTAGAAGTATTAATATATACACAGTGTATATCCTTGCATCCTTGGTATAAAGTAATATTTTACAAAATCCAGTAATTATAAATATTGAAGTATTCCTACACAGATATGCTGCTGTCTCAACTACAGAACTAATAAATAACAATTCTATGAAATAATTTGCCAGTGATCCAATCTTACCAATAAAGATTAATTTTAATTGTTTATAAACCCGTTCTATGAAATATACAACGAGTATTATAGACTATATAAAACAGTGTAGAATTCGTGCTATATGGACTGATTTGTCTTCAGTGACAGGTTTAGTAGGTGCTTTTATAAAAGTGAACTTTAGAATAAAAGTAGGACTTGGCGATTAAACAGATTCTCTCTCTCTCTCTCTCCTTCTCGTTCTCTCTTTCTCTGCCAGGTGGCGTGCTGTTATGTACCTATAATTTGGGCTTACATATTCACAACCAATCACTTTTTGCCGTTAACCCTTTTAGCGCCAATCTGGCCAAAACGACTTTTGCAGTGGTCTTGATAAATCTCCATACGCAGACCAGAATAAGACTACTTTTTGAAAATTTACCAATGGAATGACTGGCTCGATAACCGAGCCAGTCATTCCAGTGATAAATTTTCAAAAATAATCTCTTGGCCGGCAAACTGACAGTTTCTAAGTGAGAAAATATAAATTTTCTTGAAGAAATTTTGTTGTTAAAGGGTTATGTTGGTGTTGTGTGGGTGAACAGTTGGGTGCATGCGTATAAGTGTAATTACATTACCTCGCTTACTGCTACGTGATACTGGAATAACATGCAGTAATTTGGCATAGACCGTAACCTTACTGGATATTTTAGAAACGATTTGGCTGAAAGATATCGAGCAATGATATTCCAGCTAAATTATTTCCACAATAGTCAACATGTATGTTTTCGAATGCTTAATTTATTTTCTGTAAATTCTGAATTAAGTATGTCAATCTAGCTAAAATACCGCACAAGACCACCATAACCACCACCACCACCACTGGCACTCTCGAAGCAGATAATTACATTAAAACGCCATATGGTGACGAACCTTCCGGGTCCTGAATTATTTATTCCCGCTGTCGATTCTCCATAGCCGAATTCCGTGCCAGGCGACCACAAATCCACGCCATTACACTCCGGTAATGAATGAATGGGTGATGGCAGCATTAATTAGGCGTGTTTGGACAATTAAATTAGTATCTTTGTTAGACTTAATTACTTCTGCATATACCTGCCAGTAATTAACTGGTCAAGTTTACCTATGCGAAACGCGAGCTTGTCACGAGACAAAATATGTGCGTTAGACTCGCTGTAATAGCCGCTGTTGCTGTGGTGATGATCGTGGCGATGGTTTAAACATTTTATTGCATACAGGGCAAATTGTGATTAGGATAAATTTCTATCAACTTATATTTCCTTCTCTACTAGTAGTGGTGGTGGCGGTGGCGGCGGTGGTGGCGGCGGCGGCGGCGGCGGCGTAGCCTGTGGCCCTGCTGCTGCTGCTGCTGCTGCTGCTGCTGCTGCTGCTGCTGATGATGATGATGAGTAATTAGGGTAAAAGTTCTATCACCTTATTTTCCCTTCTCTACTAGTGGTGGCTGCAGTTTTGGTAGTGGTGGTGTCGGTGGCTTAGACGGCGGCGGAGGAGGCGACGGCGGCGGTGGCGGCGGTGGCAGCGACGGCGGCGATGGTGTTGGTGGTGGCGGTGACGGCGGTGGTGGTGGAGGAGGTGGTTGTGGCGGTGGCGGTGGCGGTGGCGGTGGCGGTGGTAGTGCTGCTCCTGATGATAATGATGATGGTGGTGGTGGAGGGGGTGGTGGTGGTGGTGGCGGCGGTGGTGGTGGTGGTGGTGGTGGTGGTGGTGGTGGTGGTGGTGGTGTTGGTGGTTGTGGTGGTGGTGGTGGTGGTGTGCTGCTGCTGCTGCTGATGATGGTGGTGGTTGGAGTGATGATGATGATGATGATGATGATGATGATGATGATGATGATGATGGTGATGATGATGATGATTTTGGCTTCATTCATGAAGATGGGCGTGGCTTTGAGCTGTTTTGCAGCTATTGGGAGCAGCTAACCAAGGCGTGGGATTTTCTTCATCGATAAAATCAAGATCATCTGCACCCTCCTTGTCCAGTAGCATGTCTAGCTGTGAGATTGGACAGTTTATTGTTGTGGAGTGTTCCCGAATAGATGAGAGGGCTGCTGTAAGGTAGTGGGTGAAAAGTATGGATGATAAACCAGCACCTTGTGGTTATCCTATTAACGTGCCAATGAACCTTTCCAGTTTATCCCTCCATCACATGACGTCATAATCAACTACGCGACGTGTATGACGACGTCATAATCAATTACAGCATGAATGACTCGATTTCATCCGTCTTAAACGCTTAATTCGCCTTTCCCGAGTATCCATCCATCATCTGATCTTGTATGCCGTCATAATCAGCTCAGCGCGTGTATGATGCCGTCACAATCATTATGTCACAAAGGGTTCCATATAGACCGTCATCAAATCTAAAAAGATCCGACACGTATGAATCGTATGTCCATGTGTAATTCTTTGATTTAAACCAGGTTTATTTTTAATCTATGTGGGAGTACAATAAGACACGTTATGAGCGTGTCTCCCACTTACGTACAAATATATTACATTAAATAAATCAAGAGGCGAATAATAATATTGCCAACTGTCACAACAGTAATAACAACAATAACATTAATAATAATAATAATAATAATAATAATAATAATAATAATAAGAAGAAGAAGAAGAAGAAGAAGAAGAAGAAGAAGAAGAAGTCTTTTCATGGTACTTTATTTACAGTTTCAAAATAACATATTACATTACACATTAAAACATATCAATCATGCATAACTTAGCTTCATGTTAAAAACAATGCATTTCCCAACCGAACAGGAAACTTGGACCAATAACGATAACAAATGTATCAGCACAATGATCCGGCACAATGCTAGAAAAATGCTCTCGTCTCAAATCACCACCAGCACGTCACAAGCCTAACCCTCTTTTCAGTAGTGTTTCACAAAAACCCATTAAAATTAAGTTCGCCATTTTCTACGCTACATATCAGATTGTCAAAAGCCCAAAAACGTTGGAATTGATCTAACGATCCTTCATATATTTGATATTGAAATTCGATACGTATTCGTGATCTCATTCTCGACAGACACTCCCTAAGGGGATCCGTCTGTCCACGTCCATCCATTAGTCGGTGACGTGTGACGTAGGTTGCCATTTTTGCGTTCGCAATAACCCAGTTAAATAAACGATGTCGGATTTTGCGTTCAGATTTATTGGAACATTGAGGACAGTTAACACCTTGTATGTAATCAATGGGGTGAGAAGCATCAACGTCCAACAAAAGTAAAGCAGTCCGTCTGATAGTTCAAAGCAATGGTTTGAGACGAGAGCGTGTAACGAAATATGTGCCAGGTCTTCTTGCTGACCACATTCTACACAATCGTTATTAGGGCGGTACCCAGCTCGGTAAAGAAATGTGCCTGTATTTAATATTCCGTGCAAAATTCCTTCATAATTGGTACAAGGATATTCATAAAAAAAACCCATCTACAATACGCTACTGATGAAGTATCTAATGATAGGATATCAAGCCATATGTTATTGGCACAATTGCTCAAACTGACTCCATAATATTAATGATAATTTATAGAAATCTTTTTTGCAGTTCATATATGTAGAAACGGCGAATACGCCATCTTTAAATGTAGACGATAGCTCAATCTCATACAATGACTGAGGAATGTGGCTGGGCCGTTTTAGCATAGCAATCCACTCACTTGGAATACTATTCCACAACATGTCTAATTTATTGTGCGTTAACCGTTCAGACCGATTTCGGAATTTAAGAGTTAAGATGTCAATTGAAATGTTTTTATCATTATGTACAATATCACCTATAACTGTAACTCTTGCTTTAACAAAATCTTCATAGAAAAGCGTGAGCCCAGTTATAGTATTTAGTATGAGTGGATCAAAATAGAGTGGCTCATTTAAAACATCTGCTCTACAAGCAGGCTGTGATACTCTTGTGACTTTAAAGAAAAACCATGAGCTTAATAAGGATTTGTAAAAGCTAGAACGTATGTCACAAAGTGTATTTCTATCAAAATGTATTAAAAAAATAACTGGCGATCATAATTCAAATTTTGAACATGTCTCAGAAACCAGCTAGTGAATCTAAAACACGGATGAATGGATTTAAAACGAGGAACGATTGAACATATTGCATACGAAAGGCTTTTATTCTAGGCCCCAAATGCACCAAACCCTTCCCTCCATTCTCCAGGGGCAGAGAAAGTAATTCCTTCGTCACCCAATGTTTCCCCTGCCAAATGAAATTAACTAGACGTTTTTTAATAGAATTCACCAGCTCAACAGGAGGATCTACAACTGAAATTCTATGCCAAAGCTTGGATTCAACAAGAAGATTTGTTACCACAATGCGACCTCTTAATGAGAGTGCTTTCGATAATAAGAGCCAGTTAACTAGTTTATTGTTAATTTCCATTTCCATGCCTTCCCAGTTTTTGTCTGAATACGTAACTGAATTCCCTACAAATACCCCAAGAACATTTAATCCATCACTATTCCATTGTATTCCCAATGGTTGGTCAATTCTACCCTTCCATGCACCTGCCCAAAGACCTTCAGTTTTTCCCATCTTAACTTTCGCATTGGACGATTCTTCATATATCTTTAACCAATACTGCAATGCATCAATATCTTCATCTAAGGTAGGAAAACATTAATATCATCAGCATAAGCAGAGCAAATAACATTTTCATCTGAGGTATCGGGCAAGCATATCCCCTTTAATCCTCTTTCAGAACGTAACTTATGTAATAGTGATTTAATGCATATACTATATAAGGCACCAGATAGAGAGCAACCTTGCCTGATACCACGTTTGATGGCAAATGGGATTGATAAGGAATTATAAATTTTTAGCAAACTTTGAGTATTACAATACAGAGTTTGGATGCATCTGGAAAAGAAATGGCCAAAACCAAATGCATTCAGAGTGACCAACAGGTAATTATGGCTGACGCGGTCAAAGGCCTTTTCCTGGTCGGGTGAAACAACACCAAGTGGTAATGACAGACAATTTGAATAATCTTTAATATCTGTTATTAATCTGATATTATTAGTGATCTTCCGCCCTGGAATACAATAACTTTGGTCCTCATGTATTATTTCTGGTAGAACCTGACAAATTCGATTGTTGAAAATAGCTTTAAATCAACGCACAAAAGAGATACAGGCCTCCAATTCTTTAAAAGACTACGGTCACCTTTCTTTGGCAATAGCGTGATGACTGCTCGTCTACACGAGGTGGGTAATCGCAAATCTGTAATAGATTGATTAAAAACATCAAGGCAATCCTGGCCAATGGTTTCCCAGAATGTCTTATAAAACTCCGATGGCAAACCATCAATGCCAGGCGATTTATTGTTATTTAATTTCATAACTGCCGAAAAGGCTTCGGAAAGACTAATTGCTTTTTCCAAATCACTTTTAGAGAACTCGCTCATTTGCGGAAGATCGGCTAATAATATATTGTCAGATTGCTTACATATTGGTGTATTGCTATAGAGGCCACTGTAGAAATCTGAAGCATAAGACAATGTATCTGCGTCTGTGTCTACAATGGAACCATCTGGTAGTGTTAAATGCGAAATTGTCTTATTTACACCACGTTTGTTTTCAAGGTCAATAACATATTTTGTAGGGGTATCTGACTCATTGATGTGCTGAAAGCGAGACCTCACCCACGTTCCCCTGGCCTGCTGTTTTAAGAGAGATGATAACATTGTTTGTTTTTGTTTCAATTGATTAGATACGTTATCTGTTTTCGGTACTTGGGCAAATAACTGATCGATGTCAGATTGCAATTGCATTCTTTCCTCTCTTAAGGCACAGGCTCGCTCACGTTTAAAACGCTGTGATACGGTACAAATGTGATTTTTTTCCCCCATATCCCACCATTTCAGTAAGCAATCAAAATGTGACCTTTTCTCCCTCCACGTTCCCAAAAAGACAGTGATTAAATTGCAGTAGTGGTTGTCCTTTAACAATTCAGTATTTAGACACCAATACGCACTTTTCCGTTTCGCGGATTTGAGCTGAAATGTAAGCTTATCATAGCAGTGATCGGAGTTATTACAAGTTACCGTTATACATGACTTGACAAATTGTTTATAATGACTAGAAATATAAAACCTATCTAATCTGAAAGACCTACCATTAGATCTACTCCACGTAAATATCTTTTAAAAAGGAGATAACGATCTAAACACATCGGTGAGTATTATCAGGGCGGGGGTCTACATTTTCAAACACGAACATGTTATTGTCTGTTTCTGGCTCGGTAATGACTTCATCAATACGGTCATCGTCCAGTGAACTCAATAATTCAAAGCGATTGCCTAGCTCGGTTTTCTGCCGTTTCGTATTTGGCGATTTACGTGGTGATTTATTGGTTAGCGCAATAACACTGTTTTTAATCAACCTTTCGTTGGCTTTACCTCCCTGTGGTAATGCAGGCCAATCCGGTTTAGGAAAGTCATTTTCGTTTATTCTGACCTCGGGGTCGGTGTTCACATCACTAGTACTGGGATCATTAACGATCACATTGTCCTCAGATCTGTCTATAAGCCCGGCAGCGCCTTTAACAGGGCAGAAATTTCGAATATGTCCTTTTTTATGATAATGGAAGCAAGTGGTTTCATCGGTGCTGATGATCAGTCTGTGGGATTTGCCTCCGCAGACAATATCTCTATAATCTGGTACAGATGGGTTTTTAATCACTATCTGCACCTGTCGCCGAAAACTCTTGACATGTCTCAGTTCTGGAGATTTGCATCGGAGAGGTATGGCTCGGCATGTCCCTATCACATTCCCATATTCCTCTAGTAAACGCTTAATCATATAATTCGATATGTATGGGGGTACGTTAGAAATGATCAACTTTGTGGGCTCGTTCTCAATAGAGTGGACATTATGAAAACAGCCTCCGACTTGAATTCCTTCAATACATAATATATTTACTTCACGTTCAGGTTTAAGATAAATTGTTACGGCACCTTTAACACGCGAAGCTGCAACAATGGTACTAGCAGCTACAACGGAAGCCGTACCTTTAACGTATACCTCTATTGAAACACCGTCCATGCAATCAATTCGCGCACCGTTCTTTCAGTCAATGCCATTGAAGGGTTCATAATCAGTAAACGAGCTTGAGCTAAACTCACCTCTCGGACCTTTTAACTTGTCAGCAAAACTGATCGTCTGGCTAGCCATTATTCCAACACAATAGGCTAATCAAGCCCTCCTATCCCGACCAGTCAACTATAGTAATGGACGTAGCACTGATATAATTAGTTTATGTACTAACACTTAAATTATTGAATAACTCAATACTCCAAAACTATAACACAGAATTATTATCATAAACATAACACGATAACGTTACTATGAACACTGTACAAAAATTCGAAACAACTGTTAACTATAAACTAAGGCTGCGCGGTATGGCATAATGTCAAAACGGTGACGATGTCAATTTTCAAACCGGTTTGAACCGTATATCAGTTTTATGGGGTGGGTGGGACCAAGGATGAGTGTGTACAATCATTGTATGTAATATCTTTTCCGAGAAGCATGTAGCAAGCTTTCCTCTACGTGTGTTGTCTGGAACGTTTGACCCAAAATACACACTCACGACTTACTCTCTTTCATTATGAATAAGGTATATAACATTCATTTCTGATTGCGCCAGTAATTGTTAAAATCTAGCTTCTTACCGACAAACCATAATTTGTGTTCCATTTACAATCGATTGATTCTAATACGCGAAATTTATCGTTTGTTTAATTTTCACGCGTTGAACACCAGGATAACACCTTCATAATTTCCTTATTAGGCACAATCTTTTGTATAAGTACCAGTCTGGCTTTCGTCCTGGCTATTCTACTGTCTTCCAACTGATTGAACTGTTCCATATTCTGTCAAAGACACTCGATGAACGCAAATCAGCATGTGCCGTCTTTTGTGATATCTCGACAGCTTTTGATAGAGTATGGCACAAAGGTTTAATTTTCAAACTGCAAGAGTATAGTATAGGAGGAAAACTACTTAAATCAGGATAGATCATCATTTAAACAAATTGAAGCTGGAGTTCCACAGGGGTCGGTTCTCGGTCCTCTCTTGTTTCTGTTATATATATTATGATATTTCGGGAAATGTAGAAAGGTATTCTTAGATAATACGCTGACGACACTGCGTTATGCGGCATAGGTTTCTCAAGCGATGAAATTGAAAGAAACTTAAATAATGATTTAAAAAATGTTTCTGATTGGTTAGTTCTTTTCAATGCAATCTTCTTCTTCTTCTTTTCGGTCGCTGGTATCACACTTGGAGAGCCGTTCTCAAGATTTTTCAATGCAATAAAAACAGTGAGCCTACCTATATCAAACTTCAATACATTTCAACTGCCAGATCTATTTTTAAACAATAACTTATTAGAAAATATACAATCCTGTAAGTATTTAGATATAACAATTTCTGCGGATCTAAAATGGTCCATTCACATTGATATAATAGTAAAGAAAGCTACCAGAATTATAGCTACTATGCGACGAATGAAGTACACCTTAAGTAGGAATACCTTATACAAGAGCTATACTGCATATTTACGGCACGTACTTGAATATAGCAGCGAGGTTTGGGATGGATGTTCGGATGGGGATGCGGAAAAATTAGAAATGATTCAAAATGAGGCTATGCGAATTATAACTGGCTTACCAAGGAACACTCCAAATCTGTACAAAGAGGCTGGTCTGCTGTCACTGCGCATTCGTCGCAAGAACAAAAAACATATTATGTTATATAAAATTGCAAATGGCGAGTGTTCTGACTTCATGACTGATATTCTGCCCGACAAAGTTGGAGACAATACCCGTTATGGGCTCAGACAATCGGAAAACCTCACAATTCCAAGGTGTCGTCTCTAAGTCTTTAGATAATCGTTTCTACCGAGTGCACTTCAACTATGGAATACATTAGATTTAAGTATTAGAAGAGCTGCGTCTATTTCAATTTTCAAGAAAAACTTATTTTTGAGTGAACAGGACATTCATGAAAAGGTTCCTTTTTTATTCAATAGGCAGGAGAAAAGAAAATGTTATCCATTGTAAGTTGCGTAATAAATGTAGTGAATTAAGCAGTGATTTGCATCATTTTCATCTATTGGATAACCCAAATTGTGTGTTTTGTCATGTTCCAGAAACTGCTTATCATTACTTCTTTGACTGCCCAAGATGGGCAAATGAACGTCGTAATTTATTGAACTTTGTGTATGGAGTAATGCCGGTTGCGTCGCTCGACCTCATCTTGAATGGTAGCGAAGACCTATCTGAGGAGATGAATACAACTTTGTTCATAAGGATATGTAACTTTATAAAGCAAACAAATAGATTTTAATTAACAGAATTCATATGTTATTATTATTATTATTATTATTATTATTATTATTATTATTATTAAACTATAATGCTCCTGTCCATCACCGTTGTCGATGCGACTCTGGTTCACCGTTGGTCATGCCATTGAATGATCATATATTTCCAACAATATTTGTGTAACCGGCTCCTTGGAATATACCCGTACAGCCTGCTGGGCACATAAGTTTCTCCTCGGTTTCTTGGTGTGCCACTTTTTGTATTTTTTTGGTCTATAGGAATTAACTTGTTCCGCACATCGCTAGCTAAGCTCCACCAATACTTCGTTCACATTGGGATCGTTTGGTTCTTGAACTTACTGACTATAAATTTTAAAAGAAAACTATAGGCCTCCAGGTTTGCTGTTGGGTATTTTGAAACTGGTTTGACTGAGTGCCGTTGCGGCCTATGGACCGGCGCCCAGTCGGGTAGTTTCAAAATATTCAACATTATGTTTCTTATTTAGGAAAGACATACAATTCGTACACGTCGGTTTATTAAGCGTTCTAAGCCGGTGTAAATCGAATCATTCACGCTTTATTTAATAATGACGCCATCCTACACGCCTCGTAGTTGTGTATGGCGTAATTTGAAGGATGGATAAACTGGAAAGGTGCATGGAGATGTTACTATACCGAACTAATCTTTTTGTAATAGTGACAGTGCAATCGCTGAAATATTCAAACATTTAACCCTTTAACACACAGATCAGCCAAAAATGCCTCTAGAGTGCCCTTGAGATGTGACAATTTGCAGACCGGGAGAGGGTCGTTTTTTTGCGGTTACAACTGGATTGACAGCCATTCCAGTGGTAAATTTTCAGAGAGAGAGGGTCTTCTCCTGGTCTGCAGATTGACATTTTTCTTTGAAACCTGAAGCTAAAGTTAAATGGTCAACCGTTCAAATGTATATATGTAAATATTGCATTCCAACCCATTGCATAAATGTTCTCTAGCTACATACCGCCTATGTAATATATTTTAGGGAAAGAGTCGTATCTAAGTCCACAATTGTGACTTGAGCATTACTGTTCAGATTGTTAACAAAACATATTAGTGGTACGTATGCCTCCTATGTGTGTGCGCCGGCAACTACTCATGCATTACGCGGTTAAGCCTGCCTATAGCGGCCACTGTCTGGTCACAGAAGAATGGAATGAATCTGTATACATCCCATTCCTCAAATGTGCATAACTTTTGGTGTCAGCGAATAGTGGTTCCTTAAGTCGGGTGGTCTTGGGGCCATCCGCCTCGGGGTCCCGACGTCATTTGGACACCAAGACAGAGGTTGCTGTAGAGGAGATCGACAGTGCGGGTGTGCGTGCGTATATTTGTGCATGTGTTTGTGCGATGAAATATCTTAATAATGTTTCCTTGGCCTATTGGAACATAGATGGCGCTTTTAAACGTGTTGGTGGTCAGCGGGTCTGCAAATTGTCTAATGCTGATCTTTGCGCGTCACTTTCTAGAATGGACATCATTAACTTGACCGAAACACACTGTAGTAAGGCTGATTCACTGTCACTATCTGGCTATTATACATTCCCAGCTAACACCCGCCCTAGATCTCGCAATGCAACTAAGAACTATGAAGGCATGTCAATCTGTATTAAGTATAATCTGCGTAGCGGAATTAAACAGTTGCCATTTACATCTGCCAAAATTGCTAGGTTAAAGTTGTGTAAACACTTCTTCCATAAAGATGAAGATGTCTACATTGCGGTGGTGTGCGTCAGTCCGGCGTCCCCCTCTGCCAGTGATGACATCTTTGATACATTAGAGAATGACTTGGCTAGATATTCAAAATTGGGCAGCTGTTTGGTTTGCGGCGATTTTAATGCCAGCACAGAGCTAGAAGCTGACTACTGTTTTGATGCTGGCGTCATGTGAGCTATTGACAGACTTGAATAACCCAAGAGATGTTCCTACTCTCAGAAACAATCTTGACCTCGCCCCAGTAGATAGTAACGGAAAGAAATCCTTCAGCTTTGCAGATCCGCTGGCCTCCGGATCCTTAATGGTAGGACTGTGGGCGACTACCTGGGTCAATGTACATGTTATGGTCACAGGGGCAAGCCCAGCGCAATTGACTACATGCTGACTTCCCCGGCATTCATGGGGCATATAAAATATTTTCATGTGCACCAACTTAACACATATTCTATTCACTGCATGTTATCCTGTATCATTTCAACTGGCATTTTTAAGCCTGCGGACGAGGTTTCATCCATTACATTTATTCCTGCGTTCAGGTGGTCACCTGGCGATGACATCAAATTTGCGCTAGAAAACTCGACGACCAAATCTCATATCCAAAAACTTGCTAGTATTGACCTGGCCCATGATACTACCAGTGACTTGGCCGTCAACTCTCTTACGGAATTACATATTACCACTGCAAAACTCGCCAAAGTTAAACGTACGTCGTTGGCCAGGCTAACTGCTAAACCAAACAAGAATAAGACCAATAAATGGTTCGGACCAGACTGTATTGAGCTGAAGAAGAAGCTCAAATTGATTAGCATCAAACTCCACGTTAATCCATTCTGTCCACAACTTCTTCAAGAACTCTGATCAACTCGTTCTAGATACAAGAAGCTTATAAATCGTAAGACAATTCAATTTCAGCAAGGTATTTTGAATCAGCTTGAAACATTGCATGATCGTAACCCTCAATCTTTCTGGAAATTGTTTAATAAGCCTAAAGGATCGGAAACTGTTGTTCAAAATCCTGTCTCAATGGCAGAATGGACCTCACATTTCACCCAACTTACCAACAACAACGTGTTAATAAATAGTGAATTCGACAGTTTTATGGATGACTACCTTGCATCTAATAAGAACACAATTTTTAATGAACTAAACAAATCAATTACTGTAAATGAAGTCATTGCGTCAATCTCAAAGCTGAAAAATGGCACGTCCTCAGGCCCTGACTTCATTTTGAATGAAATGCTAAAATTCGGACAGCACCAACTGACTCCTATTATATGTAGGATTTTAAACAATATTCTTGTTAATGGTGCTTTTCCTGAGGCCTGGATTTGCAACTTTTTAACGACATTACACAAAAATGGAGATAAACATGTTGCTGGTAACCATCGAGGTATTGCAGTCGGCAGCAATTTATGCAAACTGTTCTGCAGTATTTTATATAGTAGACTCTACCATTTTTCTACTGCGCATAAATTGCTGCCAGACTCACAAATTGGATTTAAAAAGAACAGCCGCGCCGCTGATCATATTTATGCTTTAAGGACCCTGATTGAAAGGTATGCCAAATCATCTAAACAATATTTCTTTTGCTGTTTCGTGGATTTTAAATCTGCATTTGACTCTGTCTCCAGGAACGCTCTCTTATATAAATTACTATTATCCGGAATAGGTGGTAACTTTTTGAATACACTACAGAGCCTCTGTATTCCGGAGTTTCATATTGCATGAAACTTCAAAATTACCACAGTAATCCTTTCCCCGTCTAGTGTTGGGCTTAAACAGGGTTGTGTTTTATGCCCACTTTTATTTAACATGTATATTCGTGACCTGCCCAACATTTTTACTCAGCAGTGTGACCCAGTCGCGCTAGATAACATAACTACTGTATGCTGACGACCTGGTATTACTGTCTAAATCACATACCGGCCTCCAAACTACACTCAATAATCTAAGTGCATATTGTGATAAATGGGGCCTGGTGGTTAATTTTGCAAAAACTAAGGTACTCATTTTCAATAAAGGTGGTAAACTATTAAATAATTATCTGTTTACATACAACGGTGACATTATTGAAATAGTCCAGACTTATTGCTACCTAGGTATAGCATTTGTTGCTTCTGGTGCCTTTAAAACAGCTTGCGAACGCCTTTGCGAGCAAACAACTAAAGCCATTTTCAAACTAAGGCAATTTAACGCTAGGACCAACATATTTACGGGACTTGTTCTCTTGAAGCGATTGATTTCCCCTATTTTAATGTACGGATGCGCAGTTTGGGGCCCATATTTTCTTAAAGGTCTTAGGATTCATGGCTTTAAAACAATCTGCGACAATTTACCAGCAGAAAGGGTTGTTATGAAATTTTGTAAATACATACTTGGTGTTCGTAGAAATGCACCCAATGATGCAGTCCGCGGCGAATTGGGTCATCATACGCTTCTTATATCCTGTTTGGCGCTTGCAATGAAATATTGGCACAGGCTGCGTGCACTAGATGATACTTCCATAGTCCGCAAAGCGTATTGTGAATCCTATTCTAATATATCGAGTAATTGTAATTGGCCTTTCTTCATCAGCGAACTGTGTACCTATTTTGGTTTCGACTATACTTGGGATAACACGGTTGTTGGTCACACGGAATCTGATGCTAAGAAATTAAAACTTTTAATGCAGTCCAAATATGTAGACGTTTGGAAAGATAACCTTCTAAACATAAATGCTAAATTACGCACTTATGGATTGTTTAAATTTAACTTTGCGATGGAAAACTATCTGATTAATTCTCGAAATCTCTTAATAGTAAGGATTTCACGAAACTTAGAGTTAGTGCACACAACCTGGCGATTGAACTCGGAAGACACCAAAAGGTACCACTTGAACGCAGGATATGCAAGATGTGCGTCTCCGAGTGTACTGAGGACGAGAAGCACTTTATCTTGCATTGTTCTGCTTATGATTATTAAAGACAGAACCTCTTCAATGCACTCGGCTCCTTTTGCGACTTCCCATCATTAATTGATGATGAGAAGTTCGTGTTCCTCATGTCCTGCAATAACGGCGATGCAGAAATCTCTGAACTTTGTCCATGCATGTGTGCTAAAACAACATTCTACAACTATTGATCCCATGCATTCGGATAGGCCTCTGTGACCATGGCTTAATACATTGGTTCTCTCCACCTATCCTGGTGTTTTGTTGATATGCTGACTGTTATATTGTGTGTATATTGTTAATGTGTGTGTATTTTATGTTTTTTATTGTATATATTGTAAGTGCTGTATGCAGACACCATACTGTATGGGTTTTACGCAATAAATTGAATTGAATTGAAAGTGTGACTTGTGACTCAATCCCATTGTTCTGAATGACAATAAAATATGTTTAAAAAAACACAACAACGCTAACTAACCCACACCATGCTTAGATGTTTAGATAACTCGGTCGCTCAGAAATACAACGCCAATAAACATGTTTACTTTGTGTCCAAATTGCGACAATTTAAAAAACCCTCGGAACTCGCGATGTGAACTACCTGTTTAGATTTGAGGGTTTGGGCAATAAGTTTTAGATATAGGTAATCGTGTGATTTTAACGGAATAGTGATAATGAATTATTCACGAAGCCTGTGACTCATCCATAACAAACCGAACACGCGTCAATCATGTGCACAAGAATTAAGGAGAGAACTCCTTGTATACCCAATTAGATTGTGTTAATACCGAATTCGAAAAATCAATAGAAAGTCAATCATTTACAATTTTATAAATATTATCGTGTACGTTAAATATTTCGAAATTAATTTTACTGAGATTTGGTGCTACAAACAGCTGCAGCATCTTGCAGTCACATTAGTTTCAAAATATTGTAAGGTTCACAGACAGAGAGCAATTCATCATAAGCAATTTAGTGGGAATTTAAAATAACGAAAATGTAGAATTTTGTATGTTCAAATTGGGTCTGCGTTTTGACACTAATCCGCAAATTTGGTCAATATATTTATAATTTCTCATGAAATTTGCAGACAAAGGAAGGATATGTTTGAAAATTTACCTAGAGTGTCTGGTTTCGTTATCGAGCCAGTCATTGCAGTGGTAGATTAAAAAAGATAGACTTCTTTGGGTCGGCAAATTGACAGTTCTCAAGACCACTACAGAGACTGATTTAGCAGCAATATTTGTAATTTAAAAAAGATTAATCAGTAAAAGATAAACCGGTTCAACTCGGTTTTTCGGTTTGAGCATGATTACGGCTGTTTGCAAACCGTCAACATATTGAACCGGTGTACGATCTGAGATCGGTATATCGCGCAGCTCTACCATAAACCCGCGAAATCTCGATCAATATCAGAGCACAAATAGAGACGTCTTCCGCAAAGAAGAAGAAGAAGAAGAAGAAGAAGAAGAAGAAGAAGAAGAAGACAACGGAGAAGGAGAAGGAGGAGAGATGTTGTAGGTAGCCTAATGATGACAGAATAAAATCTTCGCGAGAAGGAGAAAAGCATGGTTTGACGAATCACAAGGCGGTATAAGGAGAAAGGAGGAGCTCGATGTGCTATAGTCACCGGTGCTGGTCCACACTGTATGGCCATCCATAAACTTCCGCGGCTATGGATTTGTCGACACAATCCATGAGTGGTGTTTGAAATTACTGTAGGTTATTTAAACCGACAGGTGTCAGTAATATATTGACATAGAATGGGGGGAACCGTGATGTTTAACTCTACATCGTGTGTAATTCTTTGCTATTTAATTAATAAACATGGTGTTGAATATTTTGAAACTAATTTGGTTGGGCGCTGTTGCTGCCTTAGGCAGCAACAGCACCCATTCAAATTAGTTTCAAAATATTCAACAGCTTACCTGTGTATTTTTTTGGAAATTGATAGTCAGGGTGTTCAGAGATCGATCGATCCCTACACGATCGATGTGTGGGTGGAGCTTAGCTAGAGATGGGCGGGGCATAGCTAAAACTGGAAAGTTCCATTGTGTATGCGGTTGATTCGACACGAACGGTAACTTTTGACAATTATTTTGTATTTGCCAATAAGAATCTAACTATGCCCAGTTCGTCATCATTACAGTCAGCATGGTGGAGGATGAGAGAATCTATCGTCTCTTGATGGTAGCAAAGGCGCGTGGTAAATCGATTCCTATCTCGCAGAAATCGTGATGCTTTGATAAAACGACCAATGTTACCATACATGTCCAGACTACGTCCGTGCAACTGCACCATGTTTGAAAACCTCTCCGACAGATTCCTGCAAATCAGCAGGGTCTACATTTTATCTCTGATACAAGGTACTGGCACATTTGACGATATCTTTCTGATGTCATTCAAGAGGACTGTTGACCGCAGGTTGGAGGGCCGAGTAGTTTCTAGCGGTTGGGCAGTGCGATGTGTGCGCTTTCTCACACGGCAGTTATAGGGAGGGATGGTCAACGGCTGAGTTGATGATGCGGGTGATGTATATGGAGACAGTATTGCCTGCATGCTTGAGGAATAGAGGAATCCAGTCTGTCAGTCAAGTATATGACGTCCTAATCACTTAGGCCTACATCACAGGTAGGTTGATGTCACAATCAATTACGTCATGAATGACATGTCTAAATGTCATAATCAACTACGTGACATATGACCGCCATAGGCCCTTTATGGTCCGTCAAGTTGTACGAATTACATGTCTTTAGTATTTAATAAACATTCTGTTGAATATTTTGAAACTAATTTTACTGGGCGTTGTTGCTGCCATAGGCAGCAACAGCACCTTGTCAAATTAGTTTCAAAATGTTCAACAGCTGGCCTGTATAGTTTTCTGAAAATTGAGATTCATGAAGTTCAGGGTTCGATCGATCCCAGCACGGGCAAAGCGTATATGGATGATGGCCAGAAGGGCAAATGGGTCCCAGGACCCGAAAGACCCCACACCCCCAACCTCCCAACTCCCCCAAAGGGGCCGGGAGGTCTCTGACCTAAAGCCCCCCCCCCCCACCTTGGGTACAGTAGGTCATAAGACCGCACGCACCTACTCCCCCCCCCCGACCCAACACCTACCCCATCCCTTCCCCACCCCGTTAGGTCCAGGTTAGGCCCTCCCCATCCCCCACGCCCAAGCATGAGGAGCAACAGAAAAGCCATGGACAAGAACAGCAACATGAGACAAAATCGAGAGACAACGAGCAATACACACACAGAGAGACACAAGCTAATGCACAAACCGACGTCACAAGAATTCACAAGAATTCAACAGAAACCATAAAGGCCAGGCGTGAGTCTAGACCCTAGCATTGGGAACTAGCATATAAACGCCTTAAATATTACAACACCCACACCCAGATAGTCACGTGGTTGTTGCAGCTCTACCTCTTAGAACCGTTAAGGGAAAAGCATATCTATAGTTTGTCCCCTAAATTTGGCCGATTTATTTTTGCCAGAGGTATGACAGCCAATTCATAATATAAGAATGAATGTCCATATTTCCATAAAGATAGAAGGCGCAAGATATCCATTCAGAGCATCTAGGCGTTGCATATTTTCGCGCCACATCCACCCAACTAACTGAATAGAGGGGAACTCTGGTCTTCTTCTTCTTCTTTTCGTTCTCTGATCATACCGCCAGTCCTGTAAGTGACTATCGACATGATCATAAGCGTTAAGTGCGTGGATCCATGGTTTATTAGTGCGCCGTGCGGCCTGGAACCTCCGTCTTCAGCACTCAAGGTTTCTGTCAGGGTTACCTCACCCTTACCTCCTTTAGTCGCCTCTTACGACACGCAGAGGATACGGAAGGTGTATTCTAAGCCCCACCTACAGGGCAAACTCTGGTCTTAGACCCACCATTTCTTTAGCCCCCAGAGGATATTTGGTAAGCCTGTTTGGCGACCATTTCCTGCTTCAAGGAGTACACCCATTTATTAAATATACTTGACTGTCTGACTGGTGAGTTT
>CM067363.1:39651863-39779363 GCA_034401795.1 Chaetoderma sp. LZ-2023a | reverse complement strand
GTCGTGGTCGTGATCGTGGTGGTGGTAGTTGCGGTGGCGGCGGCGGTGGTCGTGGTCGTTGAACTATCGCGTTAACTCCGACTATGAAGACAAGCTAATATTATCACGTATAGCGCGGACATACGCGATTGGCGACGTTTCTTTTCATGTTCAGTGTCTGGGCCTAACTACGTCACTCCCTTGAATTAAAACCCACATCACGTAAATGATATATCCTCGCCTGGTGTTATGTTTATTTTGCAAATTAAGATACGGAAAATACAAATCGACAATTTGCTCTTAAAATTCATGCTAACTGTTTATTTTATTTCATGATTATTTGTATTTTGTTTAATTTAAAGGGAAATCTTGACGTGTCACTCATTTTCAACCCTATGGCCTAACTCCTTAAACGACAGTGTCACAATTTAAAAACAGATATTAAAACCAGATACGTGAAAACTGTTGAATATTTTGAAACTATCTCCACTGGAACCTGTTGCTGCCATATGCCAACAAGAGCTCTCAGTGAAATTAGTTTAATGATAATCTACAGAATATTTCTAATGTAATAAAATTTTAAAAGGATTTTCGTTTCTGCTCTGAGAGCGTTAAAGGGTTAAATCAATCGTGTATTGTCTCAACAAGGGAGACCACTCATTCCGTCCACTAAGTTTGGTTAAAATATAGAAATAGTTCGCTATATAGGGATTAGGCCCTAGGCCTAATGAGGCGTAATGCCCATCTGCAGACCAAGAGAAGATTATGTTTTGAAATTTTACCACGGGAATGGCTGGCTCGGTTATCGAGCCAGTCATTCCAGCGGTAAATTGTCAAAAAATAGTCTTCTCTTGGCCTACAAATAGACATTCCTGAAGACCACTGCCCATTTTTGGCCGGTTTCGATATGAAACTGCTAATCTGCATTTTCATAATGGGAATGGTGTTTCTAGCCGGAAAATGTCACAATATTGACACATCATTTACTAAATGATTGTACCCCCCCCCCCCCACCCCACTCACCACACCCGTGTTTTGGTTTATTGACGATGATGATGATGATGATGATGATGATGATGGTGGTGGTGGTGGTGGTGGTGGTGGTGGTGGTGATGATGATGATGATGCTGAAAAGAAAATTGTATAATAGCCCAACAGAGTACATTGCATATCCCCATATGTCACGGTGTGACCTGTGCTGTAAATAAACTTGAACTTGAACTATTGTTGCTTCGACCCCCCCCCCCCCATCCACCCGCACCCCCCCCCCCCCCATCCGTTAAATGGATCTTAAAATAATGGCAATAATTCAGATTTTCTACCATATGTTCGTCCGCTAGCATTTCTGATGCACGCCGCCCAAAACTTCGTCCCTACAAATTAACAATCGTCTAGCGCGCGGTCGTTTGTGACGCTACACGGTCGGCTGCTTCAAGATAAAAGCTCGAGGCACCAATATGGCATCCATATTTGCCACGTGGCCATGTGTTTGTCATGTATTCTGTTGATAAGAATTGTTTCGTCGGTATTAGGTCCTGATTGGCATATTTGCCAGTTGGCAAATTTGGTCGTCTGCTTCCATTGTTCCATCAGATATTTATGCCTACTGCTTGCTAAAAGCAGAGACATATACTCCTGTCTCTACTAAAAGTTGATATGTCCGAATAATATTTTGCCATTAACTGAAAGACAATTGCGCGTTCAGTTCTATTATTTTAAATCTTTTAAACACATTTTTCGTTCATTTACCTTGAAGTCACACCTGGGCCATGTATCGAGAATATTCCTATTTAGCAACCGATCTAATAGCATATATATGTCATCAGCACATCTGTTCCGAATTTGTTAGCGCTGTAAATAAGGGAAGATAATTATGTACGAATTAAGACAGAGAACGAGGTGCTAATCGACCTTACTTTGCTGTGTTGCCGATAGGAGGCTATTGTCGCATTGGCATTGCCATTATCACCGTTGTTATTATTATCATTAGCCAAATCGCAATAAGACTTCCTCTTAAAGGGTCAACGAGTTCCCAATAAACTACTTTAGGCTTGAATGGCGTCATACAAAAACTCGACAATAAGAATATAGCAAAATACGATAACCTACAGCTCGCGGAGAGGAAGTGAGTGTCTAGTCGTTTGTCCAGTTAAGCTCCGGACAGATTTGTCAGTCAATCAAACTGCAATTTCACAAGCCGCTTTTAAAATCTACCAGTAACCTTAGTCAGTTGACATGTCTTATAGCGTGTAGGCTTATTGCCGTTTATGAACCATACATGCATATTTCTCTGAACATGGTTGTCTTACACCACCACTGCCGCCGTCATCGTCGACGCTACCATGAAAGTTCGGGACAGATAGTGTATATCCTTGTGTCATGGTAATGCAGTTGAGCGGGAATTTTGGGTAGATTCTTGCCAATCATATTTTTTATATAATAAACTTATGAAAAAAATGTGGTTGGCATTGTCTGGTGGCCATCGTGATATATTGGTGGCCATCTTGGAATTCGACACAGCTATTGTTGCAATCGGTTTGGTAAAACATGGCATTCGATTGGCTAGCATATCTTGGAATCGATTGGACTCGTTTAAGATGTAAGCAATTTAACACGTGACTGGAAACATTTTTAGATAGAATCTCATGGAATCGCTTGAATATTATCTACGCAATCGAGTACCACGTTTGCACGAATCGTCCCTAGAACCAACGGTCATTGGCATGTGCTCGTGGCAATTACGTTATTGTCGTCTGCTGGAGCCAACTACCAGACAACAGATGACAGATTTATGATAGATTGCTTATTACAATAATAATAAAGATGGAAAGCGATTTTATTGACACTATTGATAATCGAATTTCAATGTCGACATCGTCAGAATTATCAGATTTATTGTATCGGAATTGATTACGTCATGGACATTATTCTGAGTGTGCTATAAATTATAAATCTTAGTCAGACGTCATCATATCCATCTGTATCACAATAATTCATTGCGTGCAACCGGAGATTACAGACCATCGCCATCCCATTATTGTCACATTGTAAAAAGTTCCCAGATTTTCCAGATTGAGGAACATCCGAAAAATCTGGGATCCATACATCCAGAATGATCAGATCCGGATCAGGGTTCTTTTATTTGGATCAGAGTCAATGTCTGAAAATCCTCTTGCACGGCAAGGCAAGTTCCTTCGTTTTTGTTAAAATTTGTGCCAAATCGGATAAGATTTTGAGATAAGCCCCAGGCATCCACGCTCACACGCGTCCTCTCACGCACGCGCGCAGGCAGACAGACCCGATCACAATACCATCTTCCCCTTTCGAGACGAGGATAATAAGACATCATTACAGATTCGTGCTAATAGGCGGATGCATCCCTAAATAAGCTTCACCCCCTTCGTATGTCTGTTTAAATCAATTAAAAACTTTGAAACCCGTATCCCAAGAATCTAAATTCAAAATATTGAATATTTTGAAAGTAATTTGACCGGGGGCTGTTGCTATCCATAGCAGCAACAACTCCCGGAGAAATTAGTTTCAAAATATTCAAAATAATGTTTCATTAAATTGTAAATTCATCAAAGACTTACAATAATCATACAATATAGACATTTTGATTGTGACGTCAGCTAACTTGAGTGACAGGTCGGATCCTTCACAACTACAATATGAACAAATGGTGGCGGTGGCTTACTCCTTAGACAAAAGCTGCCAACAGCTGATGAATTCTGCTTGCTTGGGTGTTGTCAATCCACATATACTAAGTTCAGTGAGTATTAGTCACATGCTCATTTTATTCGGAAATTTTGGCTCAGATATATCGATGACTTCACCCACCCACCCACCCACCCACCCAACCCCCTCCCACCCTCCCCCACTCCTCACCCACCCCCACCCTGCCGCCCCACCCGCCATCTCGCTAATGTCACCGATGGAAACATGCCATGATTTATTTCGCATTAACACCAAAGCTGGTTAAATGATCGTGTTGACATCCAATATATGCAGTGCGAAAATGAATTTGATTCGATGGAAAGCAGAGTTATGGCTCCTTAATACAATCTTATGTAATGGCGAAATTCAGTTTTAGCTATGCCCCGCCCATCTCTAGCTAAGCTCCGCCCATGCTTTGTCCGTGGTGGGATCGGTCAATCAATGCACTCTTTGAATCTCAATTTCCAGAAAACTATTCCGAAACCTATGCAAGTAAGCTGTTGAATATTTTGAAACTAATTTTACTGGTTGCTGTTGCTGCCTGTTTATTAAATAGTAAAGACATACAATTCGATCACACTGACGGACTATTAAGAGTTTAAGACTGACTAAATAGGATCATTCATGACCTAATCTATTATGACGTCAGTCTACACGTCACGTATTGATTATGACATCATGTGATTGACTGAGAGACTCGATTCTTCGATTGAGTTGGTTGTGGGATGGGGATGGACGTGGGGGTGTGGACAATATTTTGGCGCCAAATATAATTTAATTTAATTTAAAGTAATTTACAAACGTGGTGTGTATCTTATACTGTTGGGCATAATTACCAGCCATGTAAGATCTAGGCCAGTGTGGCATATAGCTTATGCATAATATAAGTTAAACGTGTATTTTGTAATTACGACCAATAGTTAGTGATCAAGTTAGTACCTATTATCATCTTTAGAGAGAGTTGCAGCAATATACACTATTCAAATTAACGTTATCTGATGCCAAGCAATAGTCGTAGCCTAAGTCCCTTATAAATTTTCATAAGTATGCCTTATGGCCTATAGGCCTATATATTTAATAGGTACCGACGTATATATTTTTCCTGGTTTCATCGTACTCAGCCCCTCTTGTGTCAACTTAACTCTATCTATTTGCAGGCCAAGAGAAAAGTATTTTTGAATATTTATCACTGTAATGACTGGCTCGGTAACAGAGCCAGCCATTCCAGTGGTAAATTTTCAAAAAATATTCTTCTCTTGACCCTCAAATGGACACTGGCTAAGTAGAAACTGAAATTGTCTTTAACGTTACCCTTTTGATGGTCAAGCCGGCTAAAATTCCAGTGGTAAATTTATTAAAAAAATAATCTAAAATTAATATCACTTGGAAGATGTTGACCACTTAACGATTAATTGATATAAGTAGCGTTTTGAGCGCTTTGAGGCGCTGTTGACACAAGAGGGTTAAAGATGGACGGCAGCTATCATTCTCTTAGGAACGCGGCCAGTCTGATCTAGTTTCTAGAGAATATAGGTCAATGGTAAAATACTCCTATTATAATCCATAGTTGAATGTTTAATCATGCTGTTTTGCCATATTTTGGTCGATGTCTGTAGATACTTGTAAAATGTGAAAAATTCCATGCGGCGTAACTCTCGAATTTAGGATAAGATATACATCTTTTTAACATTATTTTTTTAAAGATTTGGAGAGTACTTTACTCTGGTCAATATGAACTTACAGGCATCCAAATCTATGAAAGATTAAGTATATCTGATGTCAAATTCCAGAGTAATGGCGCTTGGAATTGTCTACAATTTTCTAGCCAATGACCAATATGTAGGGTGCAGTGACATACACAGAGCAGCTGACTGCTATCCTGGTGTATGGATAGACACACGCTTTCACATACAAAGTCGATTCGACCTGTTTTCTTAAGAATATAGGTCAATGATAGTGTCGTCAGACCCACGGGTGTGGGGGGGGGGGGGGGCTAGGGTGTCTTCAGCCCCGCCAATTTTAAGGGATAGCGGAAAAGGCGCTTAGCCTAAGTCCGATGAGCTATCATAAGCTTTACGACTGTTGAATGATAGATAACGAGTATCTATCTGTTTGGCAATTTGAATCAAATGAAGCGACGAGAGCAGCTGTTTCCCGCGCAGCTACAATCTTCAATCAACCGGAACATGATGAGTACAGATAAGATTTGTGAAGATCATGTCATCAAAATAGCATCGTTTACGTGTAGTTTGATGGCGTCTTCAAGATAGGCATCGGTTACTATTTGAAGGTATGATGGGATTCTTGATATAATGTTCTGCTATGTTTGCTGTGTGTCGATAGTAAGCTACCTTTCATCTTTAAACGCTTTAACCACCTGTCTGATGAATTCCTGCACATTACATTTTTGAATGGGGTTTAATTCTGGATATTCGGAATACTTTGAAAACAGTTTGACTGAAAGTTATTGGTGGCTAAGCCACCAAAAACTTTCAGTCAAACTGTTTTCAAAATATTCAGCAATTATACGGTTATTGCCCATTGGAAGTGTCATCCCCTAGACAGTTAATGGATACATTTATTCAAAATATTAAAATACTTACTTATTGAATGTCCAATTACAGGTATAGAGAAGATTATTTATGATAATTTATCACCGGATTGACTGACTCGGTTACCAAGCCAGTCATTACAGTGGTAAATTTTTAAAAATAGTCTTCTACTGGCATGCAAATTGGCATTCCTCAGGACCACCGCAGTGGCATGAAAGGGTTAATACTTTGATTAATGCTGCTCTTAACACTTTTTACCGATAATTTCCAGGTATTTCAATCTCAGGGCAACCAAACAGGAACACTTTTTTCTCGTTGGGTTGGGAGGCTAAATACATGGGAGTTGGTCTGGGATGTGGGAAACACACTTATTTTTGGCTGTTTGAAGGTAGATGCCGGTGGGTGTGGTCGTTAGCCCTAGGGAAATTGATGCTCTCAGACGATATCTCCCGCGTTTTAAGGTGACTATGCGCAAGCATGTGCTTATTTTATATTATGCATTGCTCATAGCACTCCCCAATCCACAAACCCACCACCGACCCACCCATCCATTCCCCAATCCACCCTCCCACCCACCCACCCACCCAACCACTCACCCACCCACCCACCTATCCAACCACCACTGTCACCCCATCCCACTCCACCCCACAAACGGCCGACCCACCCACCTGTCACATATCCATTTAATCATATCGTAGGATTGCAACAACAATGTTAAGAATAATTCTAAAAATCCAGATACACGCACTCCCGCACTCTCGCACGCACTCCCGCACGCACTCCCGCACGCACTCCCGCACGCACTCCCGCACGCACTCCCGCACGCACGCACGCACGCACGCACGCACGCACGCACGCACGCACGCACGCACGCACTCTCACACGCACGCACGCACGCACGCACTCACTCACTCACTCACTCACTCACTCACTCACTCACTCACTCACTCACTCACTCACTCACTCACTCACTCACTCACTCACTCACTCACTCACTCACTCACTCACTCACTCACTCACTCACTCACTCACTCACTCACTCACTCACTCACTCACTCACTCACTCACTCACTCACTCACTCACTCACTCACTCACTCACTCACTCACTCACTCACTCACTCACTCACTCACACCGATATTATACAGTTTCAGTTTAAGTTTCAGTTTATTTACACCCAGATCACAAAGTGCCATATGGGGAACAATGATTTTACAGGATTTACACGTTATGGCGGCTAGACATTGTGATAATTAACATCATCTTGGTCATAATTCATCAATTGCATTATTGTCATTTGTATTAGCAGTATCATCACATTCATCCGCATTGACATTGGCACTAATTAACCCTTTTATGACGAGGCCTGTCGTAACCGACCTCTGCAGTGGTATTGAGAAGTGTCCATTTGTTGGTCAGGAGAAGACGATCGCCAAAAAAATGCATCACCTAAATGACTGATTATATTTAGCAAGCCACGTCGTCGTCGTCTTGATTTGTGTTCCCTTGCATTTGGGTACTTATTTGTATGCGTGATATGGTGTCGGTACTATGTATAGGGTTCGTCAACGTTGGAACTGTTTAATTATGTCAATCATGTGGCATAGTTTTATTAGCAGATTTTTGTTCTTGGTTGAGAATAGTTTAAAAAATTTAAAGAAGTTTGGTCTATTACAGTAATATTTAGGTAGGATTTCTAGTCGTTTATCTTTAAAACGTTCGCAAATAAATACGTAATGGAATTCGTCTCCCATTTCGTTATGATTGCAAAGCGGACACATTCTTTCTTCTCTGGCGATTCTTTAACATCGTTCCTTTTCTATCGGAAGTCGATGATTACTTGTCATTTAGCTTTATAAGATATTCTTCCCGTTCCCAATTTGGCTTAAAACAGTTATATATTTTCCCCTTCCAGGAGTCGCTCATCTGTGTTTGCCATGTTTGGATATATTGGTCTTCAAGGCTTTTCGTTATTCTTATTTTTATTTCATTAAAGTTATTTATTACTTGATTTGTCCAGAGGTAACTGTGTCCTGTTGTGTCCAGTATTGTTTTTATGGAGCTTAAACACTTGTACTGCGTGCCGTTGTTTCGATGATCTAATAGAATATGGGTGTATAATCTGAATGCAAGTTTTGTTTGTTTTCCTGAATTAAGCTTAAGCCAATATGTTATCACGCGTTTTCTTATAACTATTTGAATCGAAATTTCTCCGAGCTCGCCATACATCATATACTTCGGTGTACTCTTTTTAACTTTTAGAACATATCGTAGAAGGTCTAGATTTACTTTCTCTAGTAAGCTGCAATTTTCTATTCCTATGACTTCAGCCCCATATAGGAGAATCGGCTCGATCATTTGATGGTACAATTTAACGTAGCAGTCAATTGATAAGTCAAATTCTCTGGAGCGACAATGCGGCGCGCACGTGGCTTTGCGAGCTTGTTCTGATATGTTCTTTTCAGCTAGAAGGAGACAACTATTATAAGAAAAGTGTATCCCGAGATATTTGTAGCTATCCACTATTTCTAGCTCTTTCGTCTTTAAATAGAACTTTAATTTGCTATAGCATCTTTTTATGCTGCCAAAAACCATGACATTTGTTTTGTCTATATTAATCTTAAGTTTCCATATATCGCAGTATTCGTCAAAAGCGTTTAGGTTTTCCTGTAGATCAGGTGTGTTGTTTGCTAACATAGCCGTGTCATCAGCATACAGCAGGACTAATAAAGCGAGTAAGATGTTTTTCCTCATTTCGCAGCTCAATTTGCTTACATTGTCGGTTCTGAAGGAAGTGCTCTAGATCATTAGTCAAATTGCGAATAATATAGGTGAAAGACTCTCTCCCTGTCGGACTCCTCTTATACAGGTAAATGGTTGTAATTGCACATTATTGAATTTAACTGCCGACTTTATGTTATTGTACATGCTTTTAATAACATTAAAGATTTTACCTGTAACGTTATGTAGCCTGAGTTTTAACCGGAGACCATCGCGCCACACCGAGTCGAAAGCCTTTTCAAAGTCTACAAAGCAGCAAAATAGTCTTTTCTTCATTCTTTTGAATATTTTTATCATGTATATAGCGTAAATATGTGATCAGTAGTGGAATAGCCGTTTCTAAATCCTGCCTGGTTTTCGCACAAATTGTTGCAGTTTTCAAGCGCTTTGTTTATTCGGCTAGTAAGTATGGACGTGAAGAGTTTACCTAAACAGCTGAGTAATGCAATTGGCCGGTAGTTCTTTGGTTCGCTAGGGTTATCTTTTCGTTTGTATATTAGGATAATGATACCGTCTGTCCAGGCGTCTGAAATTACTGCGGAATCTAGAATTGCATTAAACAGGATTTTATAAATGTTTAAAATAATTTGTTCTGTGGATCTAATATATTCATTTAATATTCCATCTGAACTTTAAGCCTACTTGTTTTTAACTGCTTAATAGATTTGGGAATTTCTTCAGTTGTAATAGGGGAATGTATTGCGTTGTGCTCGTCTGTGATGTCTGGGGTGTCTTCATTGATCTGTATACGTTATGGGTCTGCATTATAGACTACCTCACTTATGGACATAAAGAAGGCATACATTTCCTCTGTTGTTATTGTAGATGGCTCTTGCGTTTCCGTTCGTTTTATCAGTTTCCAATAGTGTTTTGGCTTACTGCTACTCATTGCTCTGATTTCATTATGGCGCTTATATTTATATCGGGCAATCGCCTGTTTCATAATATTTTTATAATTCTTGCTCGCGTCTATCACGTGCTGGTGATTTATTTCTCCTCTTCCGAGTCTGTAGTCTTGTCTAGCCCTGTGATATTCCCCTCGGGCAGTCTTGCAATCATCAGTAAACCATGGGCGACACGTTTTGGTTTTAGGTGTTGCTCAGGCAGTCCTGGTTACTTTACCGAATGTTTCCACAGCTGATTCTTCAAACATTTTCGAGGTGGCCATTGTTACTTCATTAACGGTTTGGGCTTTGCAAGTACCATTTGCTATATTATTGATTTTGTCGATTTACATCAGCCAGAGTTTGGTGATTTAGTATTCTCTTTGTAAATGCATTGCGTAGGCCAGCTTTCTATTTTCGCGATGTTAAACTTTCCTTGCTAATACCATTATTAATGTGTTCCATTGCTGGAATATTTATGAGCGATAGCAACAGCGCAATGTATATCGGATATGATAGGAGAGTAGTCATGGACCTCAAATTTGGATTTGTGATTGAGCAGCTCGGATGTGGATAACCCGTAGTCTATAATTATATTATTTCTTTTCGTTGCTTTGTCTTTGTTTGCGTCAGTACCTAATCTGATCTTATACAATATTTCCCGAAAAGTTGATCTCCTGATATTGTATTATTCCATATGCTCAGCCCCCCCCCCCACCCCCAAGATGAAGCCAGCATTATTAATGCAGAGTGGTGCGCGCCCTTTACAAGATCTTTCTAGGATGATCTAAGATGATCTAACATGGTATTTTTGATACTTAATATAACGTATAGTACAAAATACAACCCTTTTGAATTAACGGCAAATGTTTAGTGAATAATTTCCCTGAAAGATGTTGCTCTCTAAGACAGCAGCATCTTTCAGTCAAATTATGTTCAAAATATTTAACAAGTATTATTTTTACGTTAATCTTTAGATATTCATGATAAATATCGTGTTCGCGATCATCGTGGATAACTGTTTGCTAAAGGCGACTTGTATTTTTGTTCTATTAGCGGTTGAACGTTGTCTGTAAGCTTCTTACGTTTCAAGCCAATTTCCCGAGAAACGAGAAGTCAGCATAACTCACACACTCCAGACCTATGGGATATTCTGAACAATTGGCTGCTTCTTAATGGGGTTGTTTCAGCGACAAATGAATGAATATTGTATGTAAATTGGGGAGCCTTCTTCTGTTGTTGCGAAGCATATTATGGTGTGTGAGAGAGCCAGTGTGTTCGATAAGCAGCATCAGCAACAACAACAACAGCGGCAGCAGCAGCAACAGCAGCAGCAACAGCGGCAGCAGCAGCAGCAACAGCAACAGCGGCGGCAGCAGCAGCTCAACAACAACAACAACAACAAGAACAACAACAGCAGCAACAGCAGCAGCAGCAACAGCAGCAACAGCGGCAGCAGCAGCAGCAGCAACAACAACAACAACAACAACAACAACAGCAGCAGCAACAGCAGCAACAGCGGCAGCAGCAGCAGCAGCAACAACAACAACAACAACAACAACAACAACAGCAGCAGCAACAGCAGCAACAGCAGCAACAGCAGCAGCAACAGCGGCAGCAGCAGCAGCAGCAACAACAACAACAACAGCAGCAGCAACAGCAGCAACAGCAGCAACAGCAGCAACAGCAGCAACAGCAGCAACAGCAGCAACAGCAGCAACAGCAACATCAACAGCAACAGCAGCATCAGCAGCAACAACAACAACAACAGCAGCAACAACAACAACAACAACAACAACAACAACAACAGCAACAGCAACAGCAGCAACAGCAGCAGAAACAACAACAACAACAACAACAACAACAACAACAACAACAACAGCAGCAGTTGTTGTTGGTCGTGTTGTTGGTGGTGGTGGACGTGGAGGTGTTGGTGGTGGTGTTAGCATTGATGTTGCTGGTGGGTTGTTGTCGTGGTCGTGGTAGTGGTGGTTGCGGTTGCGGTGGCGGTGCTGCTGCTGGTGGTCGTGGTCGTAGAACCAACCCGCGTTAACTCCGACTATGAAGACATGCTAATAGTATCACGTATAGCAACAGACGGTTTTAAATTGGCAGTCATCTATCGGCATCGTTTGGTATTTTGGCTGCGTAAGCTGCGTCCAACCCCTCCATTCATGATTGATATGATATGGAAACAGAGTCTGTATCAAGTAAAATGATAACTTGTGTCCAATTACCTAAAATATAGACTAAGAATCTTACCAACATTTATTAAAATATATTTAAAACGTCAGCTTATTGAATTATTAAAGGGATGCTAATCTCATCCCAAATGTTGTATTGCACCGATAGATTATTATTAATAGATTCCATATCATTCATTTCCTGTCACAATTCCCCTATCTGTCTGCTTTGTAATGTCACGTAAATGTTGAACAGTGAGCGCCTCCATTTTATCTCCTCAAGAGGTACTATGTGATGTCATGTAAGTATCAATGCATTGCATTCTTTATTATGTAATAATCATCTTATTGAATATTTTGAAACTAATCCGATTGGAAGTTGATGCTGCCTAGCAACAACTTCCATTAAAATTAGTTTCCAAATATTCAACAAACCTGTATTCATGCGTTTTTATACCACATTGCCAAGATATAGATGGCACCTCTATGACTGAGCGTATATACCGAAGCAGACACGCTACGCTGTTTCTGATTGGTTGACAAGTAAATCATCATCAAGTAAGCCATCATAGGCTGTAGAGATGTATCAACATTTAGCTGCTAAAGCATGAATAGCTTTCATTGTCAACGTGATAAAAACAAGAGGCCCAACGGGCTTGTATGGCTCACCTGCAACATAGGCATTTCAACAATAAGTGGAACCCCAAGGAGTTGAGCAGAATTGTATCAAGAAAACAGAGGCCATGTTTCTTTATGTATCAACTTCTTATGAGCAAACCTTAATGGCCCTTAGTCCCTAATCATATCTTCCAAACCTCGGCCCAATCCTTTCAGCGATTCTGGAGACGAAGTCGTTTTCAAGGTGACTGCTAAAGCATTAGGCAATCAAGTTTCATTGAACGAACCTGGTTCATCTGTTTCGTCAGATAACCTGCCAGGAGCTTTTGAATCAATCCCCAATGTGGATTCGGTAAAGACGATTTTTAAAGGTATTTCAAAAATCCATGATGGCCGCCAGTCAAATTACCGACCAGCTTCATTTGAACAAACGTGTATCTCTATGCCCTAAGTATGCTTTCTGCCAAATATACCTGAAATTTTCTATTGCTTTAGTACATGGGAGTTTCTGGTTGGAAAATTATCAATGACGGCCGCTAAACCGTTTATCCGACAGTTTCGAAAATGGCAAATTTGAAGTCAGAATACCCAAAAACATATATAAATCCAATTTTGGCTTCAAAATTCGTCAAAATAAAAAAAAATCAATTTTGCCACTAGTCATGCTACACTTTGATTGCCCACGGCAGACATATTTTTGGATGGATCAACTTCCCTTGAACAAACTTTAATGGCCCTTCGTCTCTAATCAAATCTCCCAAATTTCAGCCTGATCCTTTCAGCGGTTCTGGAGAAGTTGTTTTCGGAAAAACTAGGTCATCCAAGATGGCCGCCGAACTATTTGGCAATCAAGTTCTCTTGAACAGATTTGTTTCAGCTGTTGCCCTAGATCATATTTAATGAGTTTTAGATCGATGCACCAAGCGGTTTCAGAGATTTAAAAATATATTTCTAAAAACCAACTAAAATCTAAAATGGCCGCCGGACAAATTGGCGGACCTGCTTCATCAAAAGAAATCTCTATGCCCTAAGGATTATTCCTGCCAAATATAATTGAAATCTTCCCAGTGGTTCTCGAGAAGACATTTTAAATTTCCCATTACTTTAGTAAGCGAGCTTTTGGCGGGAAAATGACCCAAGATGGCCGTCAAACTGTTTATCCGACAGATTCGAAAATGGCAAATTTGAGATCAGAATACCCAAAAACATATATAAGACCAATTTCGGCCTAAAATCCATCAAAAGAAAGAAATCCAATTTGGCTGCCGAACATGCTACATTTTGATTGGCTCACGGCGGCCATGTTTTTTTACGGATTAACTTCCCTTAAACCAACTTTAATGGCCCTTAGTGTCTAATCATATCTCCTAAATTTCGGCCCGATCCCTTCAGCGGTTGTGGAGAAGAAGTCGTTTTCGCGAAAACTATGTCATCCAAGATGGCCGTCGAGATATTTGGCAAATTAAGTTCCCTTGAACAAACTTGTTTCAGCTCTTTCCATAGATTATATTTAATGAGTTTCGGATAGATGCGCCAAGCCGTTTCAGAGAAGACGATTTTAAATATATTTTAAAAATTGGCCAAAATCAAAGATGGCCGTCGGCCAAGCTGGTCAACCGGCTTCATTTAAACAAATTTGAATTTCTATGCCCTAAGGATTGTTCCTGCCAAATATAATTGGCCCTATGGTCCTCGATAAGACATTTTAAATTTCCCATTGCTTTAGACGTTTCTAAAAACCGGCCGAAATCCAAGATGGCCGCTGGCCAAATTGACCGATCGGCTTCGTTTGAACAAACTTGGATCCCTATACCCTAAGGATGCTTCCTGCCAAATATAATTGAAATCGGCCCAGCACTTCTTGAGAAGTCGTTTAAAGGAAAAGATGGCGGACGACGGTCGACGGACACACGGAGGACGGTCGCCACGGCATAAGCTCACTTGGCCTTTCAGGCCTGGTGAGCTAAAAACTAAGATGGCAGCGATGGATTATGGGTGGTAAATTCATTCACATGAATGGCTAGTATAAGATAAGATGAGATTTCCTTTAAATGTTTGACTAGCCATTTGTGAACAGCTATGTCATGTTCTGTTCTCCATCTCAGCTCTAGCAATTATTTAACGATTCGAGGAAGCAATGGAGGGAGTCAGTTTTAGCTATGCCCCGCCCATCTCTAGCTAAGCTCAAGCTGTTGAATATTTCGAAAAAATGTGAAAATTTTGAAATTTCCTGACCATTAACACTTTCATGGTTACGCGGATCAAAAACCGTAGCCGTAGAGGTCTTGAGCAATGTTCGTTTGCGGGGCAACAGACAGCTATGCTATCCTTGCAGAAATAAGGGCACACATATTACATTTCTTGAAAATCTTGACCATTAAAGCGTTAGTAGATAGAAGTAGCTTTATGAGCGCTTTGAAGCGCGCGGATGAGGGGTTGCGGCCCTTTACTAAATTGTCTAAATATACTGTTAATCTGGTAAAGAGTAGGCCTACCAAGGACGATAATAACGATAATGATATTGATAATGATGTTGATACTTGATAATAACATTATTAATAGTCTTATTTAGGCCTAACCGCCAGTTAGATATATAAATATTGTATTCCTCACACACACCTCCCCCCCCCCTCCCCAAACCCTGCCACGTTGTGGCTTGGATGAAAATAAACAAATGAAAATGAAAATGAAACTGATTTGGCTGGGTGCTGTTGCTGTCTATGTCAGCAACAGCGCCTAGTTAAATTAGTTTCAAAATATTCAACATCATGTGTATTACATAGTAAATGCTTACAATTCGCACACCAACACTTAGTCCGTCATCAATTAAGCGCTCGTACGAAGTTATCTACGTCATTCATGGCGTTAATGGTTATGACGTTATCCTACACGTCTTATTATGGATGGATAAACTGTAAAGGTCCATTTTCAGCTAAGATGTTGATTAAGTGTTTTGTGATAGAGATACCATTAAAAGGTTAGCTAAGTCTTTCTGCCTAAACATTGACTCAATCTGACAAAATATGTCCATGTTTATTCCGAGGTCCTCTATGGTCCGAGGTCCACTATGGTCCGAGGTCCACTATGGTCCGAGGTCCACTATGTCAATTGATGAATCCAGTTTATTGGTCAATGTAAAATCATATGACTCCATAATCAGCAATAGGCAGGCGTTGTTGCCTTCGAACGATCCCAACACGGCAAAGCGTGGGTGGAGCTTAGCTAGAGATGGGCGGGGTAGAGCTATAACTGCGTCAATCCATTACGCAGCAAACTAAAATATTCACGAAGCAATTACCTAAAAAGTGTTGACTAAACGCATCAAGGACTAATTGTCTCAATGGTTCAGTAAGTGCTTAAGCAATAGGTAGATCAATTTCTAGCTATGCCCCTCTCTAGCTAAGCTCCGCCCATGCTTTGCATATGTTTGGATCAATCGAACAGTAAATTCCCTGAATACCAATATAAAGGTAACTGTACAGGTAAGGTGTTGAATATTTTGAAACTAATTTGACTTGGTGTTGTTGTATGGCAACAACAGGGCCCAGTCAAACTAGTTGCAAACTAGTCAACAGAATGTTTATTAAATAGCAAAGACATACAGATCGTACACCTGATGAATTCATTATGATGTCATTCTGCACATCGCGTAGTTGATTATGACGTCATATAATGGGTGGATACTCTGAAAAGGTGAATTGACATAGGTGTGACGTCATCGTTGACCTACGTCTTTACAAAAAACACATACGCCCCTAACAGGGCTGCTTATGATTGAGCATGTATGTGTTATGTGTGGAATGGGTAAAGCTGAGCGCTGGTGGTGGTGGGCAGTGGCGAAACGATACACGCAGAGGGTGGGTGTGGGTGGTGGTGGTGTTATCTCTAATGGACCTTTCCCGTTTATCCATCCATCATATGACGTCATAAGACGCCAAAATCAACTATATGGCGTGTAGAATGGCGTCATAATCAGTTACAGCATGAATGACTCGATTTAGTCAATCTTAAACGCTTACTAGTCCGACATGTTGTACGAATTGTATGTCTTTACTATTTAATAAACATGCTGTTGAATATTTTGAAACTTATTTGACTGGGCTATGTTGCTGCCAGAGGCAACACCAGCACCTATTCAAATTGGCTACAGCGTATCTGTATAATGTTCTAAAAATTGTTAGTCAAGGATTTTAGGGATCGGTCGATCCCAACACGAGCGAGGTGTGGGTGGAGCTTAGCCAGAGATGGATGGGGCATAGATAAAACTGGAATGGTCAATTTCTTTAGCTTACTGATCATACAGATTGGACTCAATGATTCAGTAATGAGGGCTCCCTTGTAACCAATTTGTGCAAGGTAATAAACGTTATCTGAACACCGGCTTCTATCAATTCTTAAACTACAAATGTCTTTTTTGAGATGCAATTTGTGCAGAAGCGTTAGTTAGCACATTTCTATTCAGACGCCATGTTAATAATTCATATGCGTGTTAAAGGTCCACGTTCACACCAGACTTCTTGAAAATAACATTGTTAAAATTGTATACTTTTAGCAGCTTAGATTGTGTACGTCAGTGTAATGAAACAAAGTAGGCAGGCAGTCATATGATAATTTCATTCTGTATAAACTTTTTTTTTATTATTGTGAAATTGAATTAGGGATTATGTACGTGCCTCAAATTCAATTTCACAGCTAAAACTATAGTCATTAATACGAAATGCTAAGATTTATTTTCGTTTCATTAGGTTTGCATTGAGTTACACAACTTAAAAAGTAAGAAAATTAACAATTTTATTTTCAAGCATTCTGCTTTGAATAGTGGCCTTTAATACTACCTTGCTACAGAGAGTCGCTGATAAACGGCGAGTCACGTGCTGTTCATGGAACCGATCTAGCAGCGACTTCCACTAAAGCGTAAGATTCACCTGACGTCACAATAAAAGAGTACTTGAATCGTTTACCACTTTCATAATTTAATCCTCAATTTATTCAAGACCAGAAGAAGACTATCTTGAAAAATTTACCACTTGAATGACTGGTTCGGTTATCGATCCAGTTATTCTAGTGATAAATTAAAACGTCTTGTCATGGTCTGCAAATGTATCTAGTAAATTATCTCATTCACAGCAATAATTACGCTGGATAAACAACGAGATAAGGGCATTGATTAGGCGCAGGAACAAAACACACAGACAGTTTTAAGAGATCGATAGCCTACGCCTAAAAAATAGTTGGAAAGTTCTGTGAAAGCAAATTAAGAAAGAAGTTGTGGTTCCCACAACACTTTGTCAACAATATGCTCAGTGACATCAAAGCTGATTCAAAACCATTTTTGAGATTATATTAACAACCAGAAATCTGACAAACAAAGAATCCCCCTACTTAAAATAAATGGAATTCTCATAAATACCGACCTCGGCAAAGCCGAAGCACTTAACAGACAATACGCTAGTGCGTTCGCTGAAACAATCTTCAGCGAAATACGATAAACCATTTCCAAGACAACCAAAATAGAGAATATCACTCAGACGAAATGGAATTAAGAAATTTTTAAATGGTTTAAAACCAGCAAAGTTTATGGGACCAGAGGAAATACATCCGTAAATACTCAAGGAACTGCCAATAGAACTGTCAGATATAATACACATTTTTAACAGTCCATTGACAACAGAGTTATACCAACTGAAATAAGCAAACATGTGTACCAGATATAAAGAAAATTGACCGTTCCTTTCCAAGTCCATTGACAACAGAGTTATACCAACTGAAATAAGCAAACATGTGTACCAGATATAAAGAAAATTGACCGTTCCTTTACAAGTCCATTGACAACAGAGTTATACCAACTGAAATAAGCAAACATGTGTACCAGATATAAAGAAAATTGACCGTTCCTTTCCAAGTAACTATAGACCGGTTTCCCTCACATGACGGAACCCATCATCTGCTCTAATTTAATTAATCATCCTGAATAGAATAACACCCTAATTCATCGACCACGTGTTTCCGTAAATTTTACAGTTGTGAAACTCAACTAATTAATGTCATCAGTGATCGCGCTTCATCCATTGATAACTGGACTTTGAAAAATATGTCTATACCGTTCCACGTGAACTTTGAAATTTAAATTGCACAAATATGGTATCTGATAAACATAATACTTTGGATTGACACGTTCTTAACGGGTCACAAGCAATATATAGTAGTTTTTTTATGAATCTAGTTCAAAAGTACTGGATAACAAAACTCGCGGCCATATCGGTGCTCCCTGGAAAAGCCCCAGACTAGCTACCAAAAGATAGTTCAAAAGTTACACACCTAATGGCTGCTTATAAAACTGTTGTCCCATTGCATAAAATACCTAAGACCAAAGAAAGCCAGGTCTAACGCCGTCTGCGTATGCAGCAAGAGATATCCATATGATTCCAACACATACCTTAAGAAAATTCGTCAAAAACCCCGCTCCATTCCATTTAGACACACATCAAATGCTACCCAGTCACCCAGTCACCGAGCCACACGCTTCTAAAGCCACATCCACATCCACCTAGTCCAACACGCACACACGCAGGCACAACACACCAATCTATGCACGCACGCTCGCACGCATGCACGCACGTTGAATCAACAGTTTCCGTGGTTGCGCCTAGTGTACCGCAAGGAATTCACCTTTCCAGAGTACCCACCCATCATATGACGTCATAATGAACTGCGTCATGTGTACAATGACATCGTAATGAATGACATCATGGATGATGTCGATAAGTACGTCACGAACGCATATTTGAAGACGGTCTATGTGTTGTTGTACAAATTGTTTGTTTTTACTATTTAATAAATATTCTGTTGAATATTTTGAAACTAATTTGACTGGGCGCTATTGCTACCATAGGCAGCAACAGTACCCAGTCAAATTAGTTACAAAATATTCAACAGCTTCCCTGTATAGTTTTCACGAAATTGATAGCTAGGGAATTTAGGGATCGATAAATCCCAACACGGCGAGGTGTGGGTGGAGCTTAGCTAGTGATAGGCGGGGCATAGCTAAATATGGAAAGGCCCATTGTTCTGGCCCACTGCAGTTTTCAGTCCACATACTTGATATAGTCCATGATATTTCTCCAGAGATAAGGGTATTCGCTGATGATTTTGCATGCTACCGGTAAATTGTTGGCCCTAAGGACTGAGAAGCACTCTAACAACAAGACACACAGATGTTAAGTAACTGGGCTACCACTTGGGAAATGTGCCTCCAACCAACAACATACAATGAGTGCCTAATCAGAATAAAACAAACCATCGCATTAGACTACACTATAAGAGTAGCCATTCTACGTTTTATCTTCTCAATAAGGTATTCGGGCGCCAACATCACAAATGACATAAGCTAGAACAAATGCATTACAGAGATTTGCTGCAAATCGAACAGAACATTAGGACTATTGCATAGAAACTTATCATTCTGTTCCCAACAAATCAGGCTTGCGACTGATTAGACCGGCTTTGGAATATCCAAGTACAGTTTGGGAGCCTCATCAAATAACTCATCAGGACAAACTAGAAATTGTGCAGAAACGTGCTGCTAAAGGTATCACCTCAAACTTTAGCTACGAACCTGGCAGGATGACACATATAATGGAAAATCTATAAGCTCACGATTGAAAGACAGAAGGAAACATAAATGACTGCATTCTGTTGTGCACACATCAACAAGCAAATACAACATTAAGCAGACTACTGAAGGCAATTCTGAAAACCAAAAAAACATGCACAACAGCCATTTCAACCAAATTTTTGCGAGAACCGACACTTTTAAACTCAGCTTTATTCCCAATATGATTGGGGATTGGAACAACCTATCACACGATCTTCTAAGCAGTCCAGAAAGCTCAACAAACTCTGTTATGAATTTACCGAATTAGCCAGAGGGAATTAACATACCTACGTTATTTACGTGACGAATGTGCGGTGAGTGAATGTCCTCTGGGTGTGTCGCCATAACTAATCAGGATCGGGACAAAACGGACATGTCATAAGACCACTGCTAAAGACGTCTGTGGTCGACTTGAGTGTTAAATGGAGAAATCCACATTTAGCTATGCCCCGCCCATCTCTAACTAAGCTCCACCTACGCTTTGCCCTCGCTGGGATCGATCGATCACTGCACTCACCAAATTTCGATTTTCAGAAAACTATACAGGCAAGCTGTTGAATATTTTGAATCTGCTTTGACTAGGTGCTGTTGCTGCCTAGGTCAAATTAGTTTCAAAATATTCAACAGAATGTTTATTAAATAGTAAAGACATACAATTCATACAACTTGACCATACTATAAAGTGTTTATGTCGGACTAGACCGCGTTTTTCATGACGTAATTAATTATGACATCAGCCTATATGTGGCGTAGTTGATTATGACTTCATATGGTCGACTGAGAGACTGGTCTGGATTCCCTTATTATTTAAAGACTCTTCGATCAAAATACGCAAGTGAGACGAAAAGCCTGCCACACTTGACAAACATAGTTTGAACTGGATCTCGCATTTTTATATCCTCGTAAGGAAACTGAAACTATGTTTTAGGACTTCCAAGAACGTTGTTCCGATTCTAAGATTATTTAGGCCTATCATAATGGAAATTAGTTACTTCTTCGGGATGTTGGATTTGCTTAGGTGTACCTTTCGTGGCCATCTCGGTCACCTCTAACTGTTGAAGAAGTGATCGAGGTAGCCATGGAAGCTACATCCGACAAATCTAACATTCGGCCGAAGTGGATACTTTCTTTTTGTCTAGAAAGAATGGATGGGTTCGATTTGCCACTAAAGTATATGATGTATATCTAGCCAGTATATACGGTATCTATGGACACAGACGTTCAACTGCATATATTGCCTCTAAAGCGGACACAATCCGGTTTTTTGGTAATTTGAAGAGAAATTGAACAGAACCAAATTTATATATTTTTGTCAGAATTATAATTATATTGACTATTATAATCTTACATTTTTTTCGACTACGTAATACCATTAGCAACAAAAACACTATTTTGGATTCTATGCTTCAGAAAATACTGAACTCTGAAATGACCCTTTGGAGAGCGTGGTCTAGCAAGTATACTAAATCTATGTGCATGCCCGTATGTAAATGGCACACGGCCCATATGCCAGTTGGTTATCGGCGATCCAGCTTGTAAACGGCGTGCGACGATCACGAACATAGATTTGGATATATTGGCTGGATGGTTCATGCGCATAGAAAACGTAATTAAATCCCCAACCAGAATTACGGACACAACTCAAAAGCTTTTAGACCCCATAATAATCAATGACTTAGTGGAACCAATTGATTCTGGCATCATACCGATATTAGCAGCCGTCTCAGACCATATAGCAACATATATCACAATAGAATGTGAAGATTATTTACAACCGACATATACCCGTGAGGTATGGATCTAACACAAAGCGAATATTGGTAAATTAAAGACGAAATTGGTCGAAACAAATTGGAACAACATATTAAATCGCTCCGATAGCATTGACGAGGCCTGTGAGGCACTTCACGAAAATATTATGGCTATTGCAAAATCATGCATTCCAGTACGCAATGTAAGAATACGAGATAATGATAAACCGTGGTACGACAACGTGATTAGAAGTGAAAGTAGAAAGCGTGACAGGTTGCGCAAGGCAGCTAGACGTACGGGAAAACAGTCAGATTGGGATAATTATAGAAAACATAGAAACCGGGTCAATAACATGAAAACTTATGCGAGGCAAAAATATATTAATAGCTTGCACGAGGAATTAAGCGACCTTTCTGTGCGAAACTGTAAGAAATATTGGAAAATCGTCCGGTCATTAGTTACTGGAAAGAGCAACCGTGGTAAAATTCCACCTCTTGTATACTAAAACGTGCAAGGAGACGTGGAGGATATCGCCTTCTCGGATCAAGAACAAGCAGATTTGCTGAATTCATATTTTGTAAATATTGCCAAAGTAGATGATAGTAATGTTGTTCTTCCAACTTTTAGATTTAAATGCGATGGCCGAATAAACTATATTTCGCTTTCTGCGCAGGAAATAGAAGAGGCAATTTTATTACTACCAACAAACAAGGCATCGGGTCCAGACAAAATTAGCCATAAACTGCTCAAGATGTGTCCAAAAGAAATCTCCATTCCTCTCAGCATTCTTTTTAATAAATCGCTAACTGACTGTCGTTTCCCATCACAGTGGAAAACTGCGCATGTAGTGCCATTATTCAAGAAGAGTGCTGAGAGTGATCCAGCTAATTATAGACCTGCGTCATTACTAAGCTGTGTTGATAAATTAATGGAACGTCTGGTATTTAAAAAGTTATATACTCACATGAATCAATACAATTTGCTTTATAAATATCAAGCCGGATTTCGTCCTGGATGGTCGACTGTGTATCAACTAATAGACATATAATCAAATTGCCAAGGGTCTCAATGAGCGTCAACAAACATGTTCAATATTCTGTGATGTCTCAAAAGCATTTGACAGAGTATGGCACACAGGCCTTTTGTTTAAATTAAATCAATACAGGATGTGTGGCAGCAGCCTTTTACTATGGCTAGAAAACTACCTTCATAAAAGAAGTCAATTTGTATCAGTAAATCAAATTATATCAGAATTAGGCGACATTCAAACAGGCGTGCCTCAAGGGTCGGTTTTAGGGCCACTTATTTTCTACATATGTAAATGGCATTGCTGATAATTTGGAGAATCTAGCGCGCCTCTTTCCTGATGACACCATTTTATGTTGCTCTTCAAACAGTAGTAATGTTATGGAGGTGTCCTTAAATCGTGATCTAGCCAAACTAGCTGACTGGGCAGATGTCCGGCTTGTTAAATTCAACCCAGAAAAGACTATATGTGTGTTATTTAGTGGTCGAGCAAATAATGATAATGACACCCCTGCTCTCGTATTTGGCAATAAGAATATTGAATATTCAGAGATGCACAGGCACCTGGGGTCACCTTATCCCAGAACCTTAGCTGGAAAAGTCATATTGATTCTATATTTAAAAAATCTACTAAAGTGCTTCCGACTATGAGAAAACTCAAATTTACTTTAAATCGATCCACACTTAATACAATTTATGTTCCCTATCTTCGATCTTTATTAGAGTATGCGTCTAGCGTGTGGTACGGTTGTACTATTGATGATGAAATTAAAATGGAAAGATTTTAACTTGAAGCTGGCCGAATTGTGACACGTCTCTCTAGATTCTCCTCTATAGCTAGCATTTATAATGAAACGGGGTGGGAGACATTGAAAGACAGACGAAGGCAGCAGAAACTCATAACGTTGCACAAATTACTGTACGACGACAAGGTACCCGATTTTATGACTGACATTACACCGACACGCACAAATACAACAGAGCGCTACGACTTACGTAAGCCACACAATATCAATGTGCCTCTCTCACGATTGGAAATATATAAAAACTCGTTTTTCCCAAGCACCATTCAAATCTGGAACACACTCGAAAGCAAGGTACAATCAGAATCAAAAATTTCAGAATTTAAGAAGCTAATAAAATTTAGAAACTATATCCCTCCGAGTTTCTATAACTACGGAATTCGAAAACTTTCTAGCCTTCATACCAGACTACGTAACAACTGCTCCAACTTAAATTGCGACTTATATAGAATAGGATTATTTCCCACGCCTACTTGCTTTTGTAAGACAGGAGTAGAAGATGCAAATCACTTTCTTTTAAAATGTCCTTACTACACAATACAAAGACAGCACTTATCACAGCAACTACATCGGTATATTCCTTGACGAGTGACTTGCTGTGCAAAGGAAATAGATCTCTATCCGTCCAGGAAAATGAATACATCTTCAAACAAGTTCAAAATTATATTAAAGCTACTGGCAGATTTTAACCTCATATATGTTCCCAACGTTTGATATGATGTTGAAATAGTCCGTATTTTTATTACCATGGTTACATGGTTAGGATACAAATGACTGTATAGATATACTATATACTTTAAATTGTTGCTTCCGCTGTCGTTACTGTTAAATGTTTATGATAGAAATGACTGCATAGATAGGCTATATACTTTAATACTTTATTTCCGCTGTCGTTACTGTGTATATAGTTCTTCCCTTACTCACAATTAATGTATTACTCTCCTATTGCTTTTCGGGCCATCCACGATAATGCGATGCCGCAGACGACGACGACGACGACGACGACGACGACGACGACGACGACGACGACGACGACGACGACGACAGGGTCTCATTACTCGTTTCTCTTTCGTTTTGTTTCGTGTAAGAAACGAGAAGAGAAGACCTGGTGAAAGCATGATGGGAGTTGAGAGGAAGGGTTGGGGGTGGGTAAATGACGACGGTATGGAATAACCATGAATATGGTCTGTTAATTCAATTATTCGTATTGTTTAATCTATTATATTAATGGCTAACTGCTATCCAACAATGAACGTGTTTGAAGGAGCTGTTCTTTTCTTTCCTATTATTTTCTAATCTGTTTACGTCATTTTTCTCCCCTACATATCTCTCTCTCTCTCTCTCTCTCTCTCTCTCTCTCTCTCTCTCTCTCTTTCTCTCTCTCTCTCTCTCTCTCTCTCTCTCTCTCTCTCTCTCTCTCTCTCTCTCACCTCTTAATTTATTGTCTCTCTCTCACCTCTTTTTAGTGTTATCAATCATTGGCTGCTTATAATAATTCTGTAGGGAGTGGGTAAATCTAAGTTGTAAGAACTTGTGCCCGATCCCATTGTGCAATTGTTACAATAAAATATGTTTAAATCTGTTTATCACGGCCGCCGGTGACGTGAGTTCGGTAAATCACAATTGCCCATAGCCGGGTATTCTCTGATTAGTTGATGCAGACGATCAGGTGCATATATAACTTTCAAAAAGTACTCACTTATATTTTGGTAATTTGAAGAGAAATTGAACAGACGCAAATTTACATATTTTCTCAGAAATAAGATTGTATTGCCTATTTTAATCTGACACTTTATTCGAACATAATGTGTTTAGCAACAAAGCACATTAGTTCGGAGACTATACATCCGAGGAGAAAATACTGAACTCTGACATGCCGCTTTCGAGTGGGCCCTGATCGATCTAGCAAGCATAGGGCCTATAGTAAATCTATGGTCACGACCGATATGTCAAGATCAAACTTGCGCCAATAGGAACTGTATTTGGTTGTAAACGAATTGTATCTTTAATGTGTGTGTGAATAAGTAGTGTTAAGTTTAAAAAAACCCAATCAGTTGCTCTACAAATGGATATTTTCTATGAGGAGATTTAAATTTTCTTTAATAAATATGAGCATTGGTTACAGTGTTTATTAATATAACACGCGAATTCTACTCAGTGTTAGTCATTTCATGTGATCCTTGCTTTATTAGACTTCTCATTAACCGCTTTGGCCCTTATGTACAGACATCATGTCTCATCACTCAACAATGGATAGATTGAGCAAGTGGTCATTCTTTTGAAGACGTTTGCAGAATTACTGACTACCCAAATGAATGAACGAAAATACGGATGGACAGACGAACAAAATCTATATAAGCAACAGAAACATGTATGAATGAACACAAGCACACATATGGACGCACGTGTCAACTGAATGGATCGCTGAAACGATCAACTCAGTTTACAAACTGGCCAATGTGGGCATTGGGTTGCTACATAGACATAATTTGTTTACGACTCTCCGAATTTTTCAGTTTATAGTACAGCTCAGAAATAATTTAACACGCTTCCAAAACAATATAAAACATACTGTTGACTATTTTGAAGATAATTGGGTTGGAAAACATTGCTGACTAAGGCAACAATGTCTTCCAATCCAAATCCAATTATCTACACAATTTTCAATATAGCTTGTCTTATGTTATGCTCAACATTGTGCTAACTAAGATGTTTCTGGGGGTGGGTGGGGTGGTGGGTGGTGGGTTGGGGTGGGGTGGGGTGGTTGCTTTGTTTTGGAAACATGTTAACTTATTTATAAACTGTAACATAATAAAAATCGCGTTTTTAATTGGAAATCTGTGAAATTTCAAATTTGAGTCAAGCCAGTGCAATTGCTAGTTTTCAAGTAACCTCCTCGACAAAACACAAATAAACAAACCGACAGACATATAACTCTTAAATGGCAAGAAACACTTAACGCTCTCGTGAGGAATGCGGAGCTACATGGGGGGATCAAATGTCAAACCCAGGCTAGCAAATAATATCCATGTTACATCATCAACCACCGTTGACATCTCTGGCTGGAAGGTGCTTTCCTTATTTTCCAAGTACTTCCAGTTTATCAATCAATCATATGACGTCACACTCAACTACGTTGTCAACCTGTGGGCTGACGTCATAATCAATTACCTTATGAATGGCCTAGATAAGTTCGTTACGAACGCGTAATTCATGACGGACTAAGCGTTGTTGTACGAATTGTATGTCTTTACTATTTAATAAACATTATGTTGAATATTTTGAAACTAATTTGACTGGGCGCTGTTGCTGTTTGGAAAATACATAAATAAATAAATAATTAATAATAATTCGAATCACTGAGGTAGCAACAACCTTCATTCTCAAAGTAGTTTCTTAATTCCCTATATTTGACAGCTATTCAGTACATAAATTTACTAACCACCTTTCCTACCTACAACACTTGTGTTTGGATATTATTTTGAAAGCAACGATTCTGTGACAACAGCAGTAAGTTTCTGCATGATGTAGAATCAAACTTCGATCGTCTTTGTAAAATTAATTTAACATTTGGATGTCAGTGTGACTAATAATGGTTAGTTTGAAACTAATATGACTGGAGAATGTTACTGTGCAGCTGCCATAGGTAGAAAACGCTCCCAGTTCAATTAGTTTAAATATATTAACGTCAGCCCTATGTTTAACCCTTTGTACCCGAAATACCAAATGTGAAAAAATCATTTACAATGCAAGACCTATTCTGCTGTATATTTTGAAACCAATTTGACTGGGAGCTGGTGCTGCCTCTGGCATCGCGCAGTAAAATTAAATTCAAAATATTCAACATATTGTTTATTAAATAGTAAAGACATACAATTCGTACAATAACGCTTAGTCCGTCATCAATTAAGCGTTCGTGACGAACTTAACTACGTCATTCATAACGACATTGATCATGACGCCGGCCTGCAGGTCACGTAGTTGATCGTGACGTCATATGATTGACTAATAAATTGGAAAGGTTTCTGTTAAATTATTTTCAAAATAGTCAACAGTTTACCTGTATAGTTACATTGGAACTTAGAGTCTGGGAGTTCAGAGCATAATTAACACATATTAACACATAATTTGATTAATTGATTGAAAATTGTTGCTTGTTCTGGAGAGTGTTCAGGTGATGCTAATCGCATCTCAGATGTTGTATTGCGCAGATAGATTATGGTTTATAGATTCCATATCATTCATATCCTGTCACAATTCACCTTTCCAGAGGACCCACCCACCACATGACGTCATAATGAACTGCGTGACGTGTAGAATGACATCATAATGAATGACGTCATGAATGACGTCGATGGGTACGTCACGAACGCATATTTGATGACGGTCTATGCGTTGTTGTATAAATTGTTTGCTTTTACTATTTAATAAATATTCTGTTGAATATTTTGAAACTAATTTGACTGGGCGCTGTTGCTGCCATAGGCAGCAACAGCACCCAGTCAAATTAGTTACAAAATATTCAACAGCTTCCCTGTATAGTTTTCAGGAAATTGATAGCTAGGGCATTCGGGGATCGATCAATCCCAACACGGCGAGGTGTGGGTGGAGCTTAGCTAGTGATGGGCGGGGCATAGCTAAAAATGGAAAGGGCCATTATCTGCTCTGTAATATCGCGTATATGTTGAATAGTGGTCGCCACCATTTTGTTTCCTCAAGCGATAGTGTGTGATGTAATGCAAGTGTCAATGTATTACCTTCTTTATTATGTAGTACTCATTCCTTGGAATATTTTAAAACTAATTTAACTGGAAGTTGTTGCAGCAACAACTTCCAGTCAAATTAGTTTTAAAATCTTCAACAGCTTGTCTGTATGATTGCTTTTATACCACATTGCCAAACTATAGCTGACGCCTCTATGAACGCGACATTAAATATGACATAACTGTAATGGTATGTTGACTATTTGAGAAAATACGGTCCAGTACAGAAATAACACGTTTCCAAAACAATAAAACGTAGGCTATGTGGAATATTTCGGACTTAATTTGATTGGTAGGCAGAAATGGCTTCCGGTCAAATTAAGACCAAAATTTTCAGCAGAACAGTTCTTAAATCGTGTTCAACATTGTACAAACTAACATGTATGCTTTTCTTTTGGACACATTGTAACTTATTTCTGTGCTGTAGTGTAATATGCGACGATTGATTTAAACATTTTATTGTACAAAAATGTACAATGGAATCGGGTACAAGTTCTTCCAACTTAGATAAACCCTCTCCCAAGAGCGACGATTACCTAACCGTGTTGATTTGACATAAAACGAAGGAATGGCATCTTGCCAAACTCATTACAAATGCCTGCCTCTGATAATATTAAGAGATTTTCAGATAGCTTCTCTATCGATGTAGATTGAAGGCATCTATTTCCAAAAGATTAGCCAATCATTTTGTGTTTAATCAGCATCCCAATCTGGCAATACGGGCCTTCTTGGCGAAGCCGTTGGATCATGCCACTCCTATAGAACTAAGGGTTAAACCAGAAGATTTGGAATTAAAAGGGTTTGTAGAATTCAGTAGTAGTCAATTTAACGATGAGCATAGGTCTAAGCAAAAAACTTCAGTAACTAATTATTACGTTCAGACCATACTTGCGATGGCATCTGAGGGAAATTTTTTAATTAATACATTATGGCGGTAGTTAGTGTAAAAATATAAAATATACATACCATATACAACATTAAAATACAGTCTAGTCTGAGTACGGTGTAGTAGTAGTAGTAGTAGTAGTAGTAGTAGTAGTAGTAGTAGTAGTAGTAGTAGTAGTAGTAGTAGTAGTAGTAGTAGTAGTAGTAGTAGTAGAATTAGTAGTAGTATTAGTAGTAGTAGTAGTAGTAGTAGTAGCAGCAGCAGCAGCAGCAGCAGCAGCAGCAGCAGCAGCAGCAGCAGCAGCAGCCGTCGTCGTCGTCGTCGCCGCTGCCGCTGCCGCTGCCGCTGCCGCCGCCGCCGCCGTCGTCGTCGTCGTCGTCGTCGTTGTTGTTGTTGTAATAGTGGCTGTGGTAGCGGCGGTGGTAATGTTAGTTGTTGTGGTGGTGAGTAGCATTCGTGCATTCTATGTGTATCGTTAAAGATCGAAGGTGAGAAGTGTTGGTAGTAGTATTAGTAGTAGTAATAGCAGCATTGATAACATTCCTTTCTTTCTCTTGGACAGTAATAGAAATGTGCAGAGTTTGGTGAGTACGGGCCTCTTACTTATTGAAAGTAGTCTACGGGGTTTTTTCTCCATTGTTTTTTCTTGAATAGCATAGTTGAATCAATTTTTCTCGTTCTACGTCATATCGCTCACAATTAAACAGAAAGTGATTCTCATCCTCGACTTCATTACATCTGGGACACAGCTGCTCATTTAGATCTATGCCAATCCATATTTGCATTTCTATGGTGAGTCGGTGGTTGAGTGTTCAAAAATGCAGAAGCGTTAATGATTCCAGGTATGGCAGCCATTTAAATTAAGTTACTCGTGTTGATTGATCCATTTCTCTAATCAACTCCTCGATGAATTAATTTTTGTTCTATTGAATGTTTCGTTAGCTGGACTAGCTGCTTGCCAGTTATGATCCAGTCTATAAATAGGTTTTGTTGACCAACGATTTTTAAGATAGTTTTAATCGTTTCAATCTGTTTAATTTGTATGTTGTCTCCAGTTGCAAAGTCTATATATAAGAAGTAGAGCATAGATGGTAGTTTCTCATACCCACCATTTACTAGCCCCGCCCAAAATCGTATCATGTTACATCGTATTGGCAAACCCCTCAGATTGCTGATCCATTAAGAAACATAGGTGTACTCATTGTATCAAATAATGTTGTTTGTAAATCAATAGGTATATCATGTTGGTGTATTTTGCCTATCAATGAGTATAGAGCTTTCGTTCCTTGTTTACAGTTTCTTATTTTACAGTTTGTGAATGATCAATTTGATTTTAGTAAAATGCCTAGATATAGATATTCATCAACTATTTCAAGTACATCCCCCCATATTAAAACTTAGAGAATTATTCAAATTTACCCTAGAAAAAAATCATCACCTTAGTTTTCGCAGTGGTAATTTGTAATCGGCAATATTGGTGAAATGCATTTAACGCATTCTACATGTCTCTTAGCGAATCAAGCATTATGATCGTATCATCCGCGTGCAATAGAATTATAAGACGGAGGTACAGTTTTATGTTTTCTTCAGCTAGTTCATTAATAGAATTAAGACCAGTTATGGATTATTCATATAAGTGCTCTTCTAGATCCGTGAAAAAGACTGAGAATAGAAAGGGGATAGGTTCTCACCTTATCAGGTGCCCGTTACCCGTGATGAGTTGGTTTGGTTGTGGCCGACATAAGATTTTATGCCTTTGTATACAATTTTGTACCATTTTCCAGTTATATTTTGTTTTAATAGTTTTTACCAGAGAGCGGCCCCTCGCACTTTATCCAAAGCTTGTTTAAGGTCTATGAATGTACAGTATCTACTGTACATTCATAGACTACTACTGTCAACAAGTTCATCGATCAGGCATCGTCACATATTTGATATACCATAAAGCAAGGAATGAAAGCAACTACATGGCCTTACCATCTTCTGCTGTAAATAAAGAATCATTCGAAGTACCTGATTATCTTGAACGGTTTCGCACATGGCTATTTACTGGAGATCCTGAAAACAAGAGTCTGTCACAAAGGGTCAATATGCTGATTCAGTCGGTTAGTGAGGACATAATTTATACAGTGGCATGCACTCAACAGGAACCTCCTAAGCACCTATTGCTACCATATGCTGTGAAAACACTCACAGGTAATGTTGAAGTAATCCAGACACTGAACAGACTTGGGCATGGGGTATCATACGTACAGCTGGAAAAAAATGTATTGCTCTATGTCTCCAGAAACTAGCAGCTGAATCAAACAGTGGTTCGTCCAGCTTTTATGCAGTCTAATGTATTTACAAATCTAGTCTGGGACAATATAGACATAAGTGAAGAGACGCTCACGGGAAGAGGGTCATCTCATCGGGTGAATGGAATTGTAGTATAGCCCAAAGTCTATGGGCTACATCTCACCAAAGCTACTCTCCCAGACATTAAGAAATAAAAGCAAAGAATTTTTTCCACAGAACATCAAGAACTTAACGCATATATTGCTTGAGAGTGAGTTGACCCACAACTATTGATAAACAAAACTACTAATTTACTTTAAAAAACAAGGGAGATATAACTTGGATCAAGAATTTGATTTGGTTACTCTCAAGCCAAGTCAGAAGATTCCGAGCTGGATTGGATTCAGCTTCAGTACTAAAGACTAACAATCTCAGAAGATGTTATTGGCTGCCTGTCTACCATTAATGCACCTGCTACCAGTTTGATTACCGTGCCTGAGGTTCTTAATCAGCCAGAGCTGATTAGAAGCGAACTACTATTACAAACCATTGTAATAGTGATGAATCAGGCTCTATCCACGAACGCGACAGAAATCGCACGGAACCACAAAGGCTGCTATGTCAATATCGTCCTGTGAATGGGAACGTTCTACATCATTTATAATGTCCTATCTCTCCTAGCAAAACGTGTTCATGACGCTGGTCTCAAGGACATATGTACTGAATCAGACATTGTTGCAGATTGCTCCGTCTCAGGAGGTCTTGATGGAAAGATGTACAACCATGAAGTACGAGTGCACACGTATATCTATGAAGCATTAATGAGACTAGCATGGACAGAGTTTTTGCGTTGGATAGGAGGAAACCTTCTGGTCAGATTTAAACTCCCTTTTAGTCTACATGGACAGCATGGTAGAGGACTTGTGCCAACAGAACTCTGAATGCGCATTGCACAGCCCACCTTTAGCAAAGTTGTGGAAACTTTGGAATGAATTCTTAGAATACCTTCGCCATGGAAACTGTTAACTTCCAGCATTTGGATGTCTTATATTGACATGGTAGGCGACCTTTTGCTTGACTTTCTTCGTACTTCTCACGAGGGTAACTGGGAATTACACATCTATGACATTAGCCCACTGATTTTCTGGTTCTTTTCTTAGGACAAACTAAATTAATTATCCGAGATACCTATCAGCCCTCTATGTACAAATGATCAATCTTCAAACAGACCATATTGATGTGCATGAAACCTTCAAGGCTGGACGCTTTTCTGTTCAGATCTCTCGCAATAAGACATAAGTGTGAACAAACCACTGAAGTTGGAGTGAACAAAGATACACAGTCTCCAGAAGGAACAGCAATATTCAGCCTCAAATCTGGTGCTGTAAAGACGTACTATATCACAACCAAGCATCATAGTTTAGGACAAGTGAGGGATATGGTGCAAGAGAACAGACGTGAACTGCACCATTCAGATCTACAAGGGCCAAGGGTTCAGAAGAATGAAGAAGCTTTGTCAGCAGTTTTAAGCTTCATACAAAGCTGTGTAAACCCATTTGCTGAGAACCACGATCTCATTGGCATGTCTACTGCAAAGGCAGCGCCTCGAGACATGGTCTGTGACATGATGAAACCATTTGAGATTGGTTAAATTGTTATGTCAGCTTCAGCGATGAAAGACTAGAGAAAGATACACCCGAAAATAAATTCCACGCCCCAATGAAAATTAGCACTGTCAGCAACATGTGGGAAATCATTCATTGGAGAGTATATTTATTATATCATAAATATCTGTATCCACCAAATCTAATGGAAATATGCATCCATTTGTGAAGAGTTCCGTGATGGTTTGTGTAAGGCTGACTACGGTTAGGGCCAAATAAAGAAAGTCATCATACATCAAGCACAGATTAGGAATACTACAAAATACCTAATGTCTTCTCATGTTCACTAAAAAAAGCAAACGATTTCACAACTATGAATTAAACTGCAACGGCACACACTTTCACTTGTTTTTTAAAAAGTTTCGCACAGACGTAATCACCTAAATACGATTTATGTATATAAATGATAACAAAATGGATTTATTCGGAAAAGATTAGAGATATGTGAATTATGTTTAGTGCAGATGCACGTATCACTATCTGGTTACCGTATCAGAAGATTTCAGCACACTATCCTTGTGAAAATGTGTTACACATGCATCATAAATAATGCTCCCCCCCCCCCCCCCCGCAAAATTAACTATAAGTTAAGCAAAGCATATTCACATATTTTCCATACCTCAGGATGCAGACCTTGCCAAAATCACTACGAGCCTTTTTCCCCCACCCAGACCAGGTGGAACCGATTGATAGCAAACATATTGGGTCCTGGCTCATGGACTATTAGTTTCAAAATATTCACCAGCTTACCTGTATTGTTACCTTGAACTGGGAATTCACGGTTCAAAGTTTAACATCGATTCCAACACCAGTAAAAGTTGGCAAAGCTTAGCTAGAAATGGGCGGGGCATAGCTAGAAATGGGCGGGGCATAGCTAGAAATGGGCCGAGCATAGCTAGAAATGGGCAGGGCATATCCAGAAATGGGCAGGACATAGCTAGAAATGGGCGGGGCATAGCTAGAAATGGACAGGGCATAGCTAGAAATGGGCAGGGCATAGCTAGAAATGGGCAGGGCATAGCTAAGAATGGTACCACTACCATCTATTAAATGATTCCTTTAAAAAGTTTTCCATAGTCTCTCAGTCTCTAGAAAATCTGGAAAAGTGTTCGTAAACTTCGTACCACGTGGTTAACCTGAAGCTAGTTTGTTTTATCAGAATAGTTTATCCTATCATAAGTGCAGAGGGCACAACGGAATTGATTAGTTTCCGTGATGATTTATGTTTCGCTCCCACTGCTTACGTAAAGTGCTCTTCACGTGCTGAACGTTGAACATTTCAGCTGTGAATGCACGCACATCAAATATCAAACACGCACGTACGTACATAGATATAGGCATACAATATAACCCACGTACGAAAACAGGAGAATAAGTACACACATGCACGCACGCGCACAGTGTCCCACACGCACGGATTCGCACGTGAACGCACACCGACTCACGCACGAATTCGCGCACTCGTTCGTTCGTTCATGAATACGCGTTCGTACGTACGCAGGTGAAGGAATACTCTTTATACCTATATGTGGGAGTGAAGATAAGATGAATGATGTATCTCTTGATGAAGATGCTGTAATAGATATACTATGCTGGAAACATGATGGCCTTAACACTTTGATCCCGTAACACCAATCACCAAATATTCTTTACGTTTTAATAATTATGCTGTTGAATATTTCGAAACTAATTTGACTGGCGGCAGTTGTTGCTACCTATGGCAGCAACAACCGCTAGTCAAATTAGTATTAAAATAATCAACAGCCTACCTTTATAGTTATTTTGAAACTGAGATGCTGGAAATTTGGGTTTCAAGGGGTTAAAGTTAAAGCCCTTGAAGTTGATATTTATCGGAGCATTTGATCCATGTTTTTTAACTTCAGCACTCGTTCGTCACTGATAGAACATTCCAAGCGGTTAACCCTTTAACCCTCATATCAGCCAAAAAACGGCTTCTACAGCGGTCTTGAGAAATGTCTATTTTCAGACCAGGAGAAGGCTATTTTTGAAAATTGACCACTGAAATGACTGGCTCGATAAACGAGCCAGTCATTCCAGTGGTCAATTTCCAAAAATAGCCTCTCGGTCTGAAAATGAACAGTTTCGATGAGAAAATTGAAATATTTTTGATCAAATTCGAGGGCTAAAGCGCTAATTTATAGTACAGCTCAGATATAACCTAGTCCAAGGCAGGAATGTTCAAAATAGTCAACATAATATTACTTACATCGTCTTGTACCAATTAACATCAGGTTTTGCTGAGCAAAATATGTGAAAATTAAATTTTTTTCATTGCGAAGTTGAATTTTAGGGAGTCGTGCGTGTCTCTAAATCATCATATGATAATATTTATTTCGTTTCATTACATCTAGGCCCGCAATTTAAGCTTCTAAAAGCACACAATTCGAATAATTTTTTTTTTAAGTAGATCTGCTGTGAAGTTATTTTTAAGTGAACTGTAGATGTAAGATTTTGCGACATCGGCCTCCATGTATGGAAAATAACAGGTGTGTTTTATTTAGTAAGGCGAGTGTAATAACTGGTTCATTATGAAGTCTAAATAAAACGAAATAATGGCCAAAGAATAAGAAGAAATAGAAGAAGAAGAAGAAGAAGAAGAAGAAGAAGAAGAAGTAATAGAAGAGGGGAGCACGAGGCGGGTAATGAGGAGGAGGAGTAGGAGAAGGGTGAGAAGGGAAGTGGGGGAGCAGGGGGAGAAGGCAGAGGAGAGGGAGGAGGAGGAGGGAGGAGAAAAAAGAAGGACGAGGAAGAAGTAGAGGGGGAGGAGGAGGAGAGGAGGAGGTGGAGGAGGAGGAGGAGGAGGATTTGAAGGAGAGGAGGAGGAGGAGGGGAGGAGGAGGAAAAAGAAGGACGAGAAGGTGGAAGAGGAAGAAGACGAGGGAGGAGGAGAGGAGGAGGTGGAGGAAGAGGAGGAGGACGAGGACGATGATGATGATGATGATGAGGAGGAGGAGCAGGAGGAAGAGGATGGGTCGGAGGAGGAGGGGAGGAGGAGAATGAGGATGAAGAGGAGGAGGAGGAGAAGGCGGAGGGGCAGGAGGAGAAGGAGGAGGAGCAGGATGATGATGAGGATGGCAAGGATGAGGAGGAGGAGGAGGAGGAGGACGATGGGAAGGAGGATCAGCAGGAGGAGGAGGAGGAGGATGAGGAGGAGGAGGAGGAGGAGGAGGACGATGGGAAGGAGGAGCAGCAGGAGGAGGAGGATGAGGATGAGGAGGAGGAGGACGATGGGAAGGAGGAGCAGCAGGAGGAGGAGGAGGATGAGGAGGAGGAGGAGGAGGATGGGAAGGAGGAGCAGCAGGAGGAGTAGGAGGAGGATGGGAAGGAGGAGAAGCAGGAGGAGGAGGAGGAGGAGGAGGAGGAGGAAGATGGGAAGGATGAGAAGGAGGAGGAGAAGGAGGAGGAGGAGGACGATGGGAAGGAGGAGCAGCAGGAGGAGGAGGATGAGGAGGAGGAGGATGAGGAGGATGGGAAGGAGGAGGAGCAGCAGGAGGAGGAGGAGGAGGAGGAGGATGGGAAGGAGGAGCAGCAGGATGAGGAGGAGGAGGAGGAGGATGAGGAGGAGGAGGATGGGTAGGAGGAGGAGCAGCAGGAGGAGGAGGATGAGGAGGAGGAGGAGGAGGAGGACGATGGGAAGGAGGAGCAGCATGAGGAGGAGGAGGAGGATGGGAAGGAGGAGGAGCAGCAGGAGGAGGAGGAGGATGAGGAGGAGGAGGATGGGTAGGAGGAGGAGCAGCAGGAGGAGGAGGATGAGGAGGAGGAGGAGGACGATGGGAAGGAGCAGCAGCAGGAGGAGGAGGAGGAGGATGGGAAGGAGGAGGAGCAGCAGGAGGAGGAGGAGGATGATGGGAAGGAGGAGAAGCAGGAGGAGCAGCAGGAGGAGGAGGAGGATGGGAAGGAGGAGGAGCAGCAGGAGGAGGAGGAGGAGGAGGATGAGGAGGAGGATGAGGAGGAGGACGATGGGAAGGAGGGGCAGCAGGAGGAGGAGGAGGATGGGAAGGAGGAGGAGCAGCAGGAGGAGGAGGAAGAGGATGGGAAGGAGGAGAAGCAGGAGGAGGAGGAGCAGCAGGAGGAGGAGGAGGACGGGAAGGAGGAGGAGCAGCAGGAGGAGGAGGAGGAGGATGAGGAGAAGGAGGAGGAGGAGGACGATGGGAAGGAGGAGCAGCAGGAGGAGGAGGAGGAGGATGGGAAGGAGGAGGAGCAGAAGGAGGAAGATGAGGAGTTGGAGGAGGAGGAGGAGGAGGATGGGAAGGAGGAGCAGCAGGAGGAGGAGGAGGAGGATGGGATGGAGGAGAAGCAGGAGGAGGAGGATGAGGAGGAGGAGGATGGGAAGGAGGAGCAGCAGGAGGAGGAGGAGGAAGATGGGAAGGATGAGGAGGAGGAGGAGGAGGAGGAGGAGGAGGACGATGGGAAGGAGGAGCAGCAGGAGGAGGAGGAGGAGGATGAGGAGGAGGAGGATGAGGAGGATGGGAAGGAGGAGGAGCAGCAGGAGGAGGAGGAGGATGAGGAGGAGGAGGATGAGGAGGATGGGAAGGAGGAGGAGCAGCAGGAGGAGGAGGATGGGAAGGAGGAGCAGCAGGAGGAGGAGGAGGAGGAGGATGGGAAGGAGGAGGAGCAGCAGGAGGAGGAGGAGGATGGGAAGGAGGAGAAGCAGGAGGAGGAGCAGCAGGAGGAGGAGGAGGATGGGAAGGAGGAGGAGCAGCAGGAGGAGGAGGAGGATGAGGAGGAGGAGGAGGAGGAGGACGATGGGAAGGAGGAGCAGCAGGAGGAGGAGGAGGAGGATGGGAAGGAGGAGGAGCAGCAGGAGGAGGAGGAGGAGGAGGAGGATGGGAAGGAGGAGAAGCAGGAGGAGGAGCAGCAGAAGGAGGAGGATGAGGAGGATGGGAAGGAGGAGGAGAAGCAGGAGGAGGAGGAGGAGGATGAGGAGGAGGAGGATGAGGACGATGGGAAGGAGGAGCAGCAGGAGGAGGAGGAGGAGGAGGATGGGAAGGAGGAGGAGCAGCAGGAGGAGGTGGAGGAGGAGGATGGGAAGGAGGAGGAGGAGGAGGAGGAGCAGCAGGAGGAGGAGGAGGAGGATGAGGAGGAGGAGGAGGAGGAGGATGGGAAGGAGGAGGATGAGGAGGAGGAAGATGGGAAGGAGGAGGATGAGGAGGAGGAAGATGGGAAGGAGGAGCAGGAGGAGGAGGATGAGGAGGAGGAGGAGGAGGAGGAGGATGAGGAGGAGGAGGAGGAGGAGGAAGATGGGAAGGAGGAGCAGGAGGAGGAGGAGGAGGAGGAGGACGATGGGAAGGAGGAGCAGGAGGAGGAGGAGGAGGAGGAGGAGGAGGAGGATGATGAGGAGGAGGAGGAGGAGGATGAGGAGGAGGAGGAGGAGGAGGAGGAGGAAGATGGGAAGGAGGAGCAGGAGGAGGAGGATGAGGAGGAGGAGGAGGAGGAGGAGGAGGAAGATGGGAAGGAGGAGCAGGAGGAGGAGGAGGATGGGAGGATGAGGAGGAGGAGGAGGAGGAGGATGAGGATGAGGAGGAGGAGGAGGAGGAGGAGGATGAGGAGGTGGAGGAGGAGGAGGAAGATGGGAAGGAGGAGCAGGAGGAGGAGGATGAGGAGGAGGAGGAGGAGGAGGAGGAGGACGATGGGAAGGAGGAGCAGCAGCAGGAGGAGGAGGATGAGGAGGAGGAGGAGGAGGAGGAGGAGGGGGAGGAGAACTGAATGTAATTGCAGGATGTTTTCAAACTACTACAGCTACAAAACATAATCATCATCGTGTTCCTCGTTATACAAGTAGACTAAATACAGCGGGTGAATCGACAGCAGCAGGGGGAATCCCCCTCATTTTAGTCAGCTGTAAACAATAAAACAACGATATCCTCGTGGCCTTGAAAATAGATATATGACTGGCATGGATAGCCCATTTAATCCCTGAAAACCCCGTGTTACAATGACAAGGAGTCTATACAGGTAAGCTGTTAGATATTTTGAAACTAATTGACTGCAACCTGACATAGACAGAAACAGCTCTCAGTCAAGATTAGCTTCAAAATATTCAACAGATTATTCTTTACAGCGAAAAGTTCAGTTTCTGTTCATAAAATTTAAATGGTTAAAGGACTCAATAATTTTTAACCCGCGTGTTAAGCTGCTTCAAGGCCTCCCGTATACTTGCTATTCTCGTTTTAACCCTTTAACCGTCAAATTCATTCAAAAAATTTTCAATTTTCTCATAGAAAATGTCAATTCGCAGAGCAAGAGAAGATTATTTTTGAAACTTTACCACTGGAATGACTGGCTCGGTTATCGAGCCAGTCATTCCAGTGGTAAATTTTCAAAAATAATCTTCTCTTGCACTGCAAATGGACATTTTCCAAGAACAATGCAGAAGCCATTTTTGGCTGATATAAGTGTTAAAGTGTTAAGACGCCACAGTAAACTATCCTGTACATTTATGACAACAAACAAATGTTCAGATGTGCCATAAAATACCTGCTCGTTAGATTCATTTATTATCATATAAAATCGAATAAATAGTCTATATATATCTATATACATGTTGACATTCAAAGTGCGTCTTCAATGAAACGACCATTCACATCAACCACCCACGTAAGATATATGAAGCATCTTTCTTGCCAATACTCTGAGAAGAGTCTATAGAAATAATTCCGCTGATATTGAGAGCACCATTTTCTTCTCTTCCCCCGCCACCTCCACCCCACCCCCACCACACCCTCTAACCACCCATCCTACTGCTGCTTGCGCTCCAGTTACGACACCATGTGTACTAAATAATAAAGACATACAATTCTTACACCTGGCGGACTATTCGGTGTACATGGTGGACTTAGGTACATCATTCTCTGCACATTTTAATTGTGACGTCAGCCTACATGTGACGTAATTAATTTTAGCTTCAGATATTCCAGTGATAGGTGGGAATCCCTCCATTGGAATACAATCCGAGCCATTCCCTGAAGACTCCCTGGGACACGTGAGAGTAAATAAATGTATATACTACTACAATAAGTGTGTCTATGAGTAGAAGGGCGGCGTATAGGCAGTTGCACTGATTGGTCGAGCAGGTGATGACGTCATCAATATTTGAATCAGGTCACGTCCCCTTTTTCCCAACAAAAATACTCGAATTTGATTGCTTGAAAGAAAACTTCTTTGTTATTTCTAGACCAATCAGATTCGAGTATGTTATTTTAACATATCATCAACCTCTCGATTAATCAGCAAACAACCATCTATATCTTCGCTGTTTTCGCTGATGTAGAGGTGTAGGCACATGGTGATGATTTGCAGGTGTAATGAGGCACAGGCAGATAATTAACAGGGGTAATGATGGAATGATGTGTGAAGGAATTAGGGGATGTGACCATGTCACATGATGCCTGTAGGCCAATCAGTATGGCCGCTTATTTCGTCACCATAGCCTAGGTCAACTTATGGATGCGAGCTGTCTCATTGTAGGGCTAATGACCCATGAAACAAAGGGCATGCCCTAGGGTCTGGGGATGTGAAGTAATGTGCGTCCATATAGTGTTTCTAAAGCTAGGAATAGCGATAGAGTAGAGACACTTGTTTACGTTTATGAACTAGAACCTCATATAAAAGTTTCTATTAGCGCTAAATACCATTTCTTACATTAGCACAGATGGATACTTTACCCTTTCGGGTAGCAGTGAGATGAGAACTACGCTTAGACATGTTAAGCTCTTTGACAATGCTTGGTATATTCTGAATGCTAACATCTCTGAATTCAACAGTGCCTTACTCTGCATTAATTTAATTACCAGCAACCCATACATATATAGTCAATCGAGATGGTGGAAGCCATGATATCTCCATAACTCTTGAATATGTTGCTGAGCATGAGGTTAATGGCTATCGATGATCATTCCGAGGTAGATGTTCACCAGATAGGACTATACATCAGAAAGTGGTGGATGAAGACATTTTGTGTTAAATAGCTATGATGTTATGTAATCGAGAACACATTACCAAAAACTTAATCTCGGATGCTCTGTGCATTATCCTTAACAGCGAAGAGGTAAATCTAATCAACAAACAATCTATCAGAGGAGGAGCACCTGCGAAGAAGAAAGAGTGCACATTTTGCACGACGGGTCTAATGCATTTGAAAATCATATCGTAAACCCATTATCCCACATTTAACTATGCTACAGCCATTTTGCGACAAACATTGCTAGAAGATTTTCCAGAGTTAGATCTAACTGTTCAGACTCTAGCCGCTGTAGAAGTATTCAAATTACCTGGAGAAGAAGCTGAAGAATCAGCCTAAGCTTTCAGAACCCTAGACATCCAGGATGTTGTAGATTTCAAGAATTTATTACCCAGGATTAATGACCATGCAACAGAAAGTGGCATTAACGAGAACGATGTAATGAGTGTACCCATTACTGCGGTACCCTTCATTAACTATGTATCTGCTGAGAATGATTACTATGTTCAAAGTGTGGGTATAAAGACATTCGCTATAGCCTTAACTGATGCTTTGTTTTATGTAGCAAAAACAGACCTCTACGGTTGTCAGCATGATCGTTTGTCTTAGAGAGAACATTTGTGCTCAGGCATAAACTATTTTCTAAGATCTGTCGATAATGTCATATTATACTATGTACGTGCATTAGAATGTGTCTATAAAGAGGACTTTACACAGGTGTTATATAGAATGCCTGTATCTTAATGCTGACCATTTGTACAAGAAATGTAATGCAGTGTGGCTTGAAATTACTTAACTACCTTCTTTTAATTGTTTGCTTTACTGTCCTTAAATCACACAAAAATCTGAAAAAATGTCTGAGTTTTTTGCTTTTGGCACTATTAATGTCTTTCAATCTACCCGCACGCAAGTTGCAAACGTAATAATAACAACAACAACAACAACAACAACAACAACACCAACAACAACAACAACAACAGCAACAATAACAATGATTTCCGAATGGCTCATAATTAAGGTCGTCATCAGAGTAGGTCATTAGATTAAAATAATAATAATAATAATAATAATAATAATAATAATAATAATAATAATAATAATTCATAGTAATAACTCACTAACTTATTATTCACTAACTTAAGTGTGTGTGAACCTGCGTTAAAACAAACACGGGCATGCGCCTGCACTTACGCTTACACACCAACCACCTCCCTCGCTCACTTTTGTGGTCAGCCCTCCAGAACCCAAATTCAAACCCTGCACAGATTGTTGTAAAATTGGCATTGTTTTCTACAGTTTTGTACAAATTGGTCAAGTTCTGTTGATTTGCTATCTAAGGGCGGTAACTCTAGCGCAGTTGTATAATCTCATAAATAAAACCTCTACATCAGCATTAATCATTGATACTTAATGGTTAATGTTAATAAGTAAGCATTCTCTTAAGGTGACCCGACCAGGTAAGCAATATGTACGCACGTGAGGCCACACTACAGTAGTTCACACCCTTTCTTCACAGGGGGTCATTAGGGCCCTGCAACGAGCATAAAGGTCATCACATCACAAGTGTAGGGTGACGATATGGATGCACCCTAAGCCACATCCCTTTTTCATGGGGCATTAACCCAACAATGCGACAGCTGGCATTCCATAAGTTGATCTAAGATAGAGCACCAAGATAAGGGCTGTACTGATTGGCCTATGGGCGTCATGTGAACTAGATATGCCCCCTAACACCTTCGCACTGCATTACACCTGTCAATCATTGGAACATGCCTCACTACACCTGTCAACGCCTCTACATCACCAAAAACTACAAAGATATAGGTGGCTGTTCGATGATTGGGTGGTGACATCATCAATATTGAAATTAGGACACGCCCTTCCCCCCACCCCCCCCCCCCCCCCCACCCACCCCCGCACAAATTACTCGAATCTGATTAGTCGAAGGATTTTTCTCGATCAATCAAATTTGAGTATTTGGGGGGGGGGGGGGGGAAATGGGGGCGTGGCCTAGTTGAAATTTTGATGACGACATTACCCTCTCGACCAATCAGCGCAGCCGCCTATAACGTTGCCCTTCTACGCATATGCAGTAGACATGTAATGTCAAAGGGGGACGTCTATAAGATCAAAGGCTCCGTCTATTGATAATCTTTAGCCATAAACGTCTCACCTTTAGCCAGGCTATTTTAAGCATCGAACTCTTCTAGGAATACATAGGAATACCTGGTGAAAGCACATCAAGCAGAAAATAGGTCTTTCTTATTATTCTCCTGTGATTAACACTTTCAACACCGTCCTCATAACGCGTGTTACTGGGCGGATACTGGGCCAATATCGGTCCACTATCACGTGTTATAATGGTTTCGAAACACGACACAGGTATTACGTTCTAAGAACGAGTATATTGAATATTTTGAAACTAATTTAACTGGAAACAGTTGCTACTTATTTTCAGGATAATCTGAGTGAAGTGTTGCTATGCGACACGATTTCTGTATGGAAGCTAGAAAGTACATGTGACAGACTCAGTAGCTCTGTGACACCGTCTCAATGGTTGCATGTGGAGGCTATGTCATGGAGATACTGGGGGTATGTGACATGCACTCTCTAGCTTTCATCCAAACAAGCAGGTACCTAGTGGGTCTCCATACAAGTCTGTGGTGTAACCTGTGCCAGTAGCCATGTGTGTTTTTACACACCACATTTATAAATAAAGGTCGTTTCTTTTGAAGCCAGAACTAATTATAAAGCGACTCATGTGTATCCTCACATTGAGACAGACTTTTTATTTACTGCACTTTGATCCTTGAAGGTTGTCTTAAACTGTCGCCAGACAGGTTAAATTTTCTAGGATCACGGCCATCTTGTGGATAATTATTACTATTCTAATAAGTCAATACAGGGAAACTCCACCAATGTTTCCAATCAACGAGGTATAAATGTCAAAATACTATGGCTGACGCGCCTCACGCGCGATTATGACGCTTGGTAACACTGTTTTTTTCGCGTGGAAAATGATGTAACTTTCTAGAAAATCGTTGAAAATCGTTAAGATCATACATAAGAATATATATAAATAATTATTTATGTAGTTGCCAACTGAAAACAAACATCGCCACTAAAAATCGATGCCGCTAGACTCGCTAATTAATCGCTCAAACAATCAAACGAAAAGCTGTGGCTGAGCGGTTGGTGGTGTGTGGGGCGGGGTAGGGTGGGTGTTTGGAGGGGGGGGGGCGTGGTTATGTGTGGGTGGGTGGGGGTCGGATGACACTGTGCGGGCACAGTCGATTAGTTCACTCGTGTCTCTCCGCGACTCCAGCAGATCTACTTGCATTTTAGAACATCAACACTGAATAGCTGGTGAATATATTGGCCACGGCAGCAGTAATTTTTAATCGAATTATTTTTTTACTCTCCACCGGTGCTTATATTTTGATACAAATCTAAAACATTTATTTCAGCGCAAATCTATGATGCTGCTCTATAAACCGCTGTATGCTAAGTGAGATTCACTCAAATTCCCACCCTCATGTATCACACACATAGGTCCCCTAATAACGCAGGTTGCTGGGCCAGTAGTGGGCCAATACCGGGCCATATTGACCCGATGTTGGCTCAGTGGCGGCCCAGCGCCGACCCAGTAAGCTGCATTATCATGGTTTGATATCATTAACCTTTGAGACAAGGCAACATAGTTATTATGAACTTGTGATCAATTGTCATAAAAATCAGAATTAAATGTTATGTGTTAAGTTTGAGGAGGCGGCGACTTGGCTCAGGACAACTTAACCGGAGAAGCTGGTTCGCACCTGAGCCGTGCAATATCTCGTCGTCTTTGGAAACATTTGAAATCTCCTTCGTTCCTTGCCTCTCTCCACCCAGGGAGTATGAATGGGTACCAGTGTACCAGTGTGACGCTTGGGAAGTTACAAACAATAAACTGAAATAAAAATCAGCCTTAATATGCCGTGAATGGGACCGAGAATCAGGGACTAGATAGACGCCAATCAAACCAATAATATCTTCAGGTGCTCAGTTTGAGCGCATCAACCTATTAGTGAGATCACATCTAGAGATATTCTATCTTGATCTATTTTCTATGTTGAACTATTTGTCAATTCACCTTTCCATAGTATCCATCATCATCTGACGTCATATGACGTTATAATCAGCTAAGCGGCGTGTAGGATGACGTCATAATCATTGCGTCATAAATGGTTCTATTTGGCCCGTCTTCGTTGTACGAATTGTATGTCTCTACTATATAATAAACATGCTGTTGAATATTTTGAAACTAATTTGACTGGACGCTGTTGCTGCCATAGGCAGCAACACCGTCCAGTCAATTAGTTTTAAAATATTCAATAGCTTACCTGCATAGTTTTCTGGAAATTGATAGTCAAGAAGTTCAGAGATCGATCGATCCCAACACGAGGGAGGTGTGGGTGTAGTTTAAACAGAGATGGGCGGGGCATAACGAAAAATGGAAAGGTCCATTCTGAACATGTTTTGCTCAGTATCTCTGGGACTGGCTATACTTAATTCTACACGCGTTAATTATCCACGTGGCATTCTACTTAGCAGATTAATAATGACGTCGTCAAAATAAGTGCATCTACCAATGTAGGTATCCATGTCCAGCTCTGCCCACCCGTTGCTAGCCCAGCTCAGCCCACATTGTATTCATGTTGGGGCTATGTACTGTACTCGATACGGGAGCAGAGCGGGTGGGCGAGGACCGTACAATAGGACGATGTGTAACAAGAGGTCTACACGTAGGCTATTGAATAATTTGAAACTAATGGCAGCATCAGCTCCCAGTCAAATTAGTTCCAAAATATCCAACAGAATGACTATAGGCTCTACCTCATTTTGATTGTGACGTAATTGATTATGACGTCATATACTTGATTGACAGATCTTTCGATAATTCATTCCACATATAAACTAAATAAGTTTTACTTAAGAATTCAGTTCCACCCAGCCTTCACGCAAAAGTATCGATGCGCCTCCTCTCAGACTTAACGCGATGTCATTAACCCTTGGATGGCAAAACCGACCTCTGCAATAGTCTTGAGGAATGTTCATTTTCCGGCCACGAAAAGAATATTTTTCAAAATGTACCCCTGGAATGGCTGGCCCGATAACGGAGCCAGTCACTTCCAAGGGTAAATTAAAAAAGCAATCGTCTTCTGTCGGCCTGCAAATGGACAGTCAATAGACATTACAGTGCTAAAGGTGAACTTATCCTCTTTACGACTAAATGATCCGTTAGGAAAACACCATAAAGCACTAACGTAATCCTGAGATTTTCATATGAATTAATGATGTCATTATGATAAGTGCACATAAATACGAATGCTGTTTCTTGCAGGCAGACCTGTGTATAACGAACACCTTCCTTTTGGAGCCGAACAATGGTGGCTCTATAAAAGGGGTGCAGCTAGATCACGGGTTTAGCCGGTCCATGAAACGCTAAATTCTTTATATGACATAAATCTTATTCTGTTGGCTATTTTGGAATTGATTTGACTGGAAGTTGTTGCTGCCTAAGAAGCAACATCTTCCAGTCATATTAATTTCAAAATATGGGGAAATCATCGATGGAATGTTAATGAGTCACTGCCATTTAGCTCATATTCTCAATACAATGAATATGTATTAAGCGACCACCTGTCTTAAGTGACCACCTATCATTAGTGACCAACTGTTTTAAGTGGCCATCTGTCTTGTGTGACCACCTGTCTTTAGTGACCACCTGTCTTTAGAGACTACCTATCTTTAGCGGCCCCCATCTTTAGTAAGCACCAGCTATCTTTAGTGGCATCTTGTGATGGTCCATACAGTGATCGTTATAGACAGGTTGTACTATTACAGTGCCTATGCTTGCTTGTTACACTACAACTTCGATCTCGACGTGTTTCTATTTAGAACGAGAGTCTTCACAAGATGCTAGGCTTAAGTAGTCAATTGCTACTGACATCCTTGTGTCACAAACGACATCAGAATTACATTACTAATAGTTTCCAGACTGGATTAAGGAAACACTCCCGGAAACATATACCAATGCCTAATCAATGTGATTTTATTAGATTTGTAAGAAAAACATGAACTCTATTTTAGTACAAAATAGATGGGACCCATTTCTACATATGGATTGCGTATTTCTTGCTAAGCTCCGCCCATTTCTTACTACGCTCAGCCCACTTTTTACACATGGAAAAATTGTTGTAATCAGTTTGAAACTTCGAAACCTGAATTCATAGAATCTAAATTCCAAAGTAACTATTCATCTAAGATGTTAAATATTTTGAAACTAATTTAACTGGGGCTGTTGCTGGCTATAACAGCAACAGCTCACAGTCAAATTAATTTCAGAATATTTAAAAGAATTTTTAATAACTTCTAAATTCACCCCTAAGACAAACAATTCGTACACGAGACGATTTACTTCATTATAATTATGACGTCGGCTATGTAGTGACCTAACTGATTATGACGTCAGATACTGGAGCGACAGATCGGATCCATCCATTGTTATTATTAATTTCCTGTTTCATTACTGAGAGATTCTTTGCGTCGTGGTGCTTCAATGGACCTTTCCAACATTAAACATTCACAGAATGCATTGGGCATAGCACTTCTGGCTGATAACGGCGATAGTCGACGCGCGAACACCATTACATTATAGTTGGGAGGGGGGGTGATGGGGGTGGGGGTGGTGGGGTGGTGGTGTGGGGTGGGGGTGGGGGTTTGGCAACGATGCCAAATTTTGAAGGGGGTCTACACAGCTAGCCACAAACGGTTTGAGAATGTTTTGTGGTTAATTTTGGGATGCTGATTACGAATTTCTTATGCGTACGTTCGTAAATGTGGTGGAAAGTGCATAAATTGGCATTAAAGGGGCATCCCTTAAGTCTTAATATGCAAATTTCGAAATTTAACATTTTATGCCAAGACAGGTAAACATATGCTGGTTGTGATGCTTGGATTGCCAATTTATTTTTCATTTACTTGCAATTGGAAACTAATTGGAAACAAACCGTTAAAGGGCCATTGGCACATTCTGAACAATTAAAGGGGCATTCCCTCATTCAGAACTCACAACCATGCACAATAAACACATTTTTGGTGTTTTCAATTTGAAAGCAGAACAACCAAGCGCACATTTATGTTTGTTAGATATTGAACAGTGTTGGCCCAATACATTCAAATACCAATAATTAAAGGGGCATTTTACCCACAATGATTTTATGTACTTAACCATAATTAGTGCCAAGATAATCGTCCGGTTTATAATTGTTGAGCAATTAGTTTCACACGTTCGTCGTTGTTCATACTTGAAACCGTTAATAATAACTGAGTTTTTAAGATCAGCAAGTCACTGTGCATAGAATTACCTATATAGGCCACGAGTTTGACCCATTGGAGCTGCATGTGCACCATATTGACGATGAACCATTGCTAGCCAATTAAGCTCAGTTCCTTCAATCATCAGGAAAATCATCGGTATTCAAGGTTAAGTTACACCTTGTCGGCTTCCCTCCACAAGTACATAGTATGGCACATCTACCAGTATTGTCTCTACAACTACAACCCCTGATTGCTGATGCTGCAAGATCCATAGGTGACGAGGGCTCAGTCACGAGAACAGACTACAACATGATTTTCACGTTTCCAACCAAATTCATATATGTTTGGCAAAGGTGGCTTTGCTTGGTCGGCTTTTACCCAAACGGCTGTCTGCAATAACGCTCTCAAGATATACTGTCTGTATGCATCATCTGTAGTTGGCAAGCAGCGTAGGTCCACAGTGCGACCATAGAGGTTTGCTCGAATCTGGTTTGCAGTCGAATAATCACCTGGTTGTTTCCCATACAGTATGAGGAGCATTCCCTTGGCCACTTCCATAGCTTGTGCTATAACCTCTTTTGATATTACATCCTTAATGTCCAGACACAGTGAGGCCATTTTTTCTTTCAGAAATCTCCTACATTTATAGAAAACTGTCTTTTTTCCTTTACAATAAATGAAGCTTGTTGTGACACACCCACTCATTGAATGCATTAGAGGAAGCATTGTGGTTTCAGCCTGCCCCAATACCCCGGACAAAGTATAGATCTGGATACTCTAAGAAGCTCTTGTTTACTCTGTTTGTTTGAGAGTATAGATGACCAGTCGTTGATTGGCAAATTCGGGTTTAACTTGAACAATACAGACTGTTGGTCGGATCTCCTACTATGACAACCGCTGGAGTTTTTCAAGATTACGCCTGTATCTCCAATTCCATCATATCTATCTGCAATGATGTGTACATGCCTGCCACCTTCTTGACGGGAGTTAAGGATGCTCTGAAGAAGATGCTTAGCAAACATTTTGGCCTGCTCATTGGACTGAGGTGCAACACATCTGATGAAACCCATCAGGTCAACAATATACACAGTTGAAGCCGAAACCTCACCAGCATCGCCCTCGTCTGCATTATGTAAATCTGTAGGCCAATCATCAGCGTGAAGTTCTTGCTGACAACACTTCAGAAGAGATTACTTTGTTCCTGATCGCAACAGAAAATCTCCCGAATCAGAGACTTCTGGTAACGCAGGCGGGTATGGAAGGCGTTCGTGTTTAACTAGGTGCATTATCTACTCTTCTGATTCTTCCCGTCTGGACAACATAGCCCTCTTCAGCATTATTAATTCAGTTGTAAGTTTATTCTTGGCACGTCTAACGTTTGGCGGTTTTTTCCTTTGCTGTTTTGATATTCTTGCAAATGTTTGAATTTTTACAATACCCATCTTCTTTGCTCCGCTTGCGAGATACGTCTCAATAGTTGATTAACTGTAAAATGTCCATCTTTGAAAGGGGCAGAAATTGGCACTGGTAGATTATGCATATCATTCAAATAGTTTACAACTTGAGTTGCACACTTATGGTGACCGGCATTTGCCATGAGTGGAAGCATACGTGAGGTTGTGGTAAGGTGTTCATCCCAGTTACCATCTCATTCTGCATGAAGAAACTGTAATGCTATCCCCACCATTTCAATATACATGGACCATAATCTAGGGATTAGAATTTCTCTCCTAGATTCGTTAAACTCAATCATTGTACATTTTGCTTCCATAAGCTACCTGTCAATGTCATTTATGAGCTGCCTCGAGAGAATGCCATTCTCTATAATTTTGTCCAAGTTGGCGATTACGGTTACGTCTTTATCTTTTTCAATGCACCAATCCTCAAATGCCTTCCATCAGCTAACAAGTATTCCTTCACAGACAGCTGTGTGTGCATTCATCGCCTGATAATATCCAGATCCATCAATCACCTTATTGGCGGTACCAGGAAGAAGAATTTTTGTCTTCACAAATATGTCTTTCAGACCAGAATCCTTCATTAAGCAACCTATAGTACCAAGGAAGTTCATTTCCATATGAAAGCCTTCAAGTCGATGGATAATATTTTCATATTCATCCGAGTGTTCATGCCGGAATCCGTAGGTAATTTCATGCACTGCAAGATGTTGTGTTACTATTGTGTACTCATGACCAAGCTTTCTACTAGTCTTTATGCCTATTTGCAAGGCTTCATTCACCACAGTTTCCGATATTGGAGAAAATGGTAAGAAAGGTAGATAACCAACCTATGTGCGAGGAGTAAAAGTGATCTGATATTCTGGCACAGAATGCCTTGCATCCTGAAATCGCTGGTTTCGATGCAACATCAAGGTCAATGAGTTTTGTTGGGCATAACCACGCCAACATCCAATACATATCCAAGTTAGGAATATCACTTAGTGAACATTCTAACAGCTTCTCGGTATCCATAGGTTCCGCACATGGCCTTAGCTTTCTTTGGACACGCTTCATAGGTTTCAACATCATATCTGGTCTCGTTAAAACCTTCTTTAGCCCTTTGCCTCTATCATCTCTTTGCGGGATAGCTCCAAATTTTCCACCTCTTGTATCACTTCCTGACTGAAATGCTGCCATACTGGTTACATGTAGCGAAGCTCCAGTTGGTGAGGATATCTTAGTAAAATAGAGATTATCACTTGTGAACTGAGTCAACCCATTTTGTGTAATGTTAGAAGGGATGAATATTCCCTCTTCATCTAGTGCCCCTTTGAATTTGTGTACCAACGGTTGTTAGTATTCTTCGCATTACCTCGTAACCACAACTGTTCCCAAATCTATTGAGCATCCTAGTTTTGTGATGAATGTATAGGACAATAGCAATCTGCTTAGGCATAGCCTTTCCTGTGATTGCATGTAGCATATCTTGTGCTAGGAAGACTATGGACCTGTGAATACACATGTCAGCAACATTTACTCTTCCTTCTTGCACTTCTTCTAGGGATTCAGATGATAAGATAAATGACAGCAACTTGTACATAGAGTCTAGTATTTGTTGAGAAACTGTTTTCATGTCTAATGTCATTGATGACACGTTGCTTGCCTCGGATTCTTGGGATGGTACATAAGAATCATTGATTCTTTTTATGTCACTCTTTACTTGCTTAGCTGCATGGTATAGTTGATAGTACCCACTAGGTGTATGTTTTGCCGAATCAAGTTTGTCTGGGTCTTCTGAATCACAACTCTCTGAATCTGGAATCGGAACATAGGTTTCTTCAATACCCTTATTGATCTTCTCATGGCTAGTATTAAAGCATCTCCGCTTACAGCGTAGTTTAGAAACTCATATTCAGCAAGTCCACCCAGAGAATTGTAGACTATTATATCTTCGAAATGGTTTGTCATATGTCTTTTGAGACACTGTGTGCGAAAACATTTCACTTTTGATGGGTCAACTCCTAGTTTTTCCACGCTTTCTATGTAGGTATCTGTCAGAACAGATGAAAGTTATACCGTTCCCTGCATTAGAGATTCTTCTACGTCTGTTAAAAAATCAGTAAATGCATTGACATATGCATCAGAGTACTGGTCGCCACGTGGTGTTATCTCCAGGAATGTTTCCAGGCAGTTTGAATGGTAATGTGCTTCTTTTGCAACCATATCTATCGGCCTGCTTCCATCTCCCACTTTGAGAATATTGTCTGGATAATCACTGGCTAGCTGCTTGGCGTGATCATAAACATTCATTTGCCTATGCAACGTACTTACTTTGATCAAATGTAGGCCCTTCTTAGAGCATTCTGGTGTGGCACAAATGATACATTGGGTTGAGTATTCAAATGGCGATCTTGCATGGCGACCACTTGTTCCAAGCTGAGACGAGTTGTTTTCTTTTCTCGTATCTGATAATGCAGATGCAATGTTATGGTTGGCTGTTCAACCTGATTAGTATCGGTCATGCCATTTGGGATTAAGCGTCAGTATGTCTTCTGAAAACGCAATCCTCTTTAGGCGCTTGGAAGCAACATCGTCTCTGTTTTCAATAGCAAAATGAATCGCTGCCACGCTCTCCTTTTGTATATAGAATGTGTTGTCATCTCTCTGTTCTTGGAAGATGATGCAGAGGTTAAAATCAGTATTGAGACAAGGCTTTGTTGGACTAGGCAATGCAAATGTTGATTTCCTTTTTTCGCCACTCATTTTGGTCGTGTTGTGATAAACAGTACAATAGCGATTCCAATAGAGTTATTTTATACCCTGTTCAGATTGTGGTTTTCTTTTCCGGGATAGTTGGAATATAAACGAAAACACAAGATTGTCATATTACAGGATTTGCTACATTGTACATTCGCCTTGGAACAGTGCCCATTTAACTGTATTCAGTTGTGTAATACCGTTATGTTTAGCGTGTAACCGGGTGTACTGACTTTCACTAAATAAATACTGGAAGAGGCGTACAACTTTAAATGTAGCGGAAACACATGTACGTACACCCACGCTATTTTATTTATTCTAATATATAACAAGGGTTTGGGTAATATCAGTACAACTAAACATAGTCTTAGATTGACATAATTTCACCGTGCACAGCGTGGCTGAGACAGCAGTAATGCAAACCACGTTAATATTACGTTTTCTAATTTACTCGGATTGACGATTTCATAAATTATCATAGCACGTGTATTATTGTAAAATTACTGTAAATATTCCAATCACGAAAGATATGAGAAATGTCCATTTGCAGACCAAGATTTTTTGGGGGAAATTTACCACTGGAATGACTGGCTCTGTTAATGAGCCGGTCATGCTAGTGGCAAATTTTCTTTAAAATAATCTTCTCTTTGTCTGAAAATGGGCATTTCTCAAGACTAATACAAAGCCCAGTTTCTCCAGTTTCTGCCAGAGCATAGGCATGAAAGGCTTAGCCTCAGTTTACACTCCCAAAGTATAAAGAATCACCAAAATTAATAAATGAACAATTTTCAACAAAAAAATCAGGCAACGCATCTTTAATAGCAAATTTCTGTACATTTCACCCCCCCCCCCCCCCACCCACCCACCCCCACCCCCACACACACTATTACTATTGGAATCAGATACAACGCAGCAGTTTATATGAAGAACTAATTTCATAATATTATTGAAGTCATACATCATTGGAAAGCTAAGCCGATTTTCTATACATTTCTGTATTCGATTTTAAATTTTTGTAAAGGTCAATACAGCTGATTGTGATTTTAAAATAGACCCTATTGTCCACTTGATTTAATGTATCGAGGTATAATGATGTATTCTACATACGCAAATAATCCAGTGCAAAATTTTACAAACATAAAAAAGAATACATTAATGTTTAGGCAATTGAATGAGCTTTCCGATGATGTATTACCGTATATTAATATAGTGACTTCATAGGATATTAAATTGCGGTGTATTTTGGTGCAATAGTAACTCAAGGCGGGTTAGCTGCTTGTTGGTGGAGTTACCAGCCAGAAGCTTTGCCCTGAGCGTTGATTATGGGGAATCCTGCCTTAATGACGTCAATGTGGGAAAGGTGTGTTAACATGCCAACTAAAATGAAAGCTATGCAAAGTCGACGGAGTTTATATCGCGAATGAGTGTCATAAATATAGCACCGGAAACCTGTCTATACCGGCCATTTGATGGCTCCTTAAAATGGTGTCTCTAACACAGGATGTCACTTAATATAAGCTGTATGCTGTATGAAAAGCAAACACTTTTTTGGAAATGCCAGACACCATCTGCCAGCGTGCCGTACATCCATTGTATCCATCATGTTTTGACAGTCTAATGAGCATTCTCTCATCAATACTTAATACGTCATCAGGATTTGTGATCGCATGCGCGTGACAAAGCACGAGAAAAGAGTGACTGAGTGGCCAGAATGGCGACCATCGATCGTGACAATGACTTTTCTGACACACTATGTCATACACCCTGGGGGATATTCGCCATAACCCTTTCACTGAGACAATATATCACATATATATATATCAGTGCCAGTTTATAGGTTAATTTATATTCAGTGTGCAAACAATGTCTGTCTTGTAATGTAGAGGTTGCAGCGGATACTAGAAACGTTGCGTTCCACTATTTTTAATCAATAATATTTTCATACCACCCTATCAAAGTTAAATTGTTTATTTGTATTATTATATCGGAAATGGGATGAAAGTTTAATTTGTGACGTTACTAAATATTTCGGGTGCACTGTTTTAATATGCATAATAAACGATCACGTTTGGGCAATTAAGTAAATTATTTACCACATAGACACATTGAACGAAAAGTTAATTATCTAAATACGTTTTCGTTTTTAGATCGCTAAATACAAGGCGTTTATTGGTAAAGACATGAAAAGAGATGAGAATTCTGGGGGTGGGGTATTTCTTAAGCCATGCGATGAAGTGACAATACTGTACAACTATAGAGGAAAGTGGATGGAAAATTGCTTATAGTGTCTTGATTTGCTTATGCCTATGAATGTGAATTACCAGAATCGTAATTTCCGAACAGCAAATCATAAGTGTATGAGTGTTTTGAAACAAGTTTGCCATGAACTTGTTGCTGCGATAGGTATCAACAGCTCCCAGTCAAATTAGTTTCAAAATACGCAACATAATAAGTATCAAGTTGTAGAGAACCTTGGTGTTTTTGGCAATTCACATTCCAATGGTTAAGATCAATAAAATAGATCAATAAAATCCTTAAGATCAATAAAAATAGCATTAGATTTGAAGTACAAAAGAATGAAGACGATTGGAGATGGTGATATTCAGGTTCTTGCTACACGCTTCGCTCGTGTTGGGACTGATCAAACATTGAACTCCCAGAATCTCAAATTCCAGCATACTCTACAGGTAAGCGGTTGAATATTTTGAAGCTAATTTGATTGGGTGCTGTTGGCAGCAACAGCACCCTGTCAGTTTAGTTTCAAAATACTCAACAAAGTGTTTATTAAATAGTAAACACATACAATTTGACAGAATATTATGCATTTATCATGGACTTAATAACGTCATTCATGATGTAATTGACTATGACGTAGGCTTACACGTGACAGTTGATTGTGACGTCATATGATTGATTGATAGATTGAATTCCTCTATTGAATCCTTTTTAAAATGTGCATCAGTTTCCCAGTCTTTCCACTAACTCACTTTCGCATTGGGATTCAAAATGACCAGTCAAAATTATTCTTGCGCAAAGAATTTAAGGAAAGATCCAATCTTGAAAATAATCATTTCTGCCTAGAGAATTTAGAAGAAAGTCACTTTAGACCCTAACCCTGGCCAAAAAGTATCAGATTATCAAAATTAGGTAAATCCATATTTAAGAGATCAGAATCATCTCAGTTGTGTTGTCAGCCGAAACACTCACGCACACACGCACTGAACTCTGAACCCACACGCACGCACGCACGCACGCACGCACGCACGCACGCACGCACGCACGCACGCACGCACGCACGCACGCACGCACGCACGCACGCACGCACGCACGCACGCACGCACGCACGCACGCACGCACGCACGCACGCACGCACGCACGCACGCACGCACGCACGCACGCACGCACTGAACTCTGAACACACACCCGCGCGCGCGCACGCACGCACGCACGCATGCACGCACTGAACTCTGAACACACGCACGCACGCACGCACGCACGCACGCACGCATTGAACTCTGAACACACGCACGCATGAACGCACGCACGCATGAACGCACGCACGCACGCACGCACGCACGCACGCACGCACGCACGCACGCACGCAGGCAGGCACGCACGCAAGCACTCACGCACGCACGTCGCACGCACGCACGCACGCACTGACTCACTGGACACTGAACTCTGAACTCTGAACTCTGAACTCTGACCACACACACACACACCCGCCCGCCCGCCCGCCCGCCCGCCCGCACGCACGCCCGCCCGCACGCACATATATATATATATATATATATATCGATCAATCATATGGAGTCATAATCAACTATGCGACCTGAAGGATGTTGTCATAGTCATGAATAACGTAGATAAGTTCGTCACGAAGTTAAGTCCGCTATAAACTCTTAATAGTCTGTCAAGTAGTATGAATTGTATGTATTTACTATTAAATAAACATGCTGTTGAACATTTGAAACAAATTTGACTAGGTGAGCGCTGATGCTGCCATCAGCAGCAACAGTACCTAGTCACATTAGTTTCAAATATTGATCAGCTTATCTGTATAGTTTTCTGGAAATTAAAATTCAGGGAATTCAGAGTTCGATCAATTCCAACACATGCAAAGCATGGGTGGAGCTTAGCTAGAGATGGGCGGAGCATATCTAAACCTGGATGCATCCATTCTCTCCGACATACAAGATGAATGCTCGTGACACCATCAGCTCATACTAATTACGTAATAACTCATCGTACATTAGGTCTAGCCTAAGATACAACGTCACATGGGATTAACCCTCTGCCGCCGGGTGAATGTGGAAGATGATGCATTCAGGTTGAGTGATATAAGCATATCATGTATAATAACTTGAATGATACCAACCATTCTTGTACCAACGGATGATCCAAAGGTAACTCCAATGTCGACAACATTTGAGAAAAGAGAGAACAGTGTAGAGGGGGCATCAGCTAGGGACCTCCTTGAATCGTCGACTAAGTCATGTGGTCGCTACAGAAAAAAATCCAAGTATACCAAAGCATGTCCTTTATAACAAGTATAGGTGAAAACGACAATTTAATGCTACATCTAGATTGTGATCAGGATTCAAACCCAGGTGTAGAGTGTAGTGTCAAAAAAGCGACAGGCAACACGTCTCAGAAAGACAAGAATTATGCTGAGGCTGTGGATTTAAGGAACAGTTACTGAACAAATGTTGTTAACACAAGTTTGGCCATTGTTGTTGAAAATCGAGAAGAATAAGCTACCTGACCAGTAGCCAGGATGTGAATTTCTCTTAGCATTTATTATTTTTTGGTTCAGTAATTAAACCCATCTCTCTCTCTCTCTCTCTCTCTCTCTCTCTCTCTCTCTCTCTCTCTCTCTCTCTCTCTCTCTCTCTCTCGATATAAGCACTCATCATGCATACATTAGCCATCGGCTTGTTCTCGAAGGCTATGATGAATACACGATGTTCAAGGCCATAAATAAAACAAGCTTGAATAATTGATAAGCATGCGATCTTTCCTGGCTCCGAGAGGTCATTAATCATAGCCGGATAATTACATTACCGCACAACATGGCATGAAGGTTAGAGCTGTTTACTCTGTCCTTTGCATGCTTAAAGCTGGCATGCCATGCCAAATTAATCGATCCTATTATTAATATAGTGCGACCAATACATGTCTGTTTACGGTAACTTGTGATTAGGAGTTTGGGTATTGGTACTTTGCAAGTGGTCTACTCCCCAGGTATAACACCATTCACCTAATGCACAACACAAGCATGCCGGCGTAGAGTGTTTGGTCGGGTCTCTTTCACTATTGACCAAGAATAGGCTCACATTAATGCCACTATATTACCGGTTTTGTGGCATCACACATCATATGATTATGTTCATGTATTCATCATAGTCTTCATGGATAAGCCGAGGGCATATGTATGTGTGATGATTCCTTGTATCGAGTAGACATGAGATGTTAGTCGAATGCAGATACATTTTTGTAAGCTTAACACCAAACTAATCAGCTTCCATTCGCAGATAGAGAAAGAGTGCACTGTGCACAACTCAGATCTGTTATTACATTATTTTGACAAAATTAATAAACCACTGGATTATCTTATAAAAGACTCCATTGACACTATTAAGAAATAGGCTACTTGTGAATCAAGACTATTCCCTGGTTTTGTTATTCATCTTAAATATATGGCATAAGTTTTCAAATGTGGCCAAAAAAAATTCACATAGTATCTTGATGATTTATTGCCTCCTGATTACTTTAACTTGAGGAATCGGGTAGCGGAAGATAGAGCATATATATATATATATATATATATATATATATATATATATATATATATATATATATATATATATATATATATATATATATATATATATATATATATAAATATATATATTCATTTCCAGGATGACTAACCTCATCTCATGATATCTATACAGATGATCTAATAGGCCACTCATATACTATGTTTGGAATTTTAAGCTTTTTATCATCCCATCAAAGAATGATATTTAGGGTTTAGTGGATAAATATTGGCAGATTTCTAGTTTATAATGGCCGGCATGATTTACTTTTCAACCAATCAGAAAAAGCTTAGCGCGTCTGCCTCGGTAGATCCGCTCAGTCATAAACGGTGCCAACTATAGGTTTACAATGTGGTATAAAAGCAAGCCTACCATTAAGCTGGCTGCCTATGGAAGCAACAACTTCCAGTCAAATTAGTTTCAAAATATTCAACAATATGATTATTACATAATAAAGAATTAATGCGTTGGTACATACATGACATCACACACTATCGCTAGAGGGGAGAAAATGGTGGGGGTCACTGTTCAACATTTACGCGGTATTACAAAGCAAATAATTGTGATACAGATAATGGAATGCAACGGTATATGAATGATATGGAATCTATAGACTACAATCTATTAGTGCAATACAACATTTGAGATGAGATTAGCATCCCTTTACGAAGGACCTCATAACGCAGGATGCTGGGCCAATACTGGACCAAGATGGTCTGTTATTGGCCCAGTACTAACCCAGCAACCTATTTTGTCAAGGTTGTGTTGTCATCTGCTAGGAGCATTTTGTGTCCTGTACATAAGGGATATGACACCATCTATTTGAGAATTTATTGTCATCGGCTAGGAGGAGTTTATGTCGTCTGCTTGCAGAATATTACACCATTTGTTTGAGAATATGTTGCTTTCTGCTAGAATCGTCTAATTTCCTCTGCTTGAGGAAGGAGCCATCATCATTCTCTTTACGAATATATAGTCGCTATCTGGTGTCGTCTTCTTGATCGATCAGACACTGCCTATAAAACAAAAACTATCATGTGAGAGACATTGGCACAATGGTTAGCATCTGACATTCTTAACCACCGAATGAGACTCGTGTCTTCCAGCGCAACTCTCTTGCTGTCATTTAATATACGGGCAATCCTCTTCACTCACCATTCGTTCTCTCCACCCAGGACTGACCAGGAATATACATGGCTACCGGTATAAAAAGACTGGGGTAATAACCTATAAGTGACATAATTAAAACAAACTTATTTAATGCCTGGATGGATTGTACAGACTAGCGATTTAATAAAGGCTGACGAAACAAATAAAAAGAGACATTTGTCCTCTGATAGGATTATTTAATGCCGTCTAGTAAGGAATCATGTACCCTCTTTTTGAAAATATATGTGATCGTCTTATAGGAACATCTAATATCATCTGTGTGTACAGGTGAGGGTCGCTTTTAAATTAAATCTAGCTTCCGCTGCTCAGTATCTGTTTGAAAATGAAAATATATTGTCATTTGCTTGGAACATCTGATGGTACTTGATTGATGAACGGAAGGATCACTCAAGTATCTGAAGTCATACTCAGATACAACACTTGCTAGCAAAAGTCACACTCAAGTTCGAAAAGTCCATCACGAAATAGTATGAATCGTATGTCTTTTCTGAACTTAGTATTTAAGAGTCATAAACCTAGGCAGCAACAGCTACCAGTCCATGACTTTTTAAAATATTCAACAGCTTACCTGTATAATTACCTTTAAATTATGGTTAATAAAATTCAAGGTTCAGAGTGTATGGATTCAACTACACCTCCACAGTGTGCGGAACACGGATAGAAATGGGCGAGGCATAGCTAGAAATTAATCCCTGTCTTGTGCATCATATAGAATTTATTGTTGACTAATACCTAGATAATGCATGTTACTGGCGTGATACGGCTAGGGATTGGCCCAGTTATCTGCAATGTTATGGTAGGATTATTTGATGTTACTTGTCCGAAGAATTGGGAATTTTCTGTTGGAGTTTTTGTTGTCCTTGGCTAGGAACATAATTTGATGTCGTCTGCACAGGGAACCAGACACCAACCATCAATCAGATATCACCAGTTAAAGAATAGGATGATATCGGCATGAGCCTCCACATGGAGTAATGAGTCAATTGCCCACCCGCAGGCAGATTGACACCTCAACAATATATAACAGAGGTCCGTGTTGCCTGCTAAATATATTTGATATCGCAAGCGAGGAGATTTGTGTATAGTCTGCTGAGAACATATGATATTCTCTATCTCTATCTGCTACAGAAACACCAACAACAAAAGAAGGAAATTATGCGTGGCGTAATTTACCTTTCCAGAGTACCCACCCATCGTATGGCGTCATAATGAATTGCGCCATGTGTACAATGACATCGTAATGAATGACGTCATGAATAATGTCGATAAGTACGTCACGAACGCATATTTGAAGACGGTCTATGCGTTGTTGTACAAATTGTTTGCTTTTACTATTTAATAAATATTCTGTTGAATATTTTGAAACTAATTTGACTGGGCGCTGTTGCTGCCATAGGCAGCAACAGCACCCAGTAAAATTAGTTACAAAATATTCAACAGCTTCCCTGTATTGTTTTCAGGAAATTGATAGCTAGGGCATTCGGAGATCGATCAGTTCCAACGCGGCGAGGTGTGGGTGGAGCTTAGCTAGTGATGGTCGGGGAATAAATAAAAATGGAAAGGCGTAATTTCCTCCCGAAAAGCAAACACTATTTTGGAACTGCCAGACACCATCTGCCAGCGTGCCCTACCTACATTGTATCCATCATGCTTTGACAGTCTAACGACCATTCTCTCATCAATACTTAATACGTCATCAGGGTTCGTGATCGTCTGCTCGCGTGACAAAGCACAAGAAAGAGTCTCTGAGTGGCCAGAATGGCGCCCATCGATCGTCACAATGACTTTTCTGACACACTATGTCATACACCCTAGGGGAAATTCGACATAACCCTTTCACTGAGACAATATATCAAATATATATATCAGTGTCAGTTTATATGTTAATTTATATTGAGTGTGCAAATAACTTGGCTGTCTTGTAATGTAGAGGCAGCAATGGCTACTAGAAATGCTGCGGACCATTACTTTTAAACAATACTATTTCGGTACCACCCGATGAAAGTTAGATTCTATCGTATTTTTATTATCGATAATTGGATGTAAGTTTAATTTGTGACGTTAGTAAATATTTCGGGTGCAAGTCTGCTATGCGCGTAATAAACGTACATGTTTGAGCGATTATGTAATTTATTTACCACGTAGGGAAAAGGTTCTACACAAAAGTTAATTATCTAAACACGTTTTCCTTTTTCGATCGTTTAACACAAGGTGTTGATTTCCATAAACACGAAAAGCAATGAGATAAGAATTCTTTAGGGATATTTTAAGTCACGTGATGAGGGGACACTGCAACTCTGGAGGATTGTGCGTGTAAAATCACTTCATAGTCATCCCAGATGATATCTTGATTTGCTTATGCATTTGAATGCGAATTACCAGAATCCCAATTTCTGACCTGTCAGTCATAAGTCTATGCTGTTGAGTATTTTAAAATAGTAATGTGCTTAGGTATAGCCTTTCCTGTGATTGCATGTAGCATATCTTGTGCTAGGAAGACTATGGACCTGTGAATACACATGTCGGTAACATTTACTCTTCCTTCTTGCACTTCTTCAAGGATGCAGATGATAAGATAAATGACAGCAACTTGTACATAGAGTCTGGTATTTGTTGAGAAACTGTTTTCATGTCTAATGTCATTGATGACACGTTGCTTGCCTCGGATTCTTGGGATGGTACATAAGAATCATTGATTCTTTTTATGTCACTCTTTACTTGCTTAGCTGCATGGTATAGTCGATAGTACCCACTAGGTGTATGTTTTGTCGAATCAAGTTTGTCTGGGTCTTCTGAATCACAACTCTCTGAATCTGGAATCGGAACATAGTTTTCTTCAATACCCTTATTGATCTTCTCAATGGCTAGTATTAAAGCATCTCCGCTTACAGCGTAGTTTAGAAACTCATATTCAGCAAGTCCACCCAGAGAATTGTAGACTATTATATCTTCGAAATGGTTTGTCATATGTCTTTTGAGACACCGTGTGCGAAAACATTTCACTTTTGATGGGTCAACTCCTAGTTTTTCCACGCTTTCTATGTAGGTATCTGTCAGAACAGATGAAAGTTATACCGTTCCCTGCATTAGAGATTCTTCTACGTCTGTTAAAAAATCAGTAAATGCATTGACATATGCATCAGAGTACTGGTCGCCACGTGGTGTTTTCCCCAGGAATGTTTCCAGGCAGTTTGGATGGTAATGTACTTCTTTTGCAACCATATCTATCGGCCTGCTTCCATCTCCCACTTTGAGTATATTGTCTGGATAATCACTGGCTAGCTGCTTGGCTTAATTATAAATATTCATTTGCCTTTGCAACGTACTTACTTTGATCAAATGTAGGCCCTTCTTAGAGCATTCTAGTGTGGCACAAATGATACATTGGGTTGAGTATTCAAATGGCGATCTTGCATGGCGACCACTTGTTCCAAGCTGAGACGAGTTGTTTTCTTTTCTCGTATCTGATAATGCAGATGCAATGTTATGGTTGGCTGTTCAACCTGATTAGTATCGGTCATGCCATTTGGGATTAAGCGTCAGGATGTCTTCCGAAAACGCAGTCCTCTTTAGGCGCTTGGAAGCAACATCGTCTCTGTTTTCAATAGCAAAATGAATCGCTGCCATGCTCTCCTTTTGTATATAGAATGTGTTGTCATCTCTCTGTTCTTGGAAGATGATGCAGAGGTTAAAATCAGTATTGAGGCAAGGCTTTGTTGGACTAGGCAATGCAAATGTTGATTTCTTTTTTTCGCCACTTATTTTGGTCGTGTTGTGATAAACAGTACAATAGCGATTCCAATAGAGTTATTTTATACCCTGTTTGGATTGTGGTTTTCTTTTCCGGGATAGTTGGAATATAAACGAAAACACAAGATTGTCATATTACAGGATTTGCTACATTGTACATTCGCCTTGGAACAGTGCCCATTTAACTGTATTCAGTTGTGTAATACCGTTATGTTTAGCGTGTAACCGGGTGTACTGACTTTCACTAAATATATACGGGAAGAGGCATACAACTTTAAATGTAGCGGAAACACATGTACGTACACCCACGCTATTTTATTTATTCTAATATATAACAAGGGTTTGGGTAATATCAGTACAACTAAACATAGTCTTAGATTGACATAATTTCACCATGCACAGCGTGGCTGAGACAGCAGTAATGCAAACCACGTTAATATTACGTTTTCTAATTTACTCGGATTGACGATTTCATAAATTATCATGGCACGTGTATTATTGTAAAATTACTGTAAATATTCCAATCACGAAAGATATGAGAAATGTCCATTTGCAGACCAAGATTTTTTGGGGGAAATTTACGACTGGAACGACTGGCTCTGTTAATGAGCCAGTCATGCTAGTGGCAAATTTTCTAAAAAATAATCTTCTCTTTGTCTGAAAATGGGCATTTCTCAAGACTAATACAAAGCCCAGTTTCTCCAGTTTCTGCCAGAGCATAGGCATGAAAGGCGTAGCTTCAGTTTACACTCCCAAAGTATAAAGAATCACCAAAATTAATAAATGAACAATTTTCAACAAAAAAATCAGGCAACGCATCTTTAATGGCAAATTTCTGTACATTTCACCCCCCCCCCCACCAGCACCACCACCCACCCCCACCCCCACCCTCACCACCACCCACCCCCACCCCTACACACACTATTACTATTGGAATCAGATACAACGCAGCAGTTTATATGAAAACTAATTTCATAATATTATTGAAGTCATACATCATGGGAAAGCTAAGCCGATTTTCTATACATTTCTGTATTCGATTTTAAATTTTTGTAAAGGTCAATACAGCTGATTGTGATTTTAAAATAGACCCTATTGTCCACTTGATTTAATGTATCGAGGTATAATGGTGTATTCTACATACGCAAATAATCCAGTGCAAAATTTTACAAACATAAAAAAGAATACATTAATGTTTAGGCAATTGAATGAGCTTTCCGATGATGTATTACCGTATATTAATATAGTGACTTCATATGATATTAAATTGCGGTGTATTTTGGTGCAATAGTAACTCAAGGCGGGTTAGCTGCTTGTTGGTGGAGTTACCAGCCAGAAGCTTTGCCCTGAGCGTTGATTATGGGGAATCCTGACGTAATGACGTCAATGTGGGAAAGGTGTGTTAACATGCCAACTAAAATGAAAGCCATGCAAAGTCGGCGGAGTTTATATCGCGAATGAGTGTCCTAAATATAGCACCGAAAACCTGTCTATACCGGCCACTTGATGGCGCCTTAAAACGGTGTCTCTAACACAGGATGCCACTTAATATAAGCTGTATGCTGTATGAAAAGCAAACACTATTTTGGAAATGCCAGACACCATCTGCCAGCGTGCCGTACATCCATTGTATCCATCATGTTTTGACAGTCTAATGAGCATTCTCTCATCAATACTTAATACGTCATCAGGATTTGTGATCGCATGCGCGTGACAAAGCACGAGAAAGAGTGACTGAGTGGCCAGAATTGCGACCATCGATCGTGACAATGACTTTTCTGACACACTATGTCATACACCCTGGGGGATATTCGCCATAACCCTTTCACTGAGACAATATATCAAATATATATCAGTGCCAGTTTATAGGTTAATTTATATTCAGTGTGCAAACAATGTCTGTCTTGTAATGTAGAGGTAGCAGCGGATACTAGAAACGTTGCGTTCCACTATTTTTAATCAATAATATTTTCATACCACCCTATCAAAGTTAAATTCGCTATTTGTATTATTATATCGGAAATGGGATGAAAGTTTAATTTGTGACGTTACTAAATATTTCGGGTGCACTGTTTTAATATGCGTAATAAACGATCACGTTTGGGCAATTAAGTAAATTATTTACCACATAGACACATTGAAAGAAAAGTTAATTAACTAAATACGTTTTCGTTTTCAGATCGCTAAATACAAGGCGTTTATTGGTAAAGACATAAGAAGAGATGAGAATTCTGGGGGTGGGGTATTTCTTAAGCCATGAGATGAAGTGACAATACTGTACAACTATAGAGGAAAGTGGATGGAAAATTGCTTTTAGTGTCTTGATTTGCTTATGCCTATGAATGTGAATTACCAGAATCGTAATTTCCGAATAGCAAATCATAAGTGTATGAGTGTTTTGAAACAAGTTTGCCATGAACTTGTTGCTGCGATAGGTATCAACAGCTCCCAGTCAAATTAGTTTCAAAATACGCAACATAATAAGTATTAAGTTGTGGAGAACCTTGGTGTTTTTGGCAATTCACATTCCAATGGTTAAGATCAATAAAATAGATCAATAAAATCCTTAAGATCAATAAAAATAGCATTAGATTTGAAGTACAAAAGAATGAAGACAAGCCATTGGAGATGGTGATATTCAGGTTCTAGTTACAACCGCCCATTGTTAGTTAAGCTCCACCAACACTTCGCTCGTGTTGGGATTGATCGAACATTGAACTCCCTGAATCTCAAATTCCAGAAAACTCTACAGGAAAGCGGTTGAATATTTTGAAGCTAATTTGATTGGGTGATGTTGGCAGCAACAGCACCCTGTCAATTTAGTTTCAAAATACTCAACAAAATGTTTATTAAATAGTAAACACATACAATGTGACAGTTGATTATGACGTCATATGAGTGATTGATAGATTGAATTCCTCTTTTGAATCCTTTTTAAAATGTGCATAAGTTTCCCAGTCTTTCCACTGACAGTCCCACTCACTTTCGCATTGGGATTCAAAATGACCAGTCAAAATTATTCTTGCGCAAAGAATTTAAGGAAAGATCCAATCTTGAAAATAATCATTTCTTCCTGGAGAATTTAGAAGAAAGTCACTTTAGACCCTAACCATGGCCAAAAAGTATCAGATTATCAAAATTAGGTAAATCCATATTTAAGAAATCAGAATCTTCTCAGTTGTGTTGTCAGTCGAAACAGAATAAACGGACTGAACAGTTCCACGTATAAATATACGATTGTCTTCACATCTTTGCTTTACCACCTAATGCAGATCGTCAAAATGGACGTGAATGCTCGAAGGCGCAAGCGGTGTTACGCGACAATGCACACGCACGCACGCACGCACTCACGCACGCACTCACGCACGCACGCACGCACGCACGCACGCACGCACGCACGCACGCACGCACGCACGCACGCACGCACGCACGCACGCACGCACGCACGCACGCACGCACGCACGCACGCACGCACGCACGCACGCACGCACGCACGCACGCACTCACTCACGCACGCACGCACGCACGCACGCACGCAACTCTGAACCCATACACACGCACGCACGTACGCACGCACGCACTGAACTCTGAACCCACACACACGCACGTACGCACGCACGCACGCACGCACGCACGCACGCACGCACGCACGCACGCACGCACGCACGCACGCACGCATGAACGCACGCACGCACGCACGCACGCACGCACGCACCCACGCACGCACGCACGCACTGACTCGCTGAACACTGAACACTGAACTCTGAACACACACGCACGCACGCACGCACGCACGCACGCACGCACGCACGCACGCACGCACGCACGCACGCACGCATATATATATATATATATATATATATATATATATATATATATATATATATATATATATATATATATATAAATATAGTCAATGGAGGATTCCAATTTATCGATCAATCATATGGAGTCATAATCAACTATGCGACCTGAAGGATGTTGTCATAGTCATGAATAACGTAGATAAGTTCGTCACGAAGTTAAGTCCGCTATAAACTCTTAATAGTCTGTCAAGTAGTATGAATTGTATGTATTTACTATTAAATAAACATGCTGTTGAACATTTTGAAACAAATGTGACTAGGTGAGCGCTGATGCTGCCATCAGCAGCAACAGTGCCTAGTCACATTAGTTTCAAATATTGATCAGCTTATCTGTATAGTTTTCTGGAAATTGAAATTCAGGGAGTTCAGAGTTCGATCGATTCCAACACATGCAAAGTATGGGATGGGTGGAGCTTAGCTAGAGATGGGCGGGGCATATCTAAACCTGGATGCATCCATTCTCTCCGACATACAAGATGAATGCTCGTGACACCATCAGCCCATACTAATTACGTCATAACTCATCGTACATTAGGTCTAGCCTAAGATACAACGTCACATGGGATTAACCCTCTGCCGCCGGGTGAATGTAGAAGATGATGCATTCAGGTTGAGTGATATAAGCATATCATGTATAATAACTTGAATGATACCAACCATTCTTGTACCAACGGATGATCCAAAGGTAACTCCAATGTCGACAACATTTGAGAAAAGAAGGAACAGTGTAGAAGGGGCATCAGCTAGGGACCTCCTTGAATCGTCGACTAAGTCATGTGGTCGCTACAGAAAAAACCCAAGTATACCAAATCATGTCCTTTATAACAAGTACAGGTGAAAACGACAATGTAATGCTACCTCTAGATTGTGATCAGGATTCAAACCCAGGTGTAGAGTGTAGTGTCAAAAGAGCGACAGGCAACTCGTCTCAGAAAGACAAGGATTATTCAGAGGCTGTGGATTTAAGAAACAGTTACTGAACAAATGTTGTTACAAGTTTGGCCATTGTTGTTGAAAATCGAGAAGAATAAGCTACCTGATCAGTAGCCAGGATGTGAATTTCTCTTAGCATTTATTATTTTTTGGTTCAGTAATTAAACCCATCTCTCTCTCTCTCTCTCTCTCTCTCTCTCTCGCTCGCTCTCTCTCTCTCTCTCTCTCTCGCTCTCTCTCTCTCTCTCTCTCTCTCTCTCTCTCTCTCTCTCTCTCTCTCTCTCTCATGTCTGCTCGATATAAGCACTCATCATGCATACATTAGCCATCGGCTTGTTCTCGAAGGCTATGATGAATACACGATGTTCAAGGCCATAAATAAAACAAGCTTGAATAATTGATAAGCATGCGATCTTTCCTGGCTCCGAGAGGTCATTAATCATAGCCGGATAATTACATTACCGCACAACATGACATGAAGGTTAGAGCTGTTTACTCTGTCCTTTGCATGCTTAAAGCTGGCATGCCATGCCAAATTAATCGATCCTATTATTAATATAGTGCGACCAATACATGTCTGTTTACGGTAACTTGTGATTAGGAGTGTGGGTATTGGTACTTTGCAAGTGGTCTACTCGCCGGGTATAACACCATTCACCTAATGCACTACACACGCATGCCGGCGTAGAGTGTTTGGTCGGCTCTTTCACTATTGACCAAGAATAGGCTCGCATTAATGCCACTATATTACCGGTTTTGTGGCATCACACATCATATGATTATGTTCATGTATTCATCATAGCCTTCATGGATAAGCCGAGGGCATATGTATGTGTGATGATTCCTTGTATCGAGTAGACATGAGATGTTAGTCGAATGCAGATACATTTTTGTAAGCTTAACACCAAACTAATCAGCTTCCATTCGCAGATAGAGAAAGAGTGCACTGTTCACAACTCAGATCTGTTATTACATTATTTTGACAAAATTAATAAACCACTGGCTTATCTTATAAAAGACTCCATTGACACGATTAAGAAATAGGCTACTTGTGAATCAAGACCATTCCCTGGTTTTGTTATTCATCTTAAATATATGGCATAAGTTTTCAAATGTGGCAAAAAAAAGTTCACATAGTATCTTGATGATTTATTGCCTCCTGATAACTTTAACTTGTGGAATCGGGTAGCTGAAGATAGAGCATATATATTCCACTAACCGCATCTCATGATATCTATACAGATGATCTAATAGGCCACTCATCGACTATGTTTGGGATTTTAAGCTTTTTATCATCCCATCAAAGAACGATATTTAGGGTTTAGTGGATAAGTATTGGTAGATTTCTACAGTTTATCATGGCTGGCATGATTTACTTTTCAACCAATCAGAAAAAGCTTAGCGCGTCTGCCTCGGTAGATCCGCTCAGTCATAGACAGTGCCAACTATAGGTTTACAATGTGGTATAAAAGCAAGACTACAATTAAGCTGGCTGCCTATAGAAGCAACAACTTCCAGTCAAATTAGTTTCAAAATATTCAACAATATGATTATTACATAATAAAGAATTAATGCGTTGGTACATACATGACATCACACACTATCGCTAGAGGGCAGAAAATGGTGGGGATCACTGTTTAACATTTACGCGGTATTACAAAGCAAAAAATTGTGATACAGATAATAGAATGCAATTGTATATGAATGATATGGAATCTATAGACCACAATCTATTAGTGCAATACAACATTTGAGATGAGATTAGCATCCCTTTACGAAGGACCTCATAACGCAGGATGCCGGGCCAATACTGGACCAAGATGGTCTGTTATTGGCCCACTACTAACCCAGCAACCTATTTTGTCACAGTTTTGTTGTCATCTGCTAGGAGCATTTTGTGTCCTGTACATAAGGGATATGACACCATCTATTTGAGAATTTATTGTCATCGGCTAGGAGGAGTTTAGGTCGTCTGCTTGCAGAATATTACACCATTTGTTTGAGAATATGTTGCTTTCTGCTAGAATCGTCTAATTTCCTCTGCTTGAGGAAGGAGCCATCATCATTCTCTTTACGAATATATGATCGCTATCTGGTGTCGTCTTCTTGATTGATCAGACACTGCCTATGAAACAAAAAACTATCATGTGAGAGACACTGGCACAATGGTTAGCATCTGACATTCTTAACCACCGAATGAGACTCGTGTCTTCCAGCGCAACTCTCTTGCTGCCATTTAATATACGGGCAATCCTCTTCACTCACCATTCGTTCTCTCCACCCAGGACTGACCAGGAATATACATGGCTACCGGTATAAAAAGACTGGGGTAATAACCTATAAGTGGCATAATTAAAACAAACTTATTTAATGCCTGGATGGATTGTACAGACTAGCGATTTAATAAAGGCTGACGAAACAAATAAAAAGAGACATTTGTCCTCTGATAGGATTATTTAATGCCGTCTAGTAAGGAATCATGTACCCTCTTTTTGAAAATATATGTGATCGTCTTATAGGAACATCTAATATCATCTGTGTGTAAAGGTGAGGGTCGCTTTTAAATTAAATCTAGCTTCCGCTGCGCAGTATCTGTTTGAAAATGAAAATATATTGTCATTTGCTTGGAACATCTGATGGTACTTGATTGATGAACGGAAGGATCACTCAAGTATCTGAAGTCATACTCAAATACAACACTTGCTAGCAAAAGTCACACTCAAGTTCGAAAAGTCCATCACGAAATGGTATGAATCGTATGTCTTTGCTGAACTTAGTATTTAAGAGTCATAAACCTAGGCAGCAACAGCTACCAGTCCATGACTTTTTAAAATATTCAACACCTTACCTGTATAATTACCTTTAAATTATGGTTCATAAAATTCAAGGTTCAGAGTGTATGGATTCAACTACACCTCCACAGTGTGCGGAACACGGATAGAAATGGGCGAGGCATAGCTAGAAATTAATCCCTGTCTTGTGCATCATATAGAATTTATTGTTGACTAATACCTAGATAATGCATGTTACTGGCGTGATACAGCTAGGGATTGGCCCAGTTATCTGCAATGTTATGGTAGGATTATTTGATGTTACTTGTCTGAAGAATTGGGAATTTTCTGTTGGAGTTTTTGTTGTCCTTGGCTAGGAACATAATTTGATGTCGTCTGCACAGGGAACCAGACACCAACCATCAATCAGATATCACCAGTTAAAGAATAGGATGATATCGGCATGAGCCTCCGCATGGAGTAATGGGTCAATTGTCCACCCGCAGAGTGACACCTCAACAATATATAGCATAGGTTGCTTGCTAAATATATTTGAAATCGCAAGCGAGAAGATTTGTGTATAATCTGCTGAGAACATATGATATTCTCTATCTCTATCTGCTACAGAAACACCAACAACAGAAGAAGGAAACTATGCGTGGCGTAATTTACCTTTCCAGAGTACCCACCCATCGTATGGCGTCATAATGAACTGCGCCATGTGTACAATGACATCGTAATGAATGACGTCATGAATGATGTCGATAAGTACGTCACGAACGCATATTTGAAGACGGTCTATGCGTTGTTGTACAAATTGTTTGCTTTTACTATTTAATAAATATTCTGTTGAATATTTTGAAACTAATTTGACTGGGCGATGTTGCTGCCATAGGCAGCAACAGCACCCAGTAAAATTAGTTACAAAATATTCAACAGCTTCCCTGCATAGTTTTCAGGAAATTGATAGCTAGGGCATTTGGAGATCGATCAGTTCCAACGCGGCGAGGTGTGGGTGGAGCTTAGCTAGTGATGGTCGGGGAATAAATAAAAATGGAAAGGCGTAATTTCCTCCCGAAAAGCAAACACTATTTTGGAACTGCCAGACACCATCTGCCAGCGTGCCCTACCTACATTGTATCCATCATGCTTTGACAGTCTAACGACCATTCTCTCATCAATACTTAATACGTCATCAGGGTTCGTGATCGTCTGCTCGCGTGAGAAAGCACAAGAAAGAGTCTCTGAGTGGCCAGAATGGCGCCCATCGATCGTCACAATGACTTTTCTGACACACTATGTCATACACCCTAGGGGAAATTCGACATAACCCTTTCACTGAGACAATATATCAAATATATATCAGTGTCAGTGTATATGTTAATTTATATTGAGTGTGCAAATAACTTGGCTGTCTTGTAATGTAGAGGCAGCAATGGCTACTAGAAATGCTGCTGACCATTACTTTTAAACAATACTATTTCGGTACCACCCGATGAAAGTTAGATTCTATCGTATTTTTATTATCGATAATTGGATGTAAGTTTAATTTGTGACGTTAGTAAATATTTCGGGTGCAAGTTTGCTATGCGCGTAATAAACGTACATGTTTGAGCGATTAAGTAATTTATTTACCACGTAGGGAAAAAGGTTCTACACAAAAGTTAATTATCTAAACACGTTTTCCTTTTTCGATCGTTTAACACAAGGTGTTGATTTCCATAAACACGAAAAGCAATGAGATAAGAATTCTTTAGGGATATTTTAAGTCACGTGATGAGGGGACACTGCAACTCTGGAGGATTGTGCGTGTAAAATCACTTCATAGTCATCCCATATGATATCTTGATTTGCTTATGCATTTGAATGCGAATTACCAGAATCCCAATTTCTGACCTGTCAGTCATAAGTGTATGCTGTTGAGTATTTTAAAACAAGTTTAACATGAACGTGTTGCTGCAATAGGCGGTAACAGCTCCCAGTAAAATTAGTTTCAAAATACTCAACATAATAATAATAATAATAATAATAATAATAATAATAATTATTATTATTATTATTATTATTATTATTATTATTATTATTATTATTATTATTATTATTATTGTAAAGACGCTTGGTGGTTTGGCCTTGCACATTGCATTGGCTAAGATAAATAAAATCGATCAATAAAATCCTTAAGATCAATAAAATAACATTAGATTTGAAGTACAAAAGAATGAAGACAAGCCATTGGAGACGGTGATATTATCATGCTGAAGAATAATTGAGATAGATGCAATGGATGAATCCAGTTTTAGATATGCCCCGTCCATCTCTAGCTAATCTCCACCCACGCTTCGTCCATGTTGGGATCCATCGAACCCTGAACTCGCTGAATCTCAATTTCTAGAAAACTATGTAGGTAAGCCGTTTAATATTTTGAAACTAATTGTACTGGGTGCTGTTGCTGCCTTCGAATTGGTTTCCAAATATTCAACAGAATGTTTATTATATAGTAATGATGAACAATTCGTACAACTCGACAGACTATTAAGCGTTTATAATAAAGTCATTCATAACCTAATTTACTATGAGACCAGCCTACAAAGTTAGGTACAGTTTGCATGCACAGCACTATTGAACATTAGAGCTGGTATTTTGTGTGATGTCACAATAACCATAATCGACAATATAGTGGGATTAATACATGCCCATTCTCGATAAATCGTGAAAATGACCTGACCGAACACTCCACGCCAGCATCGGCATGTGGGTATTAAGCGAATAGTTTTATATCTGGCGAATAGTGCACTTGAAAAGTACCAATACCAAAACCCCTAATGATGTGTAACCGTAAACAGACATGCATTGGTCGCACAATAGTAATGATAGGATCAATTAATTTAGCATGACATGCCAGCTTTAAGCACGCAAAGGACAGAGTAAACAGCACTAACCTTCATGTCGTGCTGTGTGGTGATGAAATTACCTGGCTCTGATTAATGGTCTCTCGGAGACTGGAAAGATCGCATGCTTATCAATTATTCAAGCCTGTTTTGTTTATGGCCTTGAACGTAGTGTTTTCATTATAGTCTTTGTGGACAAGCCGAGGGCTAATGCATTTGTGATGAGTGCTTGTATCAGAGAGAGAGAGAGAGAGAGAGAGAGAGAGAGGGAGGTAGGTAGGTAGGTAGGTAGGTAGGTAGGTAGGTAGTAATATGGTTAAGGCGCTGGCTCAGAATTTTCAAAAAATTGAAAATATTTTTTATTTATTTGCCTGAGATTTGTTATTTTTGTTTTCTAGAGGCGAGATGGCCTTATAAATATTGGACAACTTTAAGATGATGATGTTTGTCCAGTTAATTTGGATTTTACCAATATGTCACGTAGATTCGGATTTTTCCTAAATGCTATTACTGGGCGCAAATTGAGAGGCTGTCTTAAATTATTCTGTAATTTATGATATTCATCTTTCAAAATTTCGGCAATTTCTACATTTTTTCGATTATATGTCAGAGTGAATGGAATTATTTCACGCTGATCAGCAAGACCGGGGTCCACATTTATGCCCCTCGGACATTCTGTTTCTAATTGCTTAATCCAAAATGATTCTCTAAGTTTCCTTTGTTTATCAGTTTCGTCAGTGGTATTTGAGAGAGGTGGTTGTTCAATGGGTATAATTTCGAAGTCCCGAGCAACTGAATGGCCAGGAAGGTTAAAGTGTTCAGCGACATGCGTGTCTTTTTCATGTCTAATATCGCAAAGGTGTCTAGTAGCTCGCCATCTTAATGGGCATTTGGTTTCACCGACATATTGCTTTTGGCACAATTTACAAGATATTACATAAATGACGTTTTCGGAATCGCAATCTAAATTAGACTGAATTTGAAATTTGTTTTTGTTCTGAAAGCTCATAAACGTTTTTTGATTTGGAAGAAGTAGGTCTAATTTACACCTTTTCTTTCCACATTTCCGAGATTCTCCTGCGCCTGTGATTGGACGATTGTGACGAATCTTGGTAGGCCTGTGATCCGCAGCATTATCAGGGATAGTTTCCAAATCCTGTAAAGTATCAGACTTAATTTTGCGCAAAAATCTAGATGAATAGCCTCTCGGCTTGAGGCCCTTGAATAAGAGAGAGCATGCAGATTCAAAGTTTTTTCTATCACTCGAATTTCTATGAAAACGGATGATTTGTGATTTTACAATTCCTTTAAAGGTATGAGGTGGATGGAAGGATTTCTTGTGATGTAGTTGATGAGAATCTGTGGGCTTAAAATATACTTTATAATCAAGGTGTCCCGTTGTGTCATACATTACACCTTTGTATAGCGTTACATCTAAAAAGTCTACGGACATTTGGTCAATGTTGGCTTTTAGCTTGATATTCGGGTCATGATTGTTCAAAATGGTTAAAAATTCGTTAAATTCTTCCTTTGTATAATGCCAAATAATGAAAATATCATCGAGGTACCTGCGATAAAAGAGAGGCTGTTTCGGACATTTGCTAAGCGCATCCTCTTCCCACTCTGCTACATAGATGTTGGCAAAACTCAGACTGAAACGTTTACCCATTGCGCAGCCGCAAATCTGTTGGTATGTTTCACCCGCGAATTCAAAATCATTGCCCTTTAAGCTTAGCTCTAAGAGAGCTAATATTTCGCTAGTGGGCCTATTGTTATCAGGGTACTTTTCAAACGCTTTACGGACAGAATTCAAACCCTTTTCGATGTCAATGTTTGTGTACATTGCATCGATGTCGAGCGTAATCAAAAATGAATTTGGAGGTATCGGGATCTCAGAGACCTGTGACAGAAAGTCGTCAGTATTTTTCAAGAAGCTAAAATGTCTATTCGCAATTGGTTGTAGGTGACAATCAATGATTTCACTGATCCTATAGGATTCAGAACCACAATCCGATATTATAGGTCGTCCTGGTGGTATCATAGGATCTGACCAAGAATCAATAGGCTTATGAATTTTGGGTAACAGATAAAATGTACGTGGTTTTGAGTCGCGTTTCGCAACGAGGTATTTAAACTGTTTCTGCGTTAAACTCTTGTTATCAGCCATATTTTGGAGAATTTCATTAAAATTGTCGCAGTTATTTTGCCAGAGTGGTTCGTCTAATTTTTGGTAATGTGTTGGTAATATCATCTGTGTGTACAGGTGAGTGTCGCTTTTAAATTAAATCTAGCTTCCGCTGCTCAGTATCTGTTTGAAAATGAAAATATATTGTCATTTGCTTGGAACATCTGATGCTACTTGATTGATGAACGGAAGGATCACTCAAGTATCTGAAGTCATACTCAAATACAACACTTGCTAGCAAAAGTCGCACTCGAGTTCGAAAAGTCCATCACGAAATGGTATGAATCGTATGTCTTTGCTGAACTTACTATTTAAGAGTCATAAACCTAGGCAGCAACAGCAACCAGTCCATGACCTTTTAAAATATTCAACACCTTACCTGTATAATTACCTTTAAATTATGGTTAATAAAATTCAAGGTTCAGAGTGTATGGATTCAACTACACCTCCACAGTGTGCGGAACACGGATAGAAATGGGCGAGGCATAGCTAGAAATTAATCCCTGTCTTGTGCATCATATAGAATATATTGTTGACTAATACCTAGATAATGCATGTTACTGGCGTGATACGGCTAGGGATTGGCCCAGTTATCTGCAATGTTATGGTAGGATTATTTGATGTCACTTGTCTGAAGAATTTGGAATTTTCTGTTGGAGTTTTTGTTGTCCTTGGCTAGGAACATAATTTGATGTCGTCTGCACAGGGAACCAGACACCAACCATCAATCAGATATCACCAGTTAAAGAATAGGATGATATCGGCATGAGCCTCCACATGGAGTAATGAGTCAATTGCCCACCCGCAGGCAGATTGACACCTCAACAATATATAACAGAGGTCCGTGTTGCCTGCTAAATATATTTGATATCGCAAGCGAGAAGATTTGTGTATAATCTGCTGAGAACATATGATATTCTCTATCTCTATCTGCTACAGAAACACCAACAACAGAAGAAGGAAATTATGCGTGGCGTAATTTACCTTTCCAGAGTACCCACCCATCGTATGGCGTCATAATGAATTGCGCCCTGTGTACAATGACATCGTAATGAATGACGTCATGAATGATGTCGATAAGTACGTCACGAACGCATATTTGAAGACGGTCTATGCGTTGTTGTACAAATTGTTTGCTTTTACTATTTAATAAATATTCTGTTGAATATTTTGAAACTAATTTGACTGGGCGCTGTTGCTGCCATAGGCAGCAACAGCACCCAGTAAAATTAGTTACAAAATATTCAACAGCTTCCCTGTATTGTTTTCAGGAAATTGATAGCTAGGGCATTCGGAGATCGATCAGTTCCAACGCGGCGAGGTGTGGGTGGAGCTTAGCTAGTGATGGTCGGGGAATAAATAAAAATGGAAAGGCGTAATTTCCTCCCGAAAAGCAAACACTATTTTGGAACTGCCAGACACCATCTGCCAGCGTGCCCTACCTACATTGTATCCATCAAGCGTTGACAGTCTAAAGACCATTCTCTCATCAATACTTAATACGTCATCAGGGTTCGTGATCGTCTGCTCGCGTGACAAAGCACAAGAAAGAGTCTCTGAGTGGCCAGAATGGCGCCCATCGATCGTCACAATGACTTTTCTGACACACTATGTCATACACCCTAGGGGAAATTCGACATAACCCTTTCACTGAGACAATATATCAAATATATATATATCAGTGTCAGTTTATATGTTAATTTATATTGAGTGTGCAAATAACTTGGCTGTCTTGTAATGTAGAGGCAGCAATGGCTACTAGAAATGCTACGGACCATTACTTTTAAACAATACTATTTCGGTACCACCCGATGAAAGTTAGATTCTATCGTATTTTTATTATCGATAATTGGATGTAAGTTTAATTTGTGACGTTAGTAAATATTTCGGGTGCAAGTCTGCTATGCGCGTAATAAACGTACATGTTTGAGCGATTATGTAATTTATTTACCACGTAGGGAAAAGGTTCTACACAAAAGTTAATTATCTAAACACGTTTTCCTTTTTCGATCGTTTAACACAAGGTGTTGATTTCCATAGACACGAAAAGCAATGAGATAAGAATTCTTTAGCGATATTTTAAGTCACGTGATGAGGGGACACTGCAACTCTGGAGGAGTGTGCGTGTAAAATCACTTCATAGTCATCCCATATGATATCTTGATTTGCTTATGCATTTGAATGCGAATTACCAGAATCCCAATTTCTGACCTGTCAGTCATAAGTGTATGCTGTTGAGTATTTTAAAATAGTAATGTGCTCAGGTATAGCCTTTCCTGTGATTGCATGTAGCATATCTTGTGCTAGGAAGACTATGGACCTGTGAATACACATGTCGGTAACATTTACTCTTCCTTCTTGCACTTCTTCAAGGATGCAGATGATAAGATAAATGACAGCAACTTGTACATAGAGTCTAGTATTTGTTGAGAAACTGTTTTCATGTCTAATGTCATTGATGACACGTTGCTTGCCTCGGATTCTTGGGATGGTACATAAGAATCATTGATTCTTTTTATGTCACTCTTTACTTGCTTAGCTGCATTGTATAGTTGATAGTACCCACTAGGTGTATGTTTTGTCGAATCAAGTTTGTCTGGGTCTTCTGAATCACAACTCTCTGAATCTGGAATCGGAACATAGGTTTCTTCAATACCCTTATTGATCTTCTCAATGGCTAGTATTAAAGCATCTCCGCTTACAGCGTAGTTTAGAAACTCATATTCAGCAAGTCCACCCAGAGAATTGTAGACTATTATATCTTCGAAATGGTTTGTCATACGTCTTTTGAGACACCGTGTGCGAAAACATTTCACTTTTGATGGGTCAACTCCTAGTTTTTCCACGCTTTCTATGTAGGTATCTGTCAGAACAGATGAAAGTTATACCGTTCCCTGCATTAGAGATTCTTCTACGTCTGTTAAAAAATCAGTAAATGCATTGACATATGCATCAGAGTACTGGTCGCCACGTGGTGTTTTCTCCAGGAATGTTTCCAGGCAGTTTGGATGGTAATGTACTTCTTTTGCAACCATATCTATCGGCCTGCTTCCATCTCCCACTTTGAGAATATTGTCTGGATAATCACTGGCTAGCTGCTTGGCTTAATTATAAATATTCATTTGCCTTTGATCAAATGTAGGCCCTTCTTAGAGCATTCTGGTGTGGCACAAATGATACATTGGGTTGAGTATTCAAATGGCGATCTTGCATGGCGACCACTTGTTCCAAGCTGAGACGAGTTGTTTTCTTTTCTCGTATCTGATAATGCAGATGCAATGTTATGGTTGGCTGTTCAACCTGATTAGTATCGGTCATGCCATTTGGGATTAAGCGTCAGGATGTCTTCTGAAAACGCAGTCCTCTTTAGTCGCTTGGAAGCAACATCGTCTCTGTTTTCAATAGCAAAATGAATCGCTGCCATGCTCTCCTTTTGTATATAGAATGTGTTGTCATCTCTCTGTTCTTGGAAGATGATGCAGAGGTTAAAATCAGTATTGAGGCAAGGCTTTGTTGGACTAGGCAATGCAAATGTTGATTTCCTTTTTTCGCCACTCATTTTGGTCGTGTTGTGATAAACAGTACAATAGCGATTCCAATAGAGTTATTTTATACCCTGTTTGGATTGTGATTTTCTTTTCCGGGATAGTTGGAATATAAACGAAAACACAAGATTGTCATATTACAGGATTTGCTACATTGTACATTCGCCTTAGAACAGTGCCCATTTAACTGTATTCAGTTGTGTAATACCGTTATGTATAGCGTGTAACCGGGTGTACTGACTTTCACTAAATATATACGGGAAGAGGCATACAACTTTAAATGTAGCGGAAACACATGTACGTACACCCACGCTATTTTATTTATTCTAATATATAACAAGGGTTTGGGTAATATTAGTACAACTAAACATAGTCTTAGATTGACATAATTTCACCATGCACAGCGTGGCTGAGACAGCAGTAATGCAAACCACGTTAATATTACGTTTTCTAATTTACTCGGATTGACGATTTCATAAATTATCATGGCACGTGTATTATTGTAAAATTACTGTAAATATTCCAATCACGAAAGATATGAGAAATGTCCATTTGCAGACCAAGATTTTTTGGGGGAAATTTACGACTGGAACGACTGGCTCTGTTAATGAGCCAGTCATGCTAGTGGCAAATTTTCTAAAAAATAATCTTCTCTTTGTCTGAAAATGGGCATTTCTCAAGACTAATACAAAGCCCAGTTTCTCCAGTTTCTGCCAGAGCATAGGCATGAAAGGCGTAGCCTCAGTTTACACTCCCAAAGTATAAAGAATCACCAAAATTAATAAATGAACAATTTTCAAAAAAAAAATCAGGCAACGCATCTTTAATGGCAAATTTCTGTACATTTCACACACACCCCCCCCCCCCCCCACCACCACCACCACCCCCACCCACCCCCACCCCCACCCTCACCACCACCCACCCCCACCCCTACACACACTATTACTATTGGAATCAGATACAACGCAGCAGTTTATATGAAAACTAATTTCATAATATTATTGAAGTCATACATCATGGGAAAGCTAAGCCGATTTTCTATACATTTCTGTATTCGATTTTAAATTTTTGTAAAGGTCAATACAGCTGATTGTGATTTTAAAATAGACCCTATTGTCCACTTGATTTAATGTATCGAGGTATAATGGTGTATTCTACATACGCAAATAATCCAGTGCAAAATTTTACAAACATAAAAAAGAATACATTAATGTTTAGGCAATTGAATGAGCTTTCCGATGATGTATTACCGTATATTAATATAGTGACTTCATATGATATTAAATTGCGGTGTATTTTGGTGCAATAGTAACTCAAGGCGGGTTAGCTGCTTGTTGGTGGAGTTACCAGCCAGAAGCTTTGCCCTGAGCGTTGATTATGGGGAATCCTGACGTAATGACGTCAATGTGGGAAAGGTGTGTTAACATGCCAACTAAAATGAAAGCCATGCAAAGTCGGCGGAGTTTATATCGCGAATGAGTGTCCTAAATATAGCACCGAAAACCTGTCTATACCGGCCACTTGATGGCGCCTTAAAACGGTGTCTCTAACACAGGATGCCACTTAATATAAGCTGTATGCTGTATGAAAAGCAAACACTATTTTGGAAATGCCAGACACCATCTGCCAGCGTGCCGTACATCGATTGTATCCATCATGTTTTGACAGTCTAATGAGCATTCTCTCATCAATACTTAATACGTCATCAGGATTTGTGATCGCATGCGCGTGACAAAGCACGAGAAAGAGTGACTGAGTGGCCAGAATGGCGACCATCGATCGTGACAATGACTTTTCTGACACACTATGTCATACACCCTGGGGGATATTCGCCATAACCCTTTCACTGAGACAATATATCAAATATATATCAGTGCCAGTTTATAGGTTAATTTATATTCAGTGTGCAAACAATGTCTGTCTTGTATTGTAGAGGTAGCAGCGGATACTAGAAACGTTGCGTTCCACTATTTTTAATCAATAATATTTTCATACCACCCTATCAAAGTTAAATTCGCTATTTGTATTATTATATCGGAAATGGGATGAAAGTTTAATTTGTGACGTTACTAAATATTTCGGGTGCACTGTTTTAATATGCGTAATAAACGATCACGTTTGGGCAATTAAGTAAATTATTTACCACATAGACACATTAAAGAAAAGTTAATTATCTAAATACGTTTTCGTTTTTAGATCGCTAAATACAAGGCGTTTATTGGTAAAGACATGAGAAGAGATGAGAATTCTGGGGGTGGGGTATTTCTTAAGCCATGAGATGAAGTGACAATACTGTACAACTATAGAGGAAAGTGGATGGAAAATTGCTTATAGTGTCTCGATTTGCTTATGCCTATGAATGTGAATTACCAGAATCGTAATTTCCGAACAGCAAATCATAAATGTATGAGTGTTTTGAAACAAGTTTGCCATGAACTTGTTGCTGCGATAGGTATCAACAGCTCCCAGTCAAATTAGTTTCAAAATACGCAACATAATAAGTATTAAGTTGTAGAGAACCTTGGTGTTTTTGGCAATTCACATTCCAATGGTTAAGATCAATAAAATAGATCAATAAAATCCTTAAGATCAATAAAAATAGCATTAGATTTGAAGTACAAAAGAATGAAGACAAGCCATTGGAGATGGTGATATTCAGGTTCTAGTTACACCCGCCCATTGTTAGTTAAGCTCCACCGACACTTCGCTCGTGTTGGGATTGATCGAACATTGAACTCCCTGAATCTCAAATTCCAGAAAACTCTACAGGTAAGCGGTTGAATATTTTGAAGCTAATTTGATTGGGTGATGTTGGCAGCAACAGCACCCTGTCAATTTAGTTTCAAAATACTCAACAAAATGTTTATTAAATAGTAAACACATACAATGTGACAGTTGATTATGACGTCATATGATTGATTGATAGATTGAATTCCTCTTTCGAATCCTTTTTAAAATGTGCATAAGTTTCCCAGTCTTTCCACTGACAGTCCCACTCACTTTCGCATTGGGATTCAAAATGACCAGTCAAAATTATTCTTGCGCAAAGAATTTAAGGAAAGATCCAATCTTGAAAATAATCATTTCTTCCTAGAGAATTTAGAAGAAAGCCACTTTAGACCCTAACCATGGCCAAAAAGTATCAGATTATCAAAATTAGGTAAATCCATATTTAAGAAATCAGAATCATCTCAGTTGTGTTGTCAGTCGAAACAGAATAAACGGACTGAACAGTTCCACGTATAATTAATACGATTGTCTTCACATCTTTGCTTTACCACCTAATGCAGATCGTCAAAATGGACGTGAATGCTCGAAGGCGCAAGCGGTGTTACGCGACAATGCACACGCACGCACGCACGCACGCACGCACGCACGCACGCACGCACGCACGCACGCACTGAACTCTGAACCCACACACACACGTACGCACGCACGCACTGAACTCTGAACCCACACACACGCACGCACGCACGCACGCACTGACTCGCTGAACACTGAACACTGAACTCTGAACACACGCACGCACGCACGCACGCACGCACGCACGCACGCACGCACGCATATATATATATATATATATATATATATATATATATATATATATATATATAAATATAGTTAATGGAGGATTCCAATTTATCGATCAATCATATGGAGTCATAATCAACTATGCGACCTGAAGGATGTTGTCATAGTCATGAATAACGTAGATAAGTTCGTCACGAAGTTAAGTCCGCTATAAACTCTTAATAGTCTGTCAAGTAGTATGAATTATATGTATTTACTATTAAATAAACATGCTGTTGAACATTTTGAAACAAATTTGACTAGGTGAGCGCTGATGCTGCCATCAGCAGCAACAGTGCCTAGTCACATTAGTTTCAAATATTGATCAGCTTATCTGTATAGTTTTCTGGAAATTGAAATTCAGGGTGGAGCTTAGCTAGAGATGGGCGGGGCATATCTAAACCTGGATGCATCCATTCTCTCCGACATACAAGATGAATGCTCGTGACACCATCAGCCCATACTAATTACGTCATAACTCATCGTACATTAGGTCTGGCCTAAGATACAACGTCACATGGGATTAACCCTCTGCCGCCGTGTGAATGTGGAAGATGATGCATTCAGGTTGAGTGATATAAGCATATCATGTATAATAACTTGAATGATACCAACCATTCTTGTACCAACGGATGATCCAAAGGTAACTCCAATGTCGACAACATTTGAGAAAAGAAGGAACAGTGTAGAAGGGGCATCAGCTAGGGACCGCCTTGAATCGTCGACTAAGTCATGTGGTCGCGGCAGGAGAAAACCCAAGTATACCAAAGCATGTCCTTTATAACAAGTCTAGGTGAAAACGACAATTTAATGCTACCTCTAGATTGTGATCAGGATTCAAACCCAGGTGTAGAGTGTAGTGTCAAAAAAGCGATAGGCAACTCGTCTCAGAAAGACAACAATTATTCTGAGGCTGTGGATTTAAGAAACAGTTACTGAACAAATGTTGTTACAAGTTTGGCCATTGTTGTTGAAAATCTAGAAGAATAAGCTACCTGATCAGTAGCCAGGATGTGAATTTCTCTTAGCATTTATTATTTTTTGGTTCAGTAATTAAACCCATCTCTCTCTCTCTCTCTCTCTCTCTCTCTCTCGCTCTCTCTCTCTCTCTCTCTCTCTCTCTCTCTCTCTCTCTCATGTCTGCTCGATATAAGCACTCATCATGCATACATTAGCTATCGGCTTGTTCTCGAAGGCTATGATGAATACACGATGTTCAAGGCCATAAATAAAACAAGCTTGAATAATTGATAAGCATGCGATCTTTCCTGGCTTCGAGAGGTCATTAATCATAGCCGGATAATTACATTACCGCACAACATGACATGAAGGTTAGAGCTGTTTACTCTGTCCTTTGCATGCTTAAAGCTGGCATGCCATGCCAAATTAATCGATCCTATTATTAATATAGTGCGACCAATACATGTCGGTAACTTGTGATTAGGAGTGTGGGTATTGGTACTTTGCAAGTGGTCTACTCGCCAGGTATAACACCATTCACCTAATGCACAACACAAGCATGCCGGCGTAGAGTGTTTGGTCGGGTCTCTTTCACTATTGACCAAGAATAGGCTCGCATTAATGCCACTATATTACCGGTTTTGTGGCATCACACATCATATGATTATGTTCATGTATTCATCATAGCCTTCATGGATAAGCCGAGGGCATATGTATGTGTGATGATTCCTTGTATCGAGTAGACATGAGATGTTAGTCGAATGCAGATACATTTTTGTAAGCTTAACACCAAACTAATCAGCTTCCATTCGCAGATAGAGAAAGAGTGCACTGTTCACAACACAGATCTGTTATTACATTATTTTGACAAAATTATTAAACCACTGGCTTATCTTATAAAAGACTCCATTGACACTATTAAGAAATAGGCTACTTGTGAATCAAGACTATTCCCTGGTTTTGTTATTCATCTTAAATATATGGCATAAGTTTTCAAATGTGGCAAAAAAAAAGTTCACATAGTATCTTGATGATTTATTGCCTCCTGATAACTTTAACTTGTGGAATCTGGTAGCTGAAGATAGACCATATATATTCCACTAACCTCATCTCATGATATCTATACAGATGATCTAATAGGCCACTCATCGACTATGTTTGGGATTTTAAGCTTTTTATCATCCCATCAAAGAACGATATTTATAGCCCAGTAAAACTACAAATTAACCTAGAACAAATTGCAACAGAATTTATTTCTTTTCTGCGGCATTCATGGGACTGCCAGGTGTCACATATCAAAAGTCCTCCAAAATCCCTCGATGGGAAAGTGGGTAAATTCGCATATTTAGCTACTGCCATTATCCGAATAATGAAACTTCCCTTACCTGCTTCATTCCGCAAATAAACGAAGTAGAAATGTTGTCTAAGCTCTGAATTTCATGGTCACGGAAGACAGTAAGCAATTGGCAATATTGCCTTGAACCACTTGTACAAATTCTCCAAACCACAGATTAAATATGGTTGGGGTAATTTAAAAAAATTATATTTAAAGTAAGTTTAATTTTGTTTTTCGCTTTTAAAATTTTATCTAAAATAAATTGCATTTTAATTTTCACTTTTATCTCACAATTTGAATAAATTTCTATACAATTCAATCAGAATATGGACATGGATTTAGATACATGCGTTATTTGTAACCAGAGCCTAGAAAATGGCTCACAAACTGTTAAGCTTCGAGTTAAAGGCTGTGACGGTATTAACAATGCTAGCAGAGCCCGTGAAAGCGATGTCATAGCTAAAGTAGGACAGAGGGTTCATGTAAAATGTCGACGGGAGTTCATTGATCCCAAGCAGATTGCCCGTGATGCAGAGAAAATTTAACAATCTCCGCCACCCATGCGAACACTCCGTTCAGAAAGTCCAACATTCAATTTTAGTGAACATTGTTTGCTATGCGGATACCCTGCAAATATTCAAGGTGGAAAGAAACGTGGCTATGATATTTATCCAGTAAGTACTCATGACTTTCAATGTAGTATCGCCGAGGCCTGTGAGCAGAGAAAAGGCGATTGGGGCAAACTTGTAGCTGGGCGGCTTGCCTTCACGCCGGATTTATGCGTTGTCAATGCAGTATACCATCAAAGCTGCAGCGTAAATTTTCGAACCATGAAAAATATCCCTCAGCTGCACTCATATCTTGCTCATCCCAAAAACATGGAAGGCCAGAAGACTTGGACAGAGTAAGAGCATTTAGTGCGACAATGGCATTTCTTGAAAATAATGATGATGAGCAGCTGACCCTGCACGACCTCGTTAATAAAATGCAAGAGTATCTCGATGATAAAGAGAATAAAGCATACAGTACAAAATACATGCAGGATAAAATAAAAGATAATTATGGCGATGAAATATTTATTAGCACTGTGAATGGTAAGCCAAACGTTGTTACCTTTCGTTCTAAAGCATCTACTATTTTGACTGACTTCTATAAGGAACAGAAGAGAAAGGATTCCAAATCAGAGAGCATGCTAATCATCCAGACAGCTACCAAACTGCTTAGACACGATATTAAGTTAATTGATTCATGCACATCATCTGAAAGCTATCCATCAAGGGAGCAAATGAGCGACCCAGTAAAGGCATTGAATTATTTTCCAGAGACACTGCGGGAATTATTGCGGATTTTGTTTACTGGAAAAGACACAAAAATGAAACAGGCATCAGTTGGACAGGCTATTATGCAAGGAACTCGTCCTAGAGTTATTTTGGCACCTTTGCAGTTCGGGCTGTCATGTGAGATGCACCATAAATTTGGATCTAGATTTATTGTTGACACCTTGTACAAGCACGGATTTGGATGTTCATATGCGGAGATACAGAGGTGTGAGCGCAGTGCATCACTTCATGGTGGAGATCTACCACAGCCATTATCAGGCGAGTTCATTCAGTTTGTTGCCGACAATGTGGATCACAATATTTGCACAATAGATGGGCATAATACATTTCATGGAATGGGAATCATTGCATCTGTTACACCAGGAAACCTTTCGTGCAAACTTATTCCAAGGATAAATGTAACATCTGAAGATATCAAGCAAGTTGGCAAGATCTGTATCAGGAACTTTGAGTCTCAGCATACCAGGAACATCCCATTGACCTTTAAGGAGTTAACTGCGATGGAACAAACAGACCCAACAGCTGACATTGACATCCTCTGGGATTTCTCTTTGTTTCTGCGTTCAAGGAGACAGTCATGGTCTGGCATGATGCAAACTGTTCACCAAGGAGTTTATCCAGGTAAATGGTCTGTTATTTTCCTTCCGATGATAGATCTAGAGCCAAGTAACATGACCTGCATCTTTTCCACTTTGACTTATGTTTGTGAACAGGCAAACCGATACCATGTTGCACCCGTGATTACATTTGATCAGCCCTTATTTTGGAAAGCTATGACTATCATAGAGATTGAGCCGAGCTGGAGTCCATTAAAGCAAATTATTCTAAGACTCGGAGGTCTTCATATGGAGATGAGCTTCCTTGGCTGCATTGGTCACTTAATGGCAGGAAGCGGTCTTGCGCCTATTCTAGAGGCAGTCTACACTGAGAATGCTGTCAAACACATTCTTAGTGGAAAGGCAATTTCTCGAGCAGTTCGAGGACACCTCATGGTTTTTGCTTCTCTCAGTACAATCTTGATTGCAAATGCATACAACCTACCACTACCTACAATTGCAGATGCTGAAGTTGACACAGTAGAATATTCCGCTGCAATGCATTCAAAAGAATTGTTTGACAATGATGATAATGTTGCAGGACATGAAACGATTGAAAGTTCCCTAAATAAAAGTCTGGTTAAAGTTGGAGAGCTCTATGATGACATTATCAAAAATCCGTATGTAGCTACAAGATTGTTCTCGGAAAATGCATTACATGATGTCAAGGACAAACTAGACTCAGAGAAGGTGGTCATGAAAGATAAGAGGACTGCACGACTCTGGCTTTTGTATATGGAGTTGGTTGACATTCTGCGCAAATTCATTAAGGCAGAACGAACTGGTGATTGGAACATGCACCTTCAGACCGTTCGTGAGATGCTTCCATATTTTGCAGCCGCTGGGCATAATCTGTACGCCAAGTCTGCATATGTATATTTACAAAAGATGTTAGAAATACCTGAAAGTCATCCAGATATACACACCAGCTTCCTCAATGGTCATCATGTCATTCCTCGAAGTGATAGGTATTGGGGAGGCTTATCTACTGATCTAGTTATTGAGCAGGTCCTTATGAGAAGTGTAAAGTCAAGTGGTGGTCTAACACGAGGTCGTGGAATGACAGAACTTCAGCGTCTTGTTTGGTTGTTGTCTATGCCCGCATGTGCAGATGTGTGTAATGCAATGCAAGAGCTCTCTGGGGTAAACTGTGATTCAAGTGAACAACACAAAGATTCCACACAATCTCGAATAAAGCGTGATATGGATGATACTTACAAAATTCTCAAAATCCTTAGTGAACTGAATCCATTTGGACCAGACCCTTCTCTTAGAGGACTTGTTAGTGGATTGTCTGCACATGAATCAGTCAATGTTGACGATGCTAAAGATATTGGAGAATCAATTATTAATTCAATGTGTTGTGTGGCCAATGTGTATCAAGCATTTCATTCCAGAGAAAGAGACAAGCTATTACCTTAGCATCCAAAACATCTCTCAAGATTGATGATGAATGTGTACAAATTGATCCACAACTCCTATTTCAAAGACTCAGTTTAATTGCTACAAATGGATCAAAAGAGAATCCATCATCTTATTTTGAGTATGAGTTGTGCACTCATCCGCCCGCACTCTTTGATAATTCATCTCTTCCATGGGAAGCAAATAAGCCGGCACTTGCTGATTGATGCATTGTGGAAATTAATTCAAAATGAAGATGCAGTCCTTCCGGATTCTGTCCACTATGTGCTTGATGGAGGAGCTCTATTACACCGTGTTCCATGGCAGCGTGGAGAGACATTTGCAAATGTTTGTCAAAGATATGTAAAATATGGCATAAGCAAATATGGAAAGGCTACAGTAGTTTTTGATGGTTATGACCAAGGCCCAGACATAAAAGATGTAACACATAAGAGGCGAACTCGTGGATCAGGCGCAACTGTTGTACTGACTCCGCAAACAGTTGTAACTCTGAGTAAGCCTGATTTTCTTAGTAACAAGCAGAACAAACATCGGTTCATATCAATCTTAAGTTCATCTCTCGAACAGGCTGGATGCTTAACGATAAAGGCAAGCGGTGATGCTGATGTCTTAATTACGCAAACGGCTATCTTGGCTTCAAAGTCAACAAATACTGCTCTTGTTGGAGACGATACCGACCTACTGGTGTTGCTTCTATACCATACTGATATGAATGGCTGTCAGCTATTTTTCAGACCAGAGCCAAAGCAAAATGCAAAGAAACCCCGACTTTGGAATATCAAAATGGCAAAGGAAAAACTCGGGTTCTGTTTGTGCTCACAGCTGTTATGTATCCATGCTATCATTGGCTGTGACTCAACATCTAGGCTTTATGGAATTGGAAAATCTGCATCCCTTCGCAAAATCCAGTGCTGCAAAGAACTCTCTCAAATTGCTGAAGTGTTTACAATGAGTAATGCGAATAAAGATGACGTGATAAAAGCAGGTGAGAAGGCAATGCTTATTCTATACAATGGCACTTCAATGGATAGTCTAGTTGCTTTGTGGTACAAGCGATTCAGGGAGAAGGTTGCAAAAAGTTCCAAGTATGTTGAAGCACGAGATTTACCACCAACACCCGCATCTGCAAAGTTTCACAGTCTTCGCGTGTATTACCAAATTCAAGTTTGGAGAGGAGATGCTGGAGATATGGATCCAACAGAATGGGGCTGGAAAGTTCTCAACCACCAAATGCTGCCTGTTAAGACTGACATGCTGGCAGCACCTGACGATTTACTGTATTCATTTAGATGCAGCTGCAAAACTGGCTGTGAATCAAAGAGATGCACCTGTAGAAAACATGGGCTCAGCTGCACATCCGCCTGCGAAGACTGTAAGGGTCTCAGTTGCTCGAATTCAATAACGCTCATTGAGGAAGATGACTTGGATAATTGATGCAAGATGAAATTAGTAGAAACCAGGTAACTATGCCATACTATTTCATCTTAGCTTAGCTTAGAAACACACAATACCGTGACATAATAAAATATAATATGTATTGTATCAATATCAATGATGGTATTAGGTAAATTCATGCAAGTGGCATAACACAATACATTTAATTTGTGGAGAATATGTCAATCGTATTCATTTATTACTAAAAAAGTCCAAAAATACCCAGTCACACATATATTACATACCGGTTTTAAAGAAATAAAGAAAAATGGATTTTTCAGGTGAAATGGCCCAAATCTGGTAATAATTATGCAAATTTTACCCTTTCCCCTATTGGAATTTTAGAGGACTTTTGATATGTTGTACATGATGGCCCCCTATACACTGGGCGAGGTAAAAAAATTATGTTGCAATTTGTTCCGGGTTAAAATATTTTTGGCCTAGATTGACTGGACTATTAGGGTTTAGTGGATAAATATTGGTAGATTTCTACAGTTTATCATGGCTGGCATGATTTACTTTTCAACCAATCAGAAAAAGCTTAGCGCGTCTGCCTCGGTAGATTCGCTCAGTCATAAACAGTGCCAACTATAGGTTTACAATGTGGTATAAAAGCAAGCCTACAATTAAGCTGGCTGCTTATGGAAGCAACAACTTCCAGTCAAAGTAGTTTCAAAATATTCAACAATATGATTATTACATAATAAAGAATTAATGCGTTGGTACATACATGACATCACACACTATCGCTAGAGGGCAGAAAATGGTGGGGATCACTGTTCAACATTTACGCGGTATTGCAAAGCAAATAATTGTGATACAGATAATGGAATGCAACGGTATATGAATGATATGGAATCTATATACCATAATCTATTAGTGCAATACAACATTTGAGATGAGATTAGCATCCCATTACGAATGACCTCATAACGCAGGATGCTGGGCCAATACTGGACCAAGATGGTCTGTTATTGGCCCAGTACTAACCCAGCAACCTATTTTGCCAAGGTTTTGTTGTCATCTTCTAGGAGCATTTTGTGTCCTGTACATAATGGATATGACACCATCTATTTGAGAATTTATTGTCATCGGCTAGGAGGAGTTTATGTCGTCTGCTTGCAGAATATTACACCATTTGTTTGAGAATATGTTGCTTTCTGCTAGAATCGTCTAATTTTCTCTGCTTGAGGAAGGAGCCATCATCATTCTCTTTACGAATATATGATCGCTATCTGGTGTCGTCTTCTTGATTGATCAGACACTGCCTATAAAACTAAAAACTATCATGTGAGAGACACTGGCACAATGGTTAGCATCTGACATTCTTAACCACCGAATGAGACTCGTGTCTTCCAGCGCAACTCTCTTGCTGCCATTTAATATACGGGCAATCCTCTTCACCCACCATTCGTTCTCTCCACCCAGGACTGACCAGGAATATACATGGCTACCGGTATAAAAAGACTGGGGTAATAACCTATAAGTGACATAATTAAAACAAACTTATTTAATGCCTGGATGGATTGTACAGACTAGCGATTTAATAAAGGCTGACGAAACAAATAAAAAGAGACATTTGTCCTCTGATAGGATTATTTAATGCCGTCTAGTAAGGAATCATGTACCCTCTTTTTGAAAATATATGTGATCGTCTTATAGGAAGATCTAATATCATCTGTGTGTACAGGTGAGGGTCGCTTTTAAATTAAATCTAGCTTCCGCTGCTCAGTATCTGTTTGAAAATGAAAATATATTGTCATTTGCTTGGAACATCTGATGGTACTTGATTGATGAACGGAAGGATCACTCAAGTATCTGAAGTCATACTCAAATACAACACTTGCTAGCAAAAGTCGCACTCAAGTTCGAAAAGTCCATCACGAAATGGTATGAATCGTATCTCTTTGCTGAACTTAGTAGTTAAGAGTCATAAACCTAGGCAGCAACAGCTACCAGTCCATGACCTTTTAAAATATTCAACACCTTACCTGTATAATTACCTTTAAATTATGGGTCATAAAATTCAGGGTTCAGAGTGTATGGATTCAACTACACCTCCACAGTGTGCGGAACACGGATAGAAATGGGCGAGGCATAGCTAGAAATTAATCCCTGTCTTGTGCATCATATAGAATATATTGTTGACTAATACCTAGATAATGCATGTTACTGGCGTGATGCAGCTAGGGATTGGCCCAGTTATCTGCAATGTTATGGTAGGATTATTTGATGTTACTTGTCTGAAGAATTGGGAATTTTCTGTTGGAGTTTTTGTTGTCCTTGGCTAGGAACATAATTTGATGTCGTCTGCACAGGGAACCAGACACCAACCATCAATCAGATATCTCCAGTTAAAGAATAGGATGATATCGGCATGAGCCTCCGCATGGAGTAATGGGTAAATTGCCCACCCGAAGATTGACACCTCAACAATATATAACAGAGGTCTGTGTTGCCTGCTAAATATATTTGATATCGCAAGCGAGAAGATTTGTGTATAATCTGCTGAGAACATATGATATTCTCTATCTCTATCTGCTACAGAAACACCAACAACAGAAGAAGGAAATTATGCGTGGCGTAATTTACCTTTCCAGAGTACCCACCCATCGTATGGCGTCATAATGAACTGCGCCATGTGTACAATGACATCGTAATGAATGACGTCATGAATGATGTCGATAAGTACGTCACGAACGCATGTTTGAAGACGGTCTATGCGTTGTTGTACAAATTGTTTGCTTTTACTATTTAATAAATATTCTGTTGAATATTTTGAAACTAATTTGACTGGGCGCTGTTGCTGCCATAGGCAGCAACAGCTCCCAGTAAAATTAGTTACAAAATATTCAACAGTTTCCCTGCATCGTTTTCAGGAAATTGATAGCTAGGGCATTCGGAGATCGATCAGTTCCAACGCGGCGAGGTGTGGGTGGAGCTTAGCTAGTGATGGTCGGGGAATAAATAAAAATGGAAAGGCGTAATTTCCTCCCGAAAAGCAAACACTATTTTGGAACTGCCAGACACCATCTGCCAGCGTGCCCTACCTACATTGTATCCATCATGCTTTGACAGTCTAACGACCATTCTCTCATCAATACTTAATACGTCATCAGGGTTCGTGATCGTCTGCTCGCGTGACAAAGCACAAGAAAGAGTCTCTGAGTGGCCAGAATGGCGCCCATCGATCGTCACAATGACTTTTCTGACACACTATGTCATACACCCTAGGGGAAATTCGACATAACCCTTTCACTGAGACAATATATCAAATATATATCAGTGTCAGTTTATATGTTAATTTATATTGAGTGTGCAAATAACTTGGCTGTCTTGTAATGTAGAGGCAGCAATGGCTACTAGAAATGCTGCGGACCATTACTTTTAAACAATACTATTTCGGTACCACCCGATGAAAGTTAGATTCTATCGTATTTTTATTATCGATAATTGGATGTAAGTTTAATTTGTGACGTTAGTAAATATTTCGGGTGCAAGTTTGCTATGCGCGTAATAAACGTACATGTTTGAGCGATTAAGTAATTTATTTACCACGTTAATTATCTAAACACGTTTTCCTTTTTCGATCGCTTAACACAAGGTGTTGATTTCCATATACACGAAAAGCAATGAGATAAGAATTCCTCAGGGATATTTTAAGTCACGTGATGAGGGGACACTGCAACTCTGGAGGATTGTGCGTGTAAAATCACTTCATAGTCATCCCATATGATATCTTGATTTGCTTATGCATCTGAATGCGAATTACCAGAATCCCAATTTCTGAACTGTCAGTCATAAGTGTATGCTGTTGAGTATTTTAAAACAAGTTTAACATGAACGTGTTGCTGCAATAGGAGGTAACAGCTCCCAGTAAAATTAGTTTCAAAATACTCAACATAATAATAATAATAATAATAATAATAATAATAATAATAATTATTATTATTATTATTATTATTATTATTGTAAAGACGCTTGGTGGTTTGGCATTGTACATTGCATTGGCTAAGATAAATAAAATCGATCAATAAAATCCTTAAGATCAATAAAATAACATTAGATTTGAAGTACAAAAGGATGAAGACAAGCCATTGGAGACGGTGATATTATCATGCCGAAGAATAATTGAGATAGATGGAATGGATGAATCCAGTTTTAGATATGTCCCGTCCATCTCTAGCTAAGCTCCACCCACGCTTCGTCCATGTTGGGATCCATCGAACCCTGAACTCGCTGAATCTCAATTTCGAGAAAACTATGTAGGTAAGCCGTTTAATATTTTGAAACTAATTGGACTGGGTGCTGTTGCTGCCTTCTATTTGGTTTCCAAATATTCAACAGAATGTTTATTATATAGTAATGATGAACAATTCGTACAACTCGACAGCCTATTAAGCGTTTATAATAAAGTCATTCATAACCTAATTTACTATGAGACCAGCCTACAAAGTTAGGTACAGTTTGCATGCACAGCACTATTGAACATTAGAGCTGGTATTTTGTGTGATGTCACAATAACCATAATCGACAATATAGTGGTATTAATACATGCCCATTCTCGGTAAATCGTGAAAATGACCTGACCGAACACTCCACGCCAGCATCGGCATGTGGCGTATTAAGCGAATAGTTTTATATCTGGCGAATAGTGCACTTGCAAAGTACCAATACCAAAACCCCTAATGATGTGTAACCGTAAACAGACATGCATTGGTCGCACAATAGTAATGATAGGATCAATTAATTTAGCATGACATGCCAGCTTTAAGCACGGAAAGGACAGAGTAAACAGCTCTAACCTTCATGTCGTGCTGTGTGGTGATGAAATTACCTGGCTCTGATTAATGGTCTCTCGGAGAAGGAAAGATCGCATGCTTATCAATTATTCAAGCCTGTTTTGTTTATGGCCTTGAACGTAGTGTTTTCATTATAGTCTTTGTGGACAAGCCGAGGGCTAATGCATTTGTGATGAGTGCTTGTATCAGAGAGAGAGAGAGCGAGAGAGAGAGAGAGAGAGAGAGAGAGAGAGAGAGAGAGAGAGAGAGAGAGAGGGAGGGAGGGAGGGAGGGAGGGAGGGATGGAGGTAGGTAGGTAGGTAGGTAGGTAGTAATATGGTTAAGGCGCTGGCTCAGAATTTTCAAAAAATTGAAAATATTTTTTATTTATTTTATTGCCTGAGATTTGTTATTTTTGTTTTCTAGAGGCGAGATGGCCTTATAAATATTGGACAACTTTAAGATGATGATGTTTATCCAGTTAATTTCGATTTTACCAATATGTCACGTAGATTTGGATTTTTCCTAAATGCTATTACTGGGCGCAAATTGAGAGGCTGTCTTAGATTATTCTGTAATTTATGATATTCATCTTTCAAAATTTCGGCAATTTCTACATTTTTTCGATTATATGTCAGAGTGAATGGAATAATTTCACGCTGATCAGCAAGACCGGGGTCCACATTTATGCCCCTCGGCCATTCTGTTTCTAATTGCTTAATCCAAAATGATTCTCTAAGTTTCCTTTGTTTATCAGTTTCGTCAGTGGTATTTGAGAGAGGTGGTTGTTCAATGGGTATAATTTCGAAGTCCCGAGCGACTGAATGGCCAGGAAGGTTAAAGTGTTCAGCGACATGCGTGTCTTTTTCATGTCTAATATCGCAAAGGTGTCTAGTAGCTCGCCATCTTAATGGGCATTTGGTTTCACCGACATATTGCTTTTGGCACAATTTACAAGATATTACATAAATGACGTTTTCGGAATCGCAATCTAAATTAGACTGAATTTGAAATTTGTTTTTGTTCTGAAAGCTCATAAACGTTTTTTGATTTGGAAGAAGTAGGTCTAATTTACACCTTTTCTTTCCACATTTCCGAGATTCTCCTGCGCCTGTGATTGGACGATTGTGACGAATCTTGGTAGGCCTGTGATCCGCAGCATTATCAGGGATAGTTTCCAAATCCTGTAAAGTATCAGACTTGATTTTGCGCAAAAATCTAGATGAATAGCCTCTCGGCTTGAGGGCCTTGAATAAGAGAGAGCATGCAGATTCAAAGTTTTTTCTATCACTCGAATTTCTATGAAAACGGATGATTTGTGATTTTACAATTCCTTTAAAGGTATGAGGTGGATGGAAGGATTTCTTGTGAAGTAGTTGATGAGAATCTGTGGGCTTAAAATATACTTTATAATCAAGGTGTCCCGTTGTGTCATACATTACACCTTTGTATAGCGTTAAATCTAAAAAGTCTACGGACATTTGGTCAATGTTGGCTTTTAGCTTGATATTCGGGTCATGATTGTTCAAAATGGTGAAAAATTCATTAAATTCTTCCTTTGTATGATGCCAAATAATGAAAATATCATCGAGGTACCTGCGATAAAAGAGAGGCTGTTTCGGACATTTGCTAAGCGCATCCTCCTCCCACTCTGCTACATAGATGTTGGCAAAACTCGGACTGAAACGCTTACCCATTGCGCAGCCGCAAATTTGTTGGTATGTTTCACCCGCGAATTCAAAATCATTGCCCTTTAAGCTTAGCTCTAAGAGAGCTAATATTTCGCCAGTGGGCCTATTGTTATCAGGGTATTTTTCAAACGCTTTACGGACAGAATTCAAACCCTTTTCGATGTCAATGTTTGTGTACATTGCATCGATGTCGAGCGTAATTAAAAATGAATTTGGAGGTATCGAGATCTCAGAGACCTGCGACAGAAAGTCGTCAGTATTTTTCAAGAAGCTAAAATGTCTATTTGCAATTGGTTGTAGGTGATAATCAATGATTTCACTGATCCTATAGGATTCAGAACCACAATCCGATATAATAGGTCGTCCTGGTGGTATCATAGGATCTGACCAAGAATCAATAGCCTTATGAATTTTGGGTAACAGATAAAATGTACGTGGTTTTGAGTCTCGTTTCGCAACGAGGTATTTAAACTGTTTCTGCGTTAAACTCTTGTTATCAACCATATTTTGGAGAATTTCATTAAAATTGTCGCAGTTATTTTGCCAGAGTGGTTCGTCTAATTTTTGGTAATGTTTTGGATTACTGAGTTGACGATGTGCTTCACGAATGTAGTTGTCTTTAAGCATTATTACTGCAGCAGATCCCTTATCAGCAGGTTTAATGACAATGTCATTGTTTTTACGCAATCCTGTTAAGGCTTGACGTTCCTCATATGACAAATTTTTATGATTTTTCGGAAATTCAACATTTTCAATACGTTCTTTTACAATTTTTATACTGTCGGGGATCGCTGGATCGACTAATTTTGAGTCTGGTGCCCAGCCAGTTCTTTCAACGAATGGCAGAATATTACTTTTCGAGTTTCGAAAAAAGTCGGCTAATTTGACACGGTGGGAAAATTCAAGAACTTCCATTGAGCCATTATCTAAAAGTGCATCTATGCCTAATTTGGGCCTAGGAGTTGGTACAAATGTTAGGCCACGATTGAGTATTGATTTTTCTGCTTCAGTTAATGTAGCGCCAGTGAGATTAACAATATCACTACCTAGCCCGATACCGGGGTGGTTAGTACCCTGACCCTCGGTTAGTTTAAATTAAGAAAGGTTAACCAGCTATAATACAATGCATTAGCAGTTTTTTCACTCCAATGGATATTATCCTGGACTACTTCAAAATCAGAAATTGGTAGACTAGGGATGACAGAGACCTTTATACGCAGGGATTCTACAGATGAATTGATAAATGCTAAGGTCCTTTTCTGCTTTGCAGTTAGATGTTGAGAGTAGTTCAGTTTAGTGAAATAAACCTTTGCATCTGGAAATTTTGAACGAATGGTACTGAATAGGAGTTGGACTCGTTGGGCAGTTAAAGACATAGGTTCATCCTTATCATTTATGCCAATGTTTATGATGATTTTCTCTGGCTGATAGGAGTCCATGTATTTTTTGACAATAGTCCTAGCATGGCACAATTTTGCCCCTGGATAGCAAGCTATCTGGGTGTCTGAATGGGGTTTCACATTTATACGGCTTAGATTGGAGGAGCCAAGGATCAAGATTTTTTTCGTCAAGACAGGGAGTCGCCATTCATGTTTGTGGTCTACCTCATACCGAAATTTCCAGAAAGAATTAGCTTCTAAGTGTGTAGTTTTCTTGAGTTTATTTTGATGATTGATGCTGTTTCTACACGGTGTAGGGGTGAAATTTGGTTGAGGTAGTTTGGCCACTGGCACTGGGGTACTGACACCCTTTTGAGTCAAAGGTGTTGATCTTGTCCTTAGACCAGATTTTCTGTCATCCTTTGCTCTCTGTGGAAGGGGAGGTAATTCATCTGAAGACAGTGGAGGCGGGGTGTCTGGTAGTGGTATCTTACTAGGATCCACAGGAGTTGATTTTGTCCTTGGACCAGATTTCTGATTAGCATGGACTCTCCGTGGAAGGGGAGGGAACTCCTCTGGAGACAAGGGTGGTGGGGAGTCAGGTAGAGGAATCTGAAGAGGGTCCACAGGAGAGTCTAATAGGAATATCGGTGATGGCCGAGTATCCGTTCTCTTCACTGGTGGGGGGCTATCGGTCGGTGACCTGAGCCGTTTCCTGAGTTCTGAAGGTGGTGGAATGACTGGTACGGTCTGGGATGACCTTGCAGTAGGGGTGGTAACTTGGCAATTTTGTGCTTTCTGTTGAAAGTGTGGGTCGAAAGGCCTAATAAATTGATAAAATGCTTCGATTGATTTGACGTGAAGTTTTTTGCCATAGTTGGCTTTTGCCCATCTAATGGCAGTTGATTTTGCCTTACCTAAATTAAGGTTTGGCGCGGTCTGAGCTATGATAATTTCGGACATGATGGTGCCTAAACTGAAATTGTAATGGTCTATCATAGCTCGAATGATGGAATTTGCCCAAACAAAGTTAACTTTCTTGATGTCACTTACTACCTCTATATTTGGCATAGCTGGCTTAATGAAATGGCAGAGTTCGCTCACCTTCCTGCTCAGACCGGTTGGCAGGGTGTTGGAGCCCAAATTGCTGGTTAGGACACCTATGTGGTGAAAACATTGTATTATCATATAATAGCACTTGACTAGTCGAGCCTGGGGAGGAGACGGACTGCTGTCCTCATGGTTGACATTCCGTCTCTTGCCCTTGCTCGTTCTAGCCATGGTGATATTACGCTCTAATAAATGATCAAAAACCAACAAATTTAGCAACAACTGGGCCAGTCAACAAATCTAAGCAAGGGAGATAATCAAGCTCTAACCAACAATTGTCTAGTTTAAATTAAAGGGCTGATCTAAAAATTAAAACCTGAAACTTGAGTGATGAATAATTAAATCTACAAGCCTACATAGAACCACAAGCCTACTAAGTTTACGAGCCTACACAATTTAACTATACCTGAAATGGAAGATGAAGGATTATTAGCATTTTAATATTTAAACATACAACAAATACAATAATAGCAATTAATATATAACTCACAATTTTATGATACCGTCGTGCTTGGCTGACCGGTTTCGGTTAAGAATAACCTTCTTCAGAGCCTTGAGAACAAATCTGTCCTTCCATCATAATTCCTGTCTATTTATTAGGGTGGCTGGCTTTAGGGGATTGTCTTCGAAAATTACTCAATTGCTTTGAAGTTAGCTAACTTATTTTCAATAAAGATTCAGGCCACCATAGGTGCTAGATTCAATTGTGTTATGCCCTTTGCTATTGATTGAGCTCTAGGGTTTCCGAGTGAGGTTTGGGTGTCACTCGCTTGATTGAGAAGTCATTGATCAAAGGATCAAACCTAGGCCATTAATTCAGTGAATTGTTTTCTATTCTTCAAAGGCGCCAGATTGGTATTGTTTTCAATGTTTGATTTATTCAGCTAGAACTAAGCTTTAAACTAGGAATGATTTTGTCAATTTTATTAAGAATTTCTTTTTTAATTTTAATACTGAAAATTCTTTAAAAACTAATTTTGAGTATTGTGCTGCTGAATGTATTTTGTTGTTTCTCACAGCAATAAAACTTTCAGTAAACCTAATTTCAAAATCTTTCCCCAAACTGGGGAAAATTGGAGGGAAGGACGGGAAAGAGGAGAGGGAATGAAGGGCTGAAAGAAGGAGGAGTGGAGTGAAGGAAGGAGGAGTCTGATCCATCAATCCATTCACCCATCCACCCATCCATCCAGAACCATCCATCAGTCAGACATTCCATTCATCCAGACCCTCCATCCATCCATCCCTCCATCCCTCTATCCATCCATCAAGACCATCTGTCCTTCCATCCATCCATTCATCCATCCATACCACCCATTCACCCACCCATACCACCCACTCATCCATCCAGAACCATCCATACATCCAGATCCTACATCCATCCCTCCATCCATCCATTCAGACCACCTGCCCTTCCATCCTTCCATCCTTCCATCCTTCCATCCTTCCTTCCATCCATCCATCCATCCTTCCTTCCATCCACCAACCCACCCACCCACCCATCCATCCATCCATCCATCCATCCATTCATCTTTCCATCCCTAACCATCCATCCATCAGTCAGACCATCCATCCATCCAGATCCTCTATTCCCACATCCATCCATCCAGACCACCTGTCCTTCCATCCATCACTCCATCCATTCATCCATCCATCCACCCACCCACCCACCCAGCCACCCACCCATCCATCCAGAACCATCCATCCAGCAGTCAGACCATCCATCCATCCAGATCCTCCATCCATCTCTCCATCCATCCATCCAGACCACCTGTCCTTCCATCCATCCATCCATCCATCCATCCCATCCCATCCAACTCCCAATTACAAAACCACAATTTGAGAAGACAGACCATATTGATTGATGAGTGGAATGACAGATTTGCCCGACGGTATAGATAGGTGCACATAATTAGTTGGTTAGTAAGTCAATAAAATAATAGAACTGGCACTGGCTGGTAGGTAGTAATATGGTTAAGGCGCTGGCTCAGAATTTTCAAAAAATTGAAAATATTTTTTATTTATTTTATTGCCTGAGATTTGTTATTTTTGTTTTCTAGAGGCGAGATGGCCTTATAAATATTGGACAACTTTAAGATGATGATGTTTATCCAGTTAATTTCGATTTTACCAATATGTCACGTAGATTTGGATTTTTCCTAAATGCTATTACTGGGCGCAAATTGAGAGGCTGTCTTAGATTATTCTGTAATTTATGATATTCATCTTTCAAAATTTCGGCAATTTCTACATTTTTTCGATTATATGTCAGAGTGAATGGAATAATTTCACGCTGATCAGCAAGACCGGGGTCCACATTTATGCCCCTCGGCCATTCTGTTTCTAATTGCTTAATCCAAAATGATTCTCTAAGTTTCCTTTGTTTATCAGTTTCGTCAGTGGTATTTGAGAGAGGTGGTTGTTCAATGGGTATAATTTCGAAGTCCCGAGCGACTGAATGGCCAGGAAGGTTAAAGTGTTCAGCGACATGCGTGTCTTTTTCATGTCTAATATCGCAAAGGTGTCTAGTAGCTCGCCATCTTAATGGGCATTTGGTTTCACCGACATATTGCTTTTGGCACAATTTACAAGATATTACATAAATGACGTTTTCGGAATCGCAATCTAAATTAGACTGAATTTGAAATTTGTTTTTGTTCTGAAAGCTCATAAACGTTTTTTGATTTGGAAGAAGTAGGTCTAATTTACACCTTTTCTCTCCACATTTCCAAGATTCTCCTGCGCCTGTGATTGGACGATTGTGACGAATCTTGGTAGGCCTGTGATCCGCAGCATTATCAGGGATAGTTTCCAAATCCTGTAAAGTATCAGACTTAATTTTGCGCAAAAATCTAGATGAATAGCCTCTCGGCTTGAGGGCCTTGAATAAGAGAGAGCATGCCGATTCAAAGTTTTTTCTATCACTCGAATTTCTATGAAAACGGATGATTTGTGATTTTACAATTCCTTTAAAGGTATGAGGTGGATGGAAGGATTTCTTGTGAAGTAGTTGATGAGAATCTGTGGGCTTAAAATATACTTTATAATCAAGGTGTCCCGTTGTGTCATACATTACACCTTTGTATAGCGTTAAATCTAAAAAGTCTACGGACATTTGGTCAATGTTGGCTTTTAGCTTGATATTCGGGTCATGATTGTTCAAAATGGTGAAAAATTCATTAAATTCTTCCTTTGTATGATGCCAAATAATGAAAATATCATCGAGGTACCTGCGATAAAAGAGAGGCTGTTTCGGACATTTGCTAAGCGCATCCTCCTCCCACTCTGCTACATAGATGTTGGCAAAACTCGGACTGAAACGCTTACCCATTGCGCAGCCGCAAATCTGTTGGTATGTTTCACCCGCGAATTCAAAATCATTGCCCTTTAAGCTTAGCTCTAAGAGAGCTAATATTTCGCCAGTGGGCCTATTGTTATCAGGGTATTTTTCAAACGCTTTACGGACAGAATTCAAACCCTTTTCGATGTCAATGTTTGTGTACATTGCATCGATGTCGAGCGTAATTAAAAATGAATTTGGAGGTATCGAGATCTCAGAGACCTGCGACAGAAAGTCGTCAGTATTTTTCAAGAAGCTAAAATGTCTATTTGCAATTGGTTGTAGGTGATAATCAATGATTTCACTGATCCTATAGGATTCAGAACCACAATCCGATATTATAGGTCGTCCTGGTGGTATCATAGGATCTGACCAAGAATCAATAGCCTTATGAATTTTGGGTAACAGATAAAATGTACGTGGTTTTGAGTCTCGTTTCGCAACGAGGTATTTAAACTGTTTCTGCGTTAAACTCTTGTTATCAACCATATTTTGGAGAATTTCATTAAAATTGTCGCAGTTATTTTGCCAGAGTGGTTCGTCTAATTTTTGGTAATGTTTTGGATTACTGAGTTGACGATGCGCTTCACGAATGTAGTTGTCTTTAAGCATTATTACAGCAGCAGATCCCTTATCAGCAGGTTTAATGACAATGTCATTGTTTTTACGCAATCCTGTTAAGGCTTGACGTTCCTCATATGACAAATTTTTATGATTTTTCGGAAATTCAACATTTTCAATACGTTCTTTTACAATTTTTATACTGTCGGAGATCGCTGGGTCGACTAATTTTGAGTCTGGTGCCCAGCCAGTTCTTTCAACGAATGGCAGAATGTTACTTTTCGAGTTTCGAAAAAAGTCGGCTAATTTGACACGGTGGGAAAATTCAAGAACTTCCATTGAGCCATTATCTAAAAGTGCATCTATGCCTAATTTGGGCCTAGGAGTTGGTACAAATGTCAGGCCACGATTGAGTATTGATTTTTCTGCTTCAGTTAATGTAGCGCCAGTGAGATTAACAATATCACTACCTAGCCCGATACCGGGGTGGTTAGTACCCTGACCCTCAGTTAGTTTAAATTAAGAAAAGTTAACCAGCTATAATACAATGCATTAGCAGTTTTTTCACTCCAATGGATGTTATCCTGGACTACTTCAAACTCAGAAATTGGTAGACTAGGGATGACAGAGACTTTATACGCAGGGATTCTACAGATGAATTGATAAATACTATGGCCCTTTTCTGCTTTGCAGTTAGATGTTGAGAGTAGTTCAGTTTAGTGAAATAAACCTTTGCATCTGGAAATTTTGAACGAATGGTACTGAATAGGAGTTGGACTCGTTGAGCGGTTACAGACATAGGTTCATCCTTGTCATTTATGCCAATGTTTATGATGATTTTCTCTGGCTGATAGGAGTCCATGTATCACAATAGGGTATGAATTGTATGTCTTAGATGAGCTTATAATTTAATAGCCAGCCATAAACATAGGCAGCAACAGCTCTCAGTCAGGTCGTTTTGAAATGTTCAACAGCTTACCTGTGCAATTACCTTTCAATTATGATTTGGGGAATTCAGAGTTCAAAGTGTATGGTTTCAAGTACGCATGCTATGTGGTCGGAACTTATCAAAAATGAGTGGTGCACAGCTACAACTGGACAGTTCATAGATACAACTGGGTGGTGTATAGCTACAACTGGGAGATGCATGGGTACAACTGGGCGGGGCATGGGTACAAATGAGCGGTGCATATCTACAGATGATGGATGCATCGTTACAAACGGGTTGTGCATAGCTACAAATGAGCAGTGCATAGCTATAAATGGGCGGGGCATAGCAACAAATGGGTGGGGCAATGCTACACATTGGCGGGGCATAGCTACAATTCTAGCTGCATTCTTGAACTAGATGCAAACACGACAACACAGGGTCAAGCGAAAATACTGCAAGACAAGCTTACATCATAACTTCTTCCCCATAAAGGACAGTGGACAAGTGGAATTCACTATCAGACCACACAGTAACGGCTCCAACTCTGAGCAGCTTAAAAGTCAGACTGGACAAGTAATGGGCACAGTATATGTATATCACACAATAAGTCCAGGTACTGAACTTGGTCACGAATCCTCTGTGAGTGTGAGGCAGGCAGGTGTGCCATTGAATGAATCTGTGAAAGTTGCTTAGGGGGTAGGACTACACACCAACATTTGTATAAATGTGTGTGACAGTTAGGAAGAGAATGAAACCACACTAGCCCAATAGTGTGTGAAAGTTAAGCAGGGTGTGGAACCAAACAGGCAAATGAATGGATGTATAAAAGTTAGGCTGGGTATGGAACAACACTAGCCTAATGTTGAGTGAAAGATATGCAGGGTGTGTAGAAGCTATGCGGGGTGTGGAAACACGCGAGCAATTTGAATGAAAATGTAGAAGTCAGGCATGGAGCGGGCACACAATAGCAATACTGATTGAAAGATGTGAATCAATGTACTAACAACAGTTAGAGTTGTGAATAAGTATCAGGTTTTAAAACAAATGAGAGATAGATACGTATGGTGTGGAAACATATCTGTAATAAAGGAAAACATGAATTAGTTAAGTGATCAAAGAAATAAGTAGTATAAACTACAAACGTTAGGCACATAGATTTAGGGAAAGGACATTGCTCGGAAGTAAAATTAGCTCTTTTCTGGGCACGTATTAGATTATTGTACAAAGTGTATGTAACATAGTAAATAATTGATTTTATTTAAAATTAAACTGTAAATAGACAGTTCCCATATGGCTATATGCACATGAAATTATCAGTCCAGTGAAGATTTAACTCATGAAGATTACTAGGATCGGCTAACAGGCTTTAGGCCTAATGCAAACAGCCGAATCCGATATTATATCATATCAAATGGGCAATGCATAGCTACAAATGTGTGGTGTATAGCTACACATGAGTAGTGCATAGCTACAAATGGCCGGGCAGAGCTACAAATGAGTGGTGCATGGCTACAAATGAGCAGTGCATATAGCTACAAATGTGTGGTGCATGGATATGTAGCTCACGCGGGTACGCGCTGGTCCACAATGTCGCTCCACTCCGCCACACCGCATGTACAGGATGCGTGGGAGAGCTGGTTAGCTGCGGTTCTCGTGGTTGCAGACCCCGATTTGCATCTCTCCGGAAGGTACAAAGACTGGCCTCTAGACCCGGTGGAACGTTCACGTTCCAGTGGGGCCATGCGACCATTGCCGCCGAGATTGAACGTCACTTTCTCGTCCCAACTGTTGGTGTCACTGGTATGACGGTCCATTACTAACTTATAAGTTATAAGATATAATTAAACAGTCACAATTAATAACTCTACAAACAATGATACTCGTTTGACAGCAATGAGCAAATAATACAGTGCATAGACCTATCTGGTGCTCATTCTACGTGGTCTCGCCGAAGGTACCACACAGATCCATAAATCCGCAGCGATATCTCCGCAAAGGAGCACCACAACGTGGCCACTTGGTAGTTTAATATAAATTAATTACACCCCTAACACACACACAAAATATTGTTGTTGCGAGAGGAAAGTGCCTCGCACGGGTATCCATCACAGGAAATTGCCTTCAACGCCACTCTTTTGTTCGAACAAAAAGCTAAGTGCTGGTCAATCCTAGTGAAGCCATAATTAATGTGATGCACACTGGTTTACATGAAGACGGATCGAATGATTTCCGAAGAATTCACAGGTCACCATCTTATGTAGGTCCAAACATACTGTATTGGTAGTTGCCGCTTTAATATGCGGGCCTTCTGCTACATTCTAACCTACCATTTGGGTATTAGATATGATTCCAAGCTTTGGTCACAAGTGGCAGGGTTTTGCTACCTATCTTTAGACACATACATCTAACTGGCGAAGATGCCCAGTTTCCTAAAGGTCGCCACACCTAGCATCTACCTCAGAAAGATAGCGTGCATACATGTTGCGGAGCAATAGCTCCCGAATCATATGATGATCCGGTCACCATTGTCCCACAACCACATATAACATCACTAGGACAATTTACAATTTTCCTGCAAGAATTGGATGGAGATCTGCATTTCATCCGTCAACGCGTGTCTACGGAATTAACATTTTACCTGTCACTAGGGTTAAGTTCCAGAATGCTCAGAGATGCACTGCAGGCCGGTGTCACAATATAATTAATTTCTTTTCGCAGTGCTTCCTACGTTGGCGGGGGAATCTAAACTAACTAGTATCCGAAGATACAGAGGGAGGTGTGTGTAAATCGGCACTTTAGTTATCACCACTCGGAAACTGCTGATAGTTTCCCAGAGTCGGATCCTGCTAACGTGTCGGTTGGGAGTCCAGACAATTATTAAGCCATGTGGCTGGAGGAGCATAGAAAGAGACAATCACTCAATATTAACAAGAGGCCCTTAGGTAATTGGCCAATTTTACACAACATAGCCATGCGTGGTGTTACATATCCACTACAACCGGAAAAGAGACGAACACTGTGTGTCTCTCATGGAGAGATTGTGCCTAACTACTTTAAACCCATCCTGTCAAGCTAGAATAGCTAGGTTTAGTCAGTAACATGTCAGGTTCGAGCAATTGGAGCATGATCAGCGACCTCAGTATAAAATTGATGCTGGGGGAATATGGGGATGCGGATATAATGTTGCTGTATAGTATTACCTAGAGTTTTCACATAGAAACAAAACATAATAACTAGGATGGCCATTTGCCATATACACAACTAACTAATACAGTGCTAACGATATATCACAGGTCATAGGACCTAACGGTGCTGTTAGTTGAGAGCCCACGGAAATAAAGATAATATTTACAGTTTGAAACAGAAAGTATAAAAATGCGGTCTTAAGACCGGGACGGCACCTATTAGTCATCAGTGCCCATTACAGAAATATTACATGTTGCGATAGTATAGTTACTTGAGTACCTATTGGTCATCGGTATGGTAAGAGTTCGTGAATCAGTGAAACTGATATGCTACGGTGGTGTAGCATGATATTGCACGATCTTGAATGCAGGGAAGATTTCCGCAGGCAGACTGTGGATGCGGCTCACTCTCATGACGATGAAGCAGAAGGGATGATAAGGATGCCCATTAGATAGTCAGATTAACTGACACATAATTTAAACAGGTGTAGTAAATTTCCGTCGGCGACGGTAGTTTGAAAGTTGCCCATCAACAACGAGAGAGCTACAGTTATGATTAAATATGCATGTACAATAACTGTGTACACGGTGCGGGATACGTCGCATAGTGCTTGCGGCGCACCGAGCAGAGTCCCACCAGACTGTGGTCCAAAAGTTAATTAACACACGTGACATGCAGCGCAGAAGTTTGATACCAATTTTCAGCATGGTTGGAAGATCCAGCGGGTTATCCACCAAGAATCACCATCAGCTCTACATCCTGTAGAATCACATTGGGCCCGCAAGGCCCATCCGCAGGAAACTCCTCTGAGAAAGTTCCAGAAAGGGAGTTCTTATATTTGTTTATTTCCCCCGGATGGCCGTCCGGGAGCTTCCAAAATTATGTATCGCAGATAAGTCTTAAGACTGCCCACTGGCGCAGGAGATCTCAAATCCGAATGGCACTGCTGTGATGTAGGCATCGCAGTCAGTTAGCCGTTTTCCCGCGTCTAGCACTGCGCTGGTCTAGCAGTCTTGTTTGCGGGTTGGCTTCCACGCCGATGATGCTCTCGATTCTCATTTTTTCGTCCCTTTTATACTACTCATGGCGTCAGAGGCAGGCGTTTAAGCCAAACAGAGGGCAAGCAGTAGCCAATCAGCGTGCAGCTAGAAGTGGTGACGTGGCTATCACATGAACAGCACATTCCCCATTTTGTTAATGCAAACACGCGATTACGATGTCAAGGCAATATTTTGAAGATAATTTAAACGGGAGTTTTAATGATAACTCTACCATTTCAGGTCCGATTTCAACGTAGTAAAAAGTTCTGTAATCCTCGTTTCATTCTGGTCCTGATCGGCTCCAAGAACAACGAGAATTGTGCGATTTGAGAAAATAACACGTACCACTCGGTACACTATAAGCATACACTCTCTCCCAATCCTGACACGGGTTGTCAGGGAAGCTCTGACGCGAATGTGCGCGCTACGCATTCTTACAGACATAGCCATTTTTAATGAAAACCTCTCTCATAGGACTTTATACACGCATGCTATCCAACTCAGGGGGCGTGCTTGGAGCGAATCCGGAATGGTCATTCTGTACCCAGCTTGGCTGGGACGGTCCGTACACGTCCGGTCGATCAGTGCTACAGATACAACTGGGTGGGGCATAGCTACAAATGTGTGGTGCATAGCTACAAATGAGCGGTGCATAGATACCAATGAGCGGTGCATAGCTACCAATGAGCGGTGCATATAGCTACAAATAGGTGGTGTATAGATACAAAAAGGGTGCTGCATAGCTACAAATGAGCGGTGCGTAGCTATAAATGGGCGGAGTATAGCTACAAATGAGCGGTTCATGGCTACAAATGGGCAATGTATAGCTACAAATGGGAGGTGCATAGCTACAAATGAGGAGTGCATAGCAACAAATGAAAGGTGCATAGCTACAAATGGGTGGTATGTAGCTGCAAATGAGCAGCACAAATGGACGGGGTATAGCTACAAATGGGTGATGCATGGCTACAAATGGCTGGTGCATGGCTACAAATGAGCGGTATATAGCGACAACTGGGCCGTGCATAGCTACAAATGGGCAGTGCATAGATACAAATGAGCGGTGCATAGTTACAACTGGGTGGTGCATAGCTACAAATGAGTGGCGCATAGCTACAAATGAGTGATGCGTAGCTACACATGAGCCGTGCATAGATACAAATGGGTGGTATGTAGCTACAAATGAGCAGTACATGGCTACAAATGGACGGGGTATAGCTACAAATGGGTGATACATAGCTACAAATGGCTGGTGCATAGCTACAAATGAGCGGTGCATATAGCTACAAATGGGCGGCGCATAGTTACAAATGAGCGATTTACAGCTACAAATGGGTGGGGCATAGCTACAAATGGGAGATGCATAGCTACAAATGGGTGGTGTATAGCTACAAATGAACAGTGCATAGCTACCAAAGGGCGGGGCATAGCTATGGATGGGAGATGCATAGCTACAAATTGGTGGTGCATAGCTACAAATGGGAGGCGAAATAGCTACAAATGAGCAGTTTATAGCTACAAATGGGCGGGGAATAGCTACAAATGGGCGGGTCAAGGCTAGAAATGACCGGCGCATAGCTACAAATGAGCTGTGCATAGCTACATATGAGCGGTGCATAGCTACAAATGGGTGGGTCATTGCTACAAAGTGGCGATGCACCGCTACAAATGGCTGGTGCATGGCTACAAATGAGCAGTGCATAGCTACAACTGGGCGGTCCATAGTTACAAACAGGCAGTGCATAGATACAACGGGGCAGTGCATAGCAACAAATGAACGGTGAAGAGCTACAAATGGGTGGTATATAGCTACAAATGAGCAATACATGGCTACAAATGGACGAGGTATAGATACAAATGGCTGATGCATGGCTACACATGAGCGGTACATTGCTACAACTTGGCGGTGCATAGCTACAAATGGGCACTGCATACATACAAATGAGTGTTGCATAGTTACAACTGGGTGGTGCATAGCTACAAATGAGTGGTGCGTAGCTACAAATGTGCGGTACATATGTGCAAATGAGCCGTGCATAGAGACAAATGAGCAATGCATAGCTACAACAGGGCAGTGCATAGCGACAAATGGGTGGTGCATAGCTACAAATGACCAGTGCATAGCTACAAATGGGTGGTGCATAGATACAAACTGGTGGTGCATAGCTACAAATGAGCAGTGCATGGCTCCAAATGGGCGGCGCATAGCTACAAATGAGCGGTGCATAGATACAAACTGGTGGGTGGGGGCATGGCTACAAATGGGCGATGCATAGAAACAAATGGGTGGTGTATAGCTACAAATGAGCAGTACATAGCTACAAAAGGGTGGGGCATAGCTACAAATGAGCGGTTCAAGGCTACACATGAGTGGTGCATATTGCAACAAATACGTGATGCATAGATACAACTGGGCGGTGCATAGCTACAAATGGGCGGTGCATAGCTACAAATGCGTGCTGCATAGCTAGAAATGAGTGGTTCATAGCTACAAATGAGTGGTTCATAGCTACACATGGGCGGGGCATAGCTAGAAATGGGCGATGCATGGCTACAAATGACTGGTGCATGGTCACAAATGAGCTGTGCATGCCTACAACTGGGAAGTGCTTAGCTACAAACGGACATTGCATGGATACAAATGAGCGGTGCATAGCTACAACTTGGCGGTGCATAGGTACAAATGGGTGGCGCATAGCTACAAATGAGCTGAGCATAGATACAGATGAGCGATGCATATAGCTACAAATGGGTGGTTCATAGATATAAATGGGTTGTGCATAGCTACAAATGAGCAGTGCATAGCTTTAAATGGGGGGGGGGGGGCCATAGCTACAATTGAGTAGTGCATAGCTACAAATGAACGGCACAATAGCTCCAAATGAGCGGTGCATAGCTACAAATGCGTGCTGCATAGCTACAAATAAGTGGGGCATGGCTACAAATGCGTGATGCATAGATACAGCTGGGCGGTACATAGCTACAAATGGGCGGTGCATAGCTGCAAGTGCGTGCTGCATAGCTACAAATGAGTGGGGAATAGCTACAAATGAGTGGTGCATAGGTACAAATAAGTGGTGCATAGATACAACTGGGCGGTGCATAGCTAAAAATGGGCGGTGCATAGATACAACGCGGCGGTGCATAGCTACAAATGGGCGGTGCATAGATACAAATGCGTGCTGCATGGCTACAAATGAGCGGTTCATAGCTACAAATGGGCGGTGCATGGATACAACGTGGCAGTGCATAGCTACAAATGGGCGGTGCATAGCTACAAATGCGTGCTGCATAGCTACAAATGAGCGGTTCATAGCTACAAATGGGCGATGCATAGAAACAAATGTGTGGTGTATAGCCACAAATGAGCAGTACATAGTTATAAAAGGGTTGGGCATAGCTACAAATGAGCGGTGCAAATCTACACATGAGTGGTGCATATTGCTACAAATGCGTGATGCATAGGTACAACTGGGCGGTGCATAGCTACAAATGGGCGGTGCATAGCTACAAGTGCGTGCTGCATAGCTAGAAATGAGCGGTTCATAGCTAGAGATGGGAGATGCATGGCTACAAATGACTGGTGCATGGTCACAAATGAGCTGTGCATACCTACAACTGGGCAGTGCTTAGCTACAAACGGACAGTGCATAGATACAAATGAGCGGTGAATAGCTACAACTTGGCGGTGCATAGGTACAGATGAGTGGCGCATAGCTACAAATGAGCTGAGCATAGATACAAATGAGCGATGCATATAGCTACAAATGGGTGGTTCATAGATACACATGGGTTGTGCATAGCTACAAATGAGCAGTGCATAGCTGTAAATGGGCAGACCATAGCTACAATTGAGTAGTGCATAGCTACAAATGAACGGTGCATAGCTACAAATGGGTGGCGTAGATACAACTGGGCGGTGCATAGCTACAAATGGGCGGTGCATAGCTACAAATGCGTGCTGCATAGCTACAAATGAGTGGGGCATAGCTACAAATGAGTGGTGCATATGTACAAATGAGTGGTGCATAGATACAACTGGGCGGTGCATAACTACAAATGGGCCGTGCATAGCTACAAATTCGTGCTGCATAGCTACAAATGAGTGGTGCGTAGGTACAAATGAGTGGTGCATTGATACAACTGGACGGTGCATAGCTACAAATGGGCGGTGCATAGATACAACTGGGCGGTGCATAGCTACAAATGGGCGGTGCATAGCTACAAATGGGCGGTGCATAGCTACAAATGAGTGGGGCATAGCTACAAATGAGTGGGGCATAGCTACAAATGGGTGGGGCATAGCTACAAATGAGCAGTGAATAGCTACACATGAGCGGTGCATAGCTAAAAATGAGCAGTTTATGGCTAGAAATGGTCGCGGGATAGCTACGAATGGGCGGGTCATGGCTAGAAATGCGCGGCGTATAGCTACAAATGAGCTGTGCACAGCTACATATGAGCGGAGCATAGCTACAAATGGGTGGGTCATAGCTACACAGGGGCGATGCATAGCTACAAATGGCTGGCGCATGGCTACAGATGAGTGGTGCATAGTTACAACTGGCGGTCCATAGTTACAAACGGGCAGTGCACAGATACAACTGGGCAGTGCATAGCTACAAATGAGTGGGGCATAGCTACAAATGAGGGGTACATAGGTACAAATGAGCGATGCATAACTACAACAGGGCAGTGCATAGCTGCAAATGAGTGGGTGCATAGCTACAAAGGGGCGGGCATAGATACAAACAGATGGTACATAGATACAAACAGTGGTCCATAGCTACAAATGAGCGATGCATCGCTACAAACAGATGGTACATAGATACAAACAGTGGTCCATAGCTACAAATGAGCGGTGCACAGCTACAAATGAAAATTGCATAGCTAGAAATGGGCGGGGTATGGCTACAAATGGACGGAGCTTAGATAGAAATGGGCGGCCATAAATAGACATTTATCCCTCTATTGTGCATCGTATGTGTGAAACTACTTTGTTGACTACTACCTAAATAATGCATGTTGTTGAACCGATATTGTCCGGTATTGGCCCCGTCATCTGCCGTGTTAGGGTAAGAATATTTGATGCCACCTGTCTGAAGAATTCGGAATTATTCTGTTTTGAGATTATTTTGTTGCTTAATAGGAACATATGATGACGTCGGCACAGGGAAACAGACACCTCCTGTTAAAGGATATACAGTCCTACGTTTCATCAATCAGATATCATCAGTTAAAGAATATTTTGATATCATCATGCCCCTTCGCATGGGGTAATGGGCCAATTGGTAAAATGCATGTAGTCATTTGTAAAAGTGCAATACACTCAACTGTAGTTATTATCTCCAGAAATGCAGGATACGCACTCTGAAAGCATAGCCCTGTCCAAATTTTCCCGTTGGAGAACCCCAAACGCACCCACAGTTTGATACCTCTGCAATCATTTCTACAGACGTCCATGATGCTGATATCGCATGCGAGAGGAATTGTCTGTAATCGGTTGAGAACATATGATATGATCTATAAGATTCATCTGATATCGTCTGCTACAGAAACACCAACGACCGAAGAAGGAAACTACGTCTGGTGTAGTTACCTCACGAAAAGCAAACACTGTTTTGGAACTGCCAGACACCATCTGCCAGTATGCCATACCTCCATTGTATCCATCATGTTTTGACAGTCTAATGACCATTCTCTCATCAATACTTAATACGTCATCAGGGTTTGTGATCGTCTGCTCGCGTGACAAAGCACGAGAAAGAGTTCTGAGTGGCCAGAATGGCGACCATCGATCGTTATAATGACTTTTCTGACACACTATGTTATACAACCTGGGGAAATTCGGCATAATCCTTTCACGGAGACAATAGATCATATACATGCTCAGTGCCAGTTTAAAGCCTACTTAATATTCAGTGTGCAAACAATGTCTGTCTTGTAATGTAGAGGCAGCAACGGCTACTAGCAACGTTGCGTTCCACTACTTTTAAGCAATAATATTTTCATACTATCCGATGAGGGGTAAGTTCCACCGTATTTTTTTTAATTGAATTGGGAGTAGAGGAACGACTGGATTGGCGGCTGGTCTGATTGACTGAGTGACTTATTATGTAATCTCGTTTGCATATTAGGCCACACCCACATGCCCATATATGGTTAGGGGGCGTGGTCTATTTTTCTCAATTTTTAAAATGGTAAGGCTGCATTTTCTTAATCTAGAGCTTAGATCTGAAGTCGATGATCGACAGGTGTATTGGGCCATGAAGGTGTTGGGACATGGGCTCAGTTGCATATTAGTGACGTTATAACTTTCGTCCAATCAACGCAGCCGCCTCAAGTGTCGCCATTGTTCCAGGAGTTGACAAATTGACACTCGTAATTCTGATTTATGGGCCTAATGACCCATGAAAGTGTTAGGGGTATGAAGCGGGTTAGGGGGTGGGGTCAAGAGAAGGTTCATGTGACCACTCATGGCCTACCAGTGCCACCACCTCCGCAATCACCAATATTAAACTTGTAGAAAGAATGAGCCGTGAAACTGTTATGAGACCTGGATGCAATTTGATGACATCATAACTCCCAGCCTATCAGAGCAGCTGCCCCAAGGGTCGCCAATGTTCGCTCTGTAGAGCCGATGAAGCGTGCACATGATATGGGGTTTGGGTGTCGGGAGTTCTATTTTTAACATTCAAAACACATGTATAGAGTAAGGCATATAGCAATGGCAGTACATGCATGTCCAACCCTGGTCTCTCTCTCTCTCTCTCTCTCTCTCTCTCTCTCTCTCTCTAACCCCTATGCCACAACTTATAATAATAAGGCCCGCACTTGGGCCTAGATTCACACCCATGAAAGCTGACTGCTCATTGTATGGGGTTTGTGGAAATATGTTAGTAGCTTAGTCAGTTAAAATATTTTCGAATATTCGACAGCAGATGTATGAAATAGCCTGGACATTCACTAGTACACATGCTTGCCTATTCCTTGCAAATTTATAAAACCCATATATAAGCTTTACCTGACTATAAGGGTCCAGGACTTATAGCACATTCAACTTCCCACTATTATACATGAATGGGGTTGTTAGGAGATTGTTACTAAAACGGTGTAACAGATTAACATTTTAGAAAGAACCGCCTCCAGGTATCTTATGGCAAGAAAAACTATAGGGTTATCATGGAGTCAACAAGTACCTTTTCTGATCAGATTAATGTAGCAGGAGCGCTACTGGTAAAGTGCAACTTTAACACAGCACAGTTTTGCAGAAATGTTTCCTGCAGAAAATTGTTTGAATGAACGCTACCTATCATTTCCATTGTGGATCTCAGAACTATCTTAACTTTTCTACAATTGTAACCATGATTACCCACAGGCTCTGCAATTCTTAGCCCATAACGAGAGTTCCTATTGGCTTTGGAATACATAAATAGAAGACATTCTAAGTAATCCCTATAAGGATAGGTGACTCTAGAGTCAGATACTCACTTCCCATTTAGAAATGCATCGACTTATAGAATATAGAATATAGAAGCTATCTATAACCTAATGGGTGCGACATTGCTAGCCACCATGAGAGCAATATCTGCCCCAGTTACAACTCGCACTATGCTAGCCTTACTGTAAAGATAGCTCTGGGCCAAATCGATGTATTCATCTCCGCTTCCTGACATAAAATATTCTATGGGACCTTCCTTGGACACTCTGGTAATTGGTTGATAATGTTGCCAATGAGCTTGCTCCATTGTGGCCATTACTTATTTTACTGTAAAGTGATCCATCTCAGTTTTTATACAGTGGTATGCCTCCATTTCAATTAATGTTGTAGTTTTACGGAATATGACCATATGATTACATGTTCGCCTGCTTCTTCGATGATGGATCAGCAGCATTAATGTGAATCTATGCTAATGCCATGGCCGAGGATTCAGAGCTCTTCCAGATCTTAAAACTCTAGATTTAATGGCGGCTTTTAAATTCTTGGCTGCTAGAAAGTCGCTAGCTACGTCTAACCCTGCCGACAGGTCACGTTTACCTAGCATCACACCCGCATTTCTAGTTAAAGGAATATCCACTCTAAACAGAGAACCAAAAAGGTCTTAAGGACATGGGTAAATGGTCATCAGCTTGACTCGTGTATAACCATGGAGCGTTGAAGTATCGTGGGGCTTGTAATATTTCATTTTGTTCTTCACCAAGCTAGAAATGGTATGAAAATGATTGGACTAAGCTATGAAGATTATGAAAATGTCTAACATGTAGACAGCATATAATCTGTGAGGCATCTAACATGTAGACAGCGTATAATCTGTGAGGCATCGTCTTCAAATGGAATATTCTCACTGGTGCTATCAGTTCTAACTACGCCTAATGTAACAAGTATCAACGTAATTCTTTGATACCAGATAATATTGAATGTCTGGAAATGTCCACTGAAATATGTCGCTACCTCTCGCAGACCCCAACCCTGCACACGATAGAGAAATGACTCAGAGTAGTGGCCTGATGTGACTATGTTGTATGTCACAATGTCGCAATATATATATTGGTGGCGCTGGTGGTGGCATAGTTTCTGGGACTGGTGATGCACTGGAATTGGCTGGCATCACTGGAATGCATCACTGGCATACTAATTGCCATGTTTCTAGACCAATTATATGTGTCTGGTACCACATATATTTTCTTAATCTAACGCAGGAGTGATTTGCCATGTGTTATCATGTCAAGACTTGGCCAAAAGGACTTTGAATTTCTATCATCTGTTTGTTTGCTGAAACAAAACAAAGTGTCAAGCATTATTAATGAACTGCTTGAGAGATCAATAGTAAATCTGACTATGTCATGCAAGGTATCGTTCTAGCACTTGCAGGCATAATTTCGATTGAGCATACTAACCGTGGTTCATGTGAATGTCTCTTAGACTTGACAGGCATTACTGGTAGAGACAAGACAGGAGATATAAAACAAATGATCTGAGATTGTCTAAGTAACCTATACAATACAAAAAATTAAACAGACCGAAATCAATAACTTAAAGTGTGTTGACTTGGCATCATTTTTTACGCTTTGTACTTTGTTAGTTTTCATGTGAAGGTCTGAATCTAGTCAGAGTCTTGACACATAAGACGCACATGGAAATGTGTGGGAAATTGAGTGTTAACTCGCTACATTGCTGGAAAGGCACAACGCAGGAGGTTCAGTACAATGGCGTGTTTACAGGCTAATTTGTCAAATTATAATAAAACAAGTGCGAACTTAGACAAAGCACCACGTTAGCATTGCTGATATAGTGTTGAAACTTTGTCTAAGAGCGCTGCTATTGGTTCCCATACTCAAACACTGTGAAATTCAGAGTTTGTGCATAATACGTAAGCGTTGACACCACCGTCACTGTAGTGTGGGTGGTTGGCGTCAGTACACAAACCCTTAGATTCACAGGCTTGTTGCAGCCATTTGGAAAGTAGACTACGTCTGTAACTGGTCCAAGGGGTGTCAATGCGCCATGGAAAAATATCCGCACAGATGCATAAGGAACTGATAGAACCCACTATGGGACGCTGACCAAGTCTGATAGATGGCCTCAGGAATGCCTGGCATCACAGAAATAGTCAGAATCCAAGCAGTTATTGCACAAGAAGGTACTAGGTGGACAATCCGTCACGTGGCCTATAGGGCATTGTTGGCACACTATTAGGCCTAATCCCACCAGAACGGAGAGTGTGTTGTGAGTCGTATGCTCAGAGTGAGCTGTATGAACGAACTCATGGGTTTTATGCCTGCAGCTCCTTATAAAGGGCTGGTGACGTCATGGCTTAGCTTGCACATGTGTATTAGCCTCCGGTATACAATTTCTTTATTTGTTCATTAGTTGAAATTAGTTGAGCATGCTCTAAAGCGTCGATTCTGGGCCTGCTCCTAGTCTCAGAACAGAGTCCTTAGCTTGGCCTAGCGAGTCTGGACTCGCCTAAGCTTGCTGTTTTAAAAAACAATGCATAATTTTCATATAACATGTTGATTGTTTGAGGGAAAGTTTATGTCTAATAACGCTTCATTTTGAAGCGGGATTACTTGAACCTATATCCCTGGATATCAAAATTTATGTGGTAATGGTTCACACAAATTCAAAGTAATCACTTCATATAAATTAACTGTCGTTAGCATAACTCACCATATTTAAAGTCATTACCCAAGTCCGCCAATCTAGTTACCCATAGTTGGCTTAAGAATCGAAGTGTCTGAGGTCTATTAATAGCACATAGTATAGCATATTACTATCATTCGTAGCACATCTCTGTTTGATTCCATGGTCAATCAGGCCAAACACAGCAATTCTCTCTACAATATCCTTTGCTCCACCTAATGCTAGGTTTCCAGGTGGTATATCAAAGATGTATCTGAAGTAATTTTTCCTGAGGGGTGGCGGGCAAACCTTTATTTCTTTTTCTTTTCTTTCTTTCTTCTTTAATAAGCTTCTAGCGATATATTACATGGTAGCAGTATAGCCAACTTCTCAGATAAAATACAGATGACAATCTGACCTCCCATTCTCCATTTAATATCAACTGGGTTTGTAGATGAGTTCTGAACTCCAATATCTTATTATCAGGATAGTAGTCAGTGCTGCTGTTGCTCGGAAGAGTTATGTAAAGCTACTCCACGATTTTCCGACTAATGGCTATTAGGCTAGCATGTGAAGTCAGACCTGTGAAGTCAGCAACTTAAGAGTTTTAACAAACTTAATTCTCGGCATCGGTAATATATAACCTAAACATCTCAAGGCAATCAACAGCCTTTATTCTCATTCTGTATACTCAGATTTATTAAACGCTTGCCAACTATAATTAATTATTATAACCCAAACCAAATACACAATTTCATCGACTGGAACCGTACCACTGCAAACTAGCCATTGATAGTCTTCTCAACTAATTTCAGTGTTAACTGTAGATATGTTTATTGCAGTGGTACTCTACATTGTCTGAAGATTTACTTCATTAACTACTTCACTAAAACTCCTGCTTATTACAGTTCTTGCACGTTTGAACACTCTTTTCTATATGATACAAATGCTCAGGGTTTTTAAAGAGGTTTTCGGCAGTTCTTCGGAGTAATTCATAGCGATTATAGCTTCACCATTATAATCCTTAAGTGTATATACTCCTGACTTGTGAGGAACCTTGCCGCTAATCGGCAATATTTCTGGGCTCCATAAAGGTCTATAACCTTTGGCAAATGGTTCCTTTAGCTTGGCTACCTGAACCGGATCCCTCAAACGCTCCACGTTTTGCAATGTATGACGCAAAATGGACTCAATGTTATGCCAAGTCGATAACTTTGTGTTACGGTCGACATAAATAGGCTTAATGTACTGCTGTGCATAGTGGTGTTGTACGCGTTCACCAATTTCGATAGCGTGGTTATATATTTCTTCGTATTCTTGTACATCATATATCTCCATATTTTTGTCTTTATTGTTCTCTGAACTCGTTCAATGATTGCCGCATGAGGCACGTTTTGAGGTGTATAAAAGTGAATATTTCTAGATTTTAATATATGCTTAACCGAGGCTTTTACAAACTCCCCACCATTGTTGCTTTGAATAGATTGAGGATTTCTATGTACGATATTAACCCGTTATTGACTAAATTTGTTGAAAAAATTTAAAATATTTACTTATTGAATGTCCATTTGCAGGCTAAGAGAAAAATATTTTTGACAAATTTACCACTGAAATTACTGACTCGGTTATTGAGCCAGTCATTCCAGTGGTAAGGTTTCCAAAATGGTCTTTTCTTGGCCTGCAAATGGGTATTCCCCATGACCACTGCAAAGGCCGGTTTTGGCCCGCTTCATTCTTAAAGGGTTAAGAAAGCTTTCTAGCGATTCTGCGACATTTTTGGCTGTTTTATTCATCAACGGTAGAACACATAGAAATGTCGATAAACCGTCTATCACATACATAGATAATGCGTATTGTCACTAAGATTGACTCGCCATAGTTGATCTACACTAGTGAGTCTGATATGATCTCTAGCAAACTTCAAGTATTTATGGTGGTGTAAATGATAACTCAGTTAATTCGCTAACAGGTTTTCACAATATGCTGCTATTAAAGCTACGATGTAGCTTATCAATGCTTCCAAAAGCTGCAGGATGCTGAACATTATAATATCTATTTCTTAGTTTGACATCTATGGATTTCTATTTACTGTTTTCCCCACTGGCATGTACAAACCAAGGTTGCACCGTGAGAGTCAAAACTGCTGAGCACAATCTGTGGCTGAGGCTTCCATGCTGCTGCTGCTGCTGCTGCTGCTGCTGCTGCTGCTGCTGCTGCTGCAATTGCCAGTGCGAAGGGCTCTAAGTCGGGATCACAATGCTCTCTCAAATACTGATTCTGGTTGATGTATTTGATTCCACACTGCATCAGAACCTATAATGTTCCTCACATTCATAAATAAGAAAGACAAACTGCTGAATATTTTGAAACTAATTTGACTGGGAGCGAGTGTAATGCCACAGAATACCCAGTTTGGCATGGATTCAGCTATGAAACACATTCAGATGTGACTTTGTAAGGAATAGACAAATATGTGTACAAGCTACTGTCTCAGTCATTTAATACATCTGCTGTCGAATATTTTGAAAACATTTTGACTGGCTGAATTCCCTAACATAGTTCCACAAACCCCGTATAATGAGTAGTCAGCTTTCATATGCTTAGGTCTAGCAAGAGCGTGGCCTTATTAGTTTAATATTTATTATTATTATTATTATTATTATTATTATTATTATTATTAATTTTATTATTATTATTAACTATATTAATATTATTGTTATAATTAAAGCTGCCACTTAGGGGTTAGTGCTAACGCTTCAGACATTTTTGTAGGATTTCATGTTTGAAACCTTGTGCTTCTGGATAGATGAAGAGAGAGAGAGAGAGAGAGAGAGAGAGAGAGAGAGAGAGAGAGAGAGAGAGAGAGAGAGAGACGCAGGGTTGGGCATGCATGTAATACCATTACTATATACCTTACTCAAGTCCAGGAAACGGTACACACATGTTTTGAATGTTAAAACTGGTAAAGTATACGTCCATTGATTCTACGCTAGTAGCAGTACTAGTAGTAATGGCAGCAGCCTACATACAGGTCTGGTTGAACATGTTGTGACACAAGAGAACTCTGGACACCCAGACCACTAATCATTTACATGGTGCATTAACTCCACAGAACCAAACATTGGCAACCCTCAGGGCGGCTGCTCTGATAGGCCTGGAGTTATGACGTCATCAATGCTCGAATTACCACCAGCTATCCTAACATTTTCATGGCTCATTACCTCTACAAGCTTAACATTGGTGATTGTAGAGGCAGCTGTGCTGATAGGCTGCGAGTGATCACATGATTGTTCGCTTGACCCCGCCCCCTAACCCATTTCATACTGCTAATACTTTCAGGGGTCATTAGGCCCATTAATCAGCATTACCAAGGGTCAATTTTTCAACACCTCGAACAATGGCAACCGTTGGGGTGAGTGCGCTGATTGGGTGAAGGTTATGACATCACTAATATGCAATGAGCCCACACACCCAACACCTTCACGGGTCATTACACCATTCAATCATCGGCACAGATCAAAACTCTACATCAGCAAAATGCAGCGAAGGGATGGTCAGCTGTTTTGATTTGCTGAGAGAGTTATGACATCATCTTATTTGCATATTGGGCCACGCTCACATGGCCATATGTGGTCATAGCCATTTAATTATTTAATTTTAATTTAAAATTTGGGTGGGTGAGGCTGATGTGACACTAAAAAATAGATAAAAATAAGCCACTTCCCCTGACCCTATATGGGCATGTGGGCGTTGCCTAATATGTAAATGAGCTGACGTCATGACTCTCATAGCCAATCAGAACAGTCGCCCACCCTGTAGCTCCTCTACTAAGGTGATGTCAGTTTAATTTATGACGTTACTAAATATTTCGACTACTCTGTTTTTATAAGCATAATATACGATCATGCTTGAGCCATTAAATAAATTATTTACCACGTAGGCAAAGAGTTATAAGAAAAGTTAATTATCTAAACGCGTTTTCGTTTTTTCGATCGTTAAATGCAAGGTGTTTATTGCCAAAGACACGAGAATCAGTGATATAAGAATTCTTTGGGGAATTTTTTAAGTCGCATGATGAAGAGACCATGAAGGAAAGTGGTCAGAAAATCACTTCCATATTGTATAGCAATGTGCTTATACTTTTAAATGCGAATTACCTGTGTTACAATTTCTGAACAATCAATCAATCATAAGTGCATGCCGTTGAGTATTTTGAAACTAGTTTGACAGAGGGACATGTTGCTGCGATAGGCAGCAACAGCTCTCAGTCAGACTTGTTTCAAAATACTCAACAGAGCTTGGTGTTTTGGCCTTTCACATTCCAATGGTTAAGCTCAATACAATAAACCAATAAAAATAGCATTAGAGTTGATGTACAAAAGAATGAAGACAAGCCATTGGAGATGGTAATATTATCATTGGAGATGGTGATACGATGGTGACATTATCATTGGGGATGGTGATATTACCATTGGAAATGATGATATTATCATTGGAGATGGCGATATTATCATTGGAGATGGTGATACGATGATGACATTATCATTGAGGATGGTGATATTACCATTGGAAATGATGATATTATCATTGGAGATGGTGATATTATCATTGGAGATGGCGATATTATCATTGGAGATGGTGATACTATGGTGACATTATCATTGGAAATGATGATATTATTTTTGGAGATGGTGATATTATCATTGGAGATGGTGATATTATCATTGGAGATGGCGATATTATCATTGGAGATGGTGATACGATGATGACATTATCATTGGAAATGATGATATTATTTTTGGAGATGGCGATATTATCATTGGAGATGGTGGTACTATCATTGGACATGATGACATTATCATTGGAAATGATGATATTGTCATTGGAGATGGTGATATTATCATTGGAGATGGTGATATTATCATTGGAGATGGTGATATTATCATTGGACATGGTGATAGTATTATTGGAGATGATGATATTATCATTGGAGATGGCGATATTATCATTGGACATGGTGATATTATTATTGAAGATGGTGATATTATCATTGGAGATGATGATATTATCATTGGAGATGGCGATATTATCCTTGTACATGGTGATATTATCATTGGAGATGGTGATATTATCATTGGAGATGGTGATATTATCATTGGAGATGGTGATATTCTCATTGGAGATGGTGATATTATCATTGGAGATGGTGATATTCTCATTGGAGATGGTGATATTATGATTGGAGATGGCGATATTATCATTGGAGATGGCGATAATATCATTGGAGATGATGATATTATCATTGGAAATGGTGATATTATCATTGGAGATGGTGATATTAGCACTGCAGATGGTGATATTATCATTGGAGATTGTGATATTAACATTGGAGATAGTGATAATATCTTACTGAAGAATATTAAAGATGGATGCGAATTTGATATTTTTAATGGGCAAGTTATTGGTTTGATTAGCATATATCGAGTCCTTAATTTCTAGGTCCCTTTTCAGGCTATATATAGGCTGGTTTTATTTACAGTCTATTGCACCATTACGGCTAATTTCCCCTGTTATTTTACATTGGTAGCCATTTATACTCCAGGGTGGAGAGAGGCATGGCGCCAAGGAGATTGTCTATGCTTCCAACGATGATGAGATAACGCGCAGCATAATGTCATTTAGTGGGAAATGTTCCCCTGAAGACTCTGAACACAATCGGATTGGAGGACAATGCTGCTTTGGGAAGCAATGTCTTCCATCAGCTATGCTCAGCATATTAAATAGGCATTTAATTTCGCTTCGTTAACATGGCAAATCCTTCCATATCTGTGCTGTATATAGCAGCCATGGTGGTGGTTGTTGATGGTGTGGTTTCTCGTAGTTGACAATAATGATCTTTTCAATGTATTTTTGGATGATTTTAACGTGATAATGTGTGTGCCTATGTCTGTATCTGTATTATTCCATAATTGAACTGTTTGGTAGGCGTGTAGCTGTGATGTGTAGATCGAAACTTGTTCTAGTGTTGTACGTATGTCTGCATTTGTTTTAAAAAACGATTGGATAGAGATGAGGGTAGTGTAGGTCGCGTGGGTACATGCTGGTCCGTTATACTGCTCCGCTCCATTGCACCGCATTTGCAGGATGTGTGAAGGGGCTAGATAGCTACGGTGTATGCGAAATCGACACTTTGGTCTCCACCGCTCGGAAGCCACAATAGTTTCCTAAGTCGGATCATGCCAACATGCCGATGGGAGTTCCAGACAATTAATAAGCTTTGCGGCTGGAGGAGCGTAGAAAGAGACAATCACTCAATATAATAAGAGGCCCTAAGGTATCTGGCCAATTTTACACAATCTAGCCAGTGTGCGATGTTACATATCCACTACATCCGGAAAAGAGGCTTACACAAATGTCTCCTACGGAGTGGTTGTTCCTAATTACTTTTAAACCTATCCTATCGAGCTAAAATAGTCAGGTTTAGTCGATCACTTGCCAGGTTCGCACACTGGAACAGTGACCTCAGTGTAAAATTGATGGCGGGGGGGGGGGGTGATGCAGATTTATTGTTGCTGTATAATATAACCTAGCGTACTGCGGTCCTAGTGTTTTATATAAAATAAACAAAACAAGTAACTAGGATGGTTACTGCCATATATAAATAATCACAGTATTGAGAAGAAACTAGGTCATAGGACCTTGAGGTGCTTGATAGTTATAAGCACAAAAATAAGAAAAATATATTTAGTAAAAGATATGAATTATAAAATGTGGTCTCAGATGACTGGTCGGTACCTATTAGTCATCAGTCCTTGTAAAGAAATGACTGAATATAGTAGCTAAATGAGTACCTATTAGTCATCGGTATGGAAAAGGTTCATAAACCACTATAGATGCTGCATCACAGATGAGGGACGCAAGATGGCACGATTCTGAAGTTGCTGGGTAACTGTTGATGCAGCTCACTCTCAAAGATGGTGAAGAAGAACAACTGTAGTCAGATGTCTACTAGATAGTCATAATAGCTAATACAAATAATTAAGCAGAATGTTATAAATGTCCGTCCAGTAACGGAAGTTTGAAAGTTGCCTATAACACGAAGGTCTACGTTTGTAATTTATAATTAAACAATGCATATACATTCCTGGGTGTACATGGTACACCACATATCTCTTGAGGCATACCAGGCAGAGTCCAACCAGACTGCGGCCTAAAAGTTAATTAACACAAGACATGCTGTGCGGAAGTTTGATTGCCACTTTTGCGTGGTTCGGAAGATCTGACGAGTTGTCCTCCAAGATTCACCACTCGTTCCACATACTGGAGAAATTACATCGGGGCTGCGAGGCCCATCCACAGGAAGGCTCCTCTGAAATGTTGGAAGTGATGGTCTCTTCTAGTTAATTAGTTGCCATTCACCCCCTCCCCACCACCCCTGTCCGAGGGCTTACCAAAACTTTGATGCAGATGCTCCGGTTTCGGGTCAGAGATTAAGGACTGAAATCCGAGAGGCACTGCTGTGGCTAATAGGGAGCTTCAGTCAGTAAGCATTTACTCGCATCTTGAACTGCTCTGGCAACACAACCTTCCACTTATTCTCTCTCACTGAAGTGTGGTCTCGATTCTTGATTTGTCGGTCCTTTTATACTACCCGTGATGTCAGAGGCAGGATGCCCAGCCAATCAGTGGTTGATCTGTAGCCAATCAGCATGTAGATAGAAAGGGTCAGGATGCTATCACGTGATAGACATCTTCCCCATTCATTTAGTACATACACGCATTTTACGACGGCCCAGTAATATTTTGGAAATAATTTCAATGAGCTAATTTAGGATAACTCGGCCATTTCTTGTCCGATTTTAAAAGGATAAACAATTTTGGAATTCTCGTCTCATTCCGGTCCTGATAGGTTCCAAGAACGACTAGAACAGTGAAATTTAAAGAGATTACGTGCACCAACCCGGTACACTTTAGTATGCATTCTCTCCCAACGCTGACATGATCTAGTGCATACACGCTACGTGATCTTACGGACTTAGATGTTTTACAGAAAATCTCTCTCATATGGCTCTATACACGTGTACTATCCTACTCAGTGTGGGGGGGGGGGGCGTTCTTGGAACGTACCCGGAATGGTCGTCCCATACCCAGCTAAGATGGGATGGTCCTACTCATTCGGCCAATCAGCGCTACACCACCCCCTCCTAGTTTGACACCCATGGCAAACGATACTGCATTGCAGATCGAAAGCACGGGAGCATGCTAGGCGAGAATTATAGAGTAGGCACCTAGCCGAGAGGAGTAGTGATGCGAGAGATGCGTGGTTTATCAGAGAAGAGCACATAGAGGTACGAAAGAGTTTGGGAGGGAGGCATACATTGGTTTTGATTTTTGGCCGGGTATTTATTTTTCCAGGCCTTCTCTTTTTTTTATATTGCAGTGTGTGCTCTTTTATTTTGTTTATTATCTTGGTTTGACCAAACAATAGCTCGCATGGGCATTCTCTCGGTGATGGATAATTAAATTTCCGCCGAGAACGCCCAAGCTCCAACGTACCCAAATTAAGATATATATGAAAACAGTTATAACAGTACAGTATATATATATATATATATATATATATATATATATATATATATATATATATATATATATATATATATATATATATATATATATATATATATATATATATATAT